>JANSVB020000120.1:566729-578851 GCA_025504935.2 Erythroxylum haughtii | reverse complement strand
GTTTATTCCTTCTCCTATTATGCTCAACGTCTAAGTCATCCTCTAAATCATCCTCTCCCCTATAGGTACTATCATTGCCTCCTCCTAAAAGAGCAGCCTTGTCCTCAAGGCTGAAGTGACGAAATTGGCTGCGCATCACGGCTTCATCCTCCCAAGTTGCTTGCTCCATGGACTGCCCTTTCCACTTGACCAACCATTGTTGTATGGAGTCTCCACATATTGTAACTGTTCTGCTGGCCAGCACACCCTCCAGTTTCACCAAATCATCCAATTCCACTTTCATACCTTCTGGCAATGCCGCCTCCACAGAATAATTGCCTACTGTTCTCTTTAATTGTGAAACATGAAATACCGGATGAGCTCTAGAAGTAGGAGGGAGTTTGAGTTTGTAAGTTACTGCTCCTAATCTGTCCAAAATTTGAAAGGGACCAAAATACCTTGCTGCTAACTTTTGGTTGATACGTCTGGCCACGGTGAGTTATCTATGAGGGCGCAGTTTCAAGAAAACCCACTCTCGACTTGAAAAGATTGAGGAGTGTGTTTTTTATCAGCATACCTGTTCATTTGTTCTTGGGCTCTATGCAGATGATATTTCAGCTATCATCTAGTTTAAAGCTTCATTCCTATCCCACAAATCTCTAGCCACTGCCTCAACTCTTGTGTCCCCTTGCACATACCGCACGTGTAGGGGGTTTCCTCCCGTATACTACTTCAAATGGTGTTGAGCCCGTGGAGACATGGAAAGTGGTGTTATACCACAATTCAGCCCATGGAATCCAATAGGACCAAGTCTTAGGTTGCTCCGAAGCAAAACATCTCAAGTAAGTTTCTAAGCATCGATTGAGAACCTCCGTTTGTCCATCCGTTTCAGGATGATAAGATGAACTCATTTGAAGCGCGGTGCCTTGGAGGCGAAACAATTCCCTCCAAAAATGACTTACGAACAAGGGATCACGATCACTTACAATTGACATAGGAACTCCATGTAAGCGCACTATTTCTCTAGCAAACACTTCAGCCACACTTTTAGCCGTATACGGACGTTTTAAGAGGATGAAATGACCATATTTCGAGAGCCGATCCACCACCACTAACACAGCCTCAAATCTTTTAGACCTCGGAAGCCCAGTGATGAAATCCATAGAAACATCCTCCCAAATCTGGTGAGGAATAGGTAAAGGTTGTAGCAATCCTCCTGGTGATGTGGCAACATATTTTTGTCATTGGCAAGTGTCACAAGCTTTGACAAAATCTTGGATAGTCTTCTTCATCCCGATCCAATAGAGGTTACTAGCAATCCTTCGGTAAGTACGCAAAGATCCGGAATGGCCCCCAATGGGTGAAGAGTGATACTCGTTCAAAAGGGTAGGAGTCAATGAGGATGCTGTTGAAATAACCAACCTGCCTTTGTGCAAAAGGACCCCCTGCTGCCAAGAAAACCCGGATTTGGAGTTCGGTTTCTGTTGCAAGTCCTGGACAATTTTACACAAAATTGGATCCAATTGTACCTCCTGTTGAAGTTGTTTACCTTCTGCCCACATTGGATAGGATATCAAAGTCTGAAATTCTCCCTCTTCACAAACCCTGGACAAAGCATCAGCTGCCTTATTTTATGGTCCCGGTTTATACATGACTTCAAAATGATACCCCAAAAGTTTGGACATCCAACTCTGCTGATCCGTAGTAGTAATTCGTTGTTGCATCAGATGGCGTAAACTTTTCTGATTAGAGTAAACCACAAAAGGACGCCCAAGCAAGTAATGACGCCAATGGTTCACTGCCAACACCAAGGCCATCAATTCCTTCTCATAAGCAGATTTTGAGAGATTCCCAGCTGAGAAAGCTTTGTTGAAATAAGCGATGGGTCGACGGCTCTTCATCAAAACTGTTCCCACTCCATTACCTGAGGCATCGCACTCAATCTCAAAAGGCTGAGAGAAATTAGGAACCTTTCCTTCTTAGTCAACTCGGTCAGTGGCTTGGCTATTTTCCCATAATTCTTAATAAACTTCCGATAATACCCGGTTAAACTCAAGAACCCTCTTACCCCTTTAACGTTCTTGGGAATAGGCCAAGTCAACACGCTACTGATCTTTGCAGAATCCACAGCTACTCCATCCCCTGAAATAGTATGCCCCAAATACTCTACCGTCTGTCTCCCAAAACTGCACTTCTGTTAATTAGCCACAAAGTGGTTGTTTTGCAAAACCTCCAAAACCATGGACAAGTGGGAAAGATGTGAACTCCAATCTGCACTATAGACCAGAATATCATCGAAGAAAACCAACACAAATTTCCGAAGAAAAGATCGGAAAATATCATTCATTGCAGCCTGAAAAGTTGCCGGCGCATTGGTTAAACCAAACGGCATTACCAGGAATTTGTAATGCCCGTTGTGTGTCCGGAAAGCTGTCTTGTGTATGTCTTCTTCCACCACCCTAATCTGATGATAACCAGACTTGAGGTCTATTTTAGAAAAAACATGAGCATTGTGGAGTTCATCCAATAGCTCATCCACCACGGGAATAGGATACTTATCTGGAATTGTAACCCTATTTAGTGCTCGATAATCGACACACATTCGCCAAGTCGCCTTCTTCTTCCATACTAGAATAACTGGACTAGAGTAAGCACTTGAGCTTTGCCGAATGATTCCCATTTGCAACATCTGTCGGACTTGTCTCTCGATCTCATCTTTATGATGATGAGGGTAACGATAAGGTCTCACACTGATAGGGCCTTGTCCCGGTTGTAAGACAATGGCATGGAAATGTCTCCTCTCGGGAGGTAGTCCCTTCAACTCTTGAAAGACCCCTGCAAATTGGCTTAACACCCTGTCCAGCTCCCCTTTTTTCAGATGTTTTCAGCTTAGATGACCAAATTTCTGATACTGCCCCTGCATTTGCTTCATGAGACTCACCCGAGAAAGGTTCTAATAAGCTATGTAAGGAAGCTGCCTCTTCCAAACACTGTCTTCCTCTCATTGGGACTGATTTGAAATTAGCATTTCCACATAGTACCAAACCTTATGGCCGTCACCCAAACGAATTCCCGAATTCCTTGTCCTCGTCACTGTTAATCCTAACCCGTTAACGAGTTCGGGTGAGATAAAATTGTGGCTTGCGCCACTGTCAACCAACACAACAATAGGAACCCCACGAATTTCTCCCTCAATCCACATCGTTTTACTCTCCGATAGCATTACCGGATGGATTCCAAACACACCCATAGCTCTACACTCTAACGCATGCTCTTCCTCCTCCGAAGCCTCTCCTTCAATGGCTATTATCTCCCCATTGTCATTTAGGGTTTCATTTTCATCCAATATTAACAACCGAAGTTGTCGTTCTGAGCATTGATGGAGGGGATGAAATTTTCCCCCACAACGAAAACAAAAGCCTTTGGCCTTGCGATCCATCAACTCAGGGTACGAAATATGTCGCAAGCCCCGATTTCTTCCCATGGAGCTCCTTCGGTCCCCTTCTCCTGGTTTGGTCGGTGTCGTGTGGTGGGAACCGGCGTCTAGGGTCAACGATCTGGGCTGAAATCGATGACCCGTGGCATTTCGGTTCGGACCCGACCCGCCCTCTGCTCGACCCACTCCATAACCCACGGTGTTGGAAGAACTTGACTCGGTAAAAGAGGGTTGGCCCCGACTCTGACTTTTGAACCCAGTCCCTCCTTTGGTGAAACCGAACTCTCCTCGGTTCTGCCATGTGTGAGTTCGTGGATGGAAAGAGTCCAAGCCCCTTTGGTCCCCGTACATCTCCTCCTCCACAGCCCTTGCCACCTTCATCATCTGAACTCGATTTGTTGGACTGAAGGTACGCACCCGTCGTTGTATCTTCGTGCGCAGCCCACTCATGAAGTAGCCCATTAGTTGTGCTTCCGGTAAACGTCCCACCTGAGAAGACACAAATTCGAAAGCCTCAATGTATTCATCAACAATGCCCATCTGTTGTAAATCCGAGAGTTCTTCAAATGGATTCTCAAATCTTCTGCCTCCATATCTGTCGATTAAAGCTTGTTTCAACTTCCCCCATGTTAGCTCTACTTCAATCTCTCGGAGGAGATTGAACCAGTGAATGGTCGATCCCTCCATGCTTAATAGGGCCAGCTTAATCTTCACCTCCTCCGATGTACCAGAAACCTTGAAATAGATTTCAGCTCGGGTAATCCATCCTACTGGATCAAACCCGTCAAACATAGGTAAGTCTACCTTTCTCACAGACATCCGATACTCTTCCATATTACCCAAAGAATGCTCCGAATGAACGTTCTATTGATTTCGTGGAGTATCCCTGTCTCCCGCTAGATTCGGCCTCCTCTCATAAGTCTCACTACCTTGTCCCTCCTCGGGGCGCTTACCCAACAGTTTATTCATCTCGACCAATAATGCCCGCAGCATCTCCCCCATGGCCGCATGCATTGCTGACTGCATCTCTTCTACCCCAGCTTCCAGACTTGCCATACGAGATTCCAATAGCTCAACTCTGTCCGACATCTTCGGTGGCATCAAGGTATGTTACTCTGAATCTCTTTTTTGTGTTTGTGAAAACCCTTCGAACACTGATCCTCCCCTCTTCGAATCCGGCAGGTCGGACCAATGTTAGAACTCTAGCTGAATATACTAGAGTTGGCTATATTGATATTGATAATAACAGCAGTATAAGGCTATTACAAGGTGATTCACTATGAACACCTTCTAACCAGAGCTAAATAAGCTCCTCAGGGAGAATAAAATCTCTCTGTTACAATATTGCCACTCCTTGCTTCTTTTCCGAATGCCTTTTCTCTCTCCTTGCCCCCTTACTTAGCTACCAACCTGTACATAACCCGTACATTCTACCAACCTGTACAGAACCCGTACATTCTGTTATTTCCCACTCCTAACTAACTTGTGCCTCATTGCCCTCATTGCCCACATTGCCCTCAGCCCCCTCTCTCTTTCTTCTTCTCGAATATACTCTCCATATCTTAGGTTTGGTGGTGTTGGTATTAATCCTAACATCTTCTGACACTTATATGGTAATATTAATTTCATCCTATTGATTGCTTGATCATGCAATGGTTGTAATCCATGTATGGTAACTGTTAGCACAAAACATAGCTTAGTCACCACTGTTGGGACTTCCTGCATTTGAGTTGAACTTTGGAGCAAAACTATGTCTTCAGGATTTATGTAAGAACCAAAAAACTTGCAAATGAAAAACTTCAAGCCCCCTCAGCATATATAATAAGGAATAGGAGAACTATCTCTGCTATAAATTGAGAAAGAAAAACTCATATATCGTTGTTTGGCGTCTGGGAAAGTTATTTCCAGGATTTTGTTCTGTTAAATGGTTCAAAACACAAAATCAATTCCATTCCAAGTTGGTCTTCTCAGTTTTGATATCTTGACTTGGTCTAGATGTGTGGAAATTATGTCTGTCAACCTGTTGATGGTTTTAGACTGGTTTAATGTTCTTTGTATGTTCAAATTCCATGAACTAGCTTTGTTTATGGCACCTGTTACGCGTGTAGATCTGCAGATTTATCCTAATCAACTTGATTTAGTCTCAGTTTTCAGACCTGCGAGGTCGGTTGATGAATTCTTGCAGAATAATGCCGGAGGTGGTTCCGGTGTTATCAATACCAAGTTTCTTTACTTTCCAAATACCAAGTTCTTCTTTGCCATGTCTATGTATTTGGGATTACAAGATCCAAGATGCAAATGGAAAGAGTTGAACCAGTCAAATCAACATTGCAGCTAACTTCTGACCAAGTACTACCGCTTAACAACTCTTAAGGGAGAAGATTAGTCTTTATATAAGAAATAACATCCAAATTAATCATTGGACCTTTTTTTCAATAAAAGATTCTCTAAACTTGAGTCATCAAAACTTGTAAGACATAATTAAAGAGGAGAAACTATATTTTATCATAAACTTTGATCTCTTATTTGTCAAAAGATTTTGTTTCATGAAATTCAACCTCTGATTGGTTAAATTAAAAAACCTAGATGGAACTTTCAGAAGTTGGCATCATATGCAATTCCTTTAGACTCGTTTGATCATTCCAGGTATGTAAAAAGAATACTAAATGGAGAATATAGGAATAGTCTACTGATAAGGAATCTCCAGTTGACATGTTCAAAGAAGCTAATGAACTAACTGACTAATAACGTACCAGAAAGTTGACTTAGTCTTCTGCTAAGTTTAAACTTCTGCTACTGTAAATATTCTGCTGCGGTAAATATTTTATTGTTTGTGTTATCTCCATCTGGTGATTTTGCTTTTGGATTCCAACAAATAGATCCTGATGGTTTTTTGTTAGCTATATGGTTTAATAAAATTCCTGAGAAAACTATAGTTTGGTCAGCTAACAGAAATAGTCTAGTTCGAGTAGGATCCAAAGTGCAGCTCACAGCAGATGGCCTGTTAGTCCTCAGAGACCAATCAGACACACAAGTATGGATTGCCAACTCTGTTGGATCAGGAGTTGCCTATGCAGCCATGCTTGATAGTGGAAACTTTGTACTCAGGAGCACGGCTTCTATCAACTTGTGGGAAAGTTTTTCTCAACCAACAGATACCATTTTGCCCTTGCAGACTATGAACAAAGGTATCGAACTCGTTGCCCGTTATTCAGAAAGGAATTATTCAAATGGAAGATTCAAGTTTTCACTGCAAAATGATGGAAATCTGGTACTATACACCACAAGGTATCCTTTGGTTGACACTAATTTTGCTTACTGGTCTACTCAAACCCTGGGCAGCGGTTTTCAAGTGATCTTCAACCAGTCAGGTTATATATACCTCACAGCAAGCAATGGTAGCATACTAAACTTTGTGTCTTCTAACCCATTGTCGATGCAAGATTTCTATCAGAGGGCAACTGTTGACTATGATGGGCCTTTCAGACATTATGTCTACCCCAGGAGTGCTTCTTCAAGTAGTGGAAGGTGGCCTATGGCCTGGACAACTTTGATGTTCATGCCATCAAATATCTGTCTGAGAATTGAATCACAAACAGGCAGTGGAGCTTGTGGTTTCAATAGCTACTGCACGTTAGGAAATGATTCAAAACCAATTTGTCAGTGCCCACCTGGCTATGTTTTCATTGACTCGCATGATGTTAGCAAAGGTTGCAAGCAGAACTTTGTTTCACAAAACTGTGATGGGGCATCCCAAGATGCTGAGCAGTTTGAGTTTGTTGAGATGTCCAACACAGATTGGCCACAGTCCGACTACGAATATTTTCAATCGCAGAACGAGGATTGGTGTAGACAAGCTTGCTTGAGTGATTGTTTCTGTGATGTAGCCATTTTCAGAGATGGGAATTGTTGGAAGAAGAAATTGCCTCTTTCAAATGGTAGAACTGATGATAGTGTCGGAGGAAAAGCCCTGATAAAGGTACAAAAGCCAGACTCCAAGATTGATACAGGCTCAGGTTCAAAGAAGAAAGATCAACCAACTCTGATCATCACTGGATCTGTGCTTCTAGGTAGCTCCATCCTTCTAAATGCTCTCTTACTGATAGCAATCTTCATTTTCTTGTCTCGAGCAAAGCATCAGAAACCAAAAATAGTTCACACTTCCCAGATTGTGCCAGATTCAAGTCCAAGGAGCTTTAGTTACAATGAACTAGAAGCAGCTACATTAGGATTCAAGGAAAAACTGGGTAGCGGAGCTTTTGGAACTGTTTATAGAGGGGTTCTGCAAAATGACACCAAAGAAATTGTTGCGGTGAAGAAGTTGGAAAAGAAGGTGAATGAAGGTGAGCAGGAATTCAAGATTGAAGTGAATGCCATTGGCCGAACGAATCACAAAAATTTGGTAAAACTTCTAGGATTCTGCAATGAGGAACAACATCGCCTTCTGGTCTATGAATACATGAGCAATGGTTCTCTAGGTGATTTCCTGCTAGGAGGTTCAAGGCCAAACTGGTACAAAAGGATGGAAATTGTTTATGGAATAGCAAGAGGCCTCCTTTACCTCCATGAAGAATGCAGCACTCAGATCATACATTGTGACATCAAACCTCAGAATATCCTTCTAGATGAGTCTTTGACAGCAAGAATCTCTGATTTTGGACTTGCCAAGCTTTTGAAGGCAGACCAGACTCGAACAACTACTGCCATCAGAGGAACCAAAGGATATGTAGCACCTGAATGGTTCAGGAACATGCCTGTTACTGTCAAAGTTGATGTCTACAGCTTTGGCATATTGCTTCTGGAGCTGGTTTGTTGTCGGAGGAACGTGGAACTCGATCTGAAAGAAGAATGTCAGACATTACTTGTAGATTGGGCATATGATTGTTATCAGGCAGGAGCATTGAAACTGCTGGTGAAGGAAGATGAGGAGGCATTGGATGACATGAAAAGGGTGGAGAAATTTGTGATGATTGCAGTCTGGTGCATTCAGGAGGATCCATCTTTACGACCTACGATGAAGAAAGTGGTGGCAATGCTTGAAGGTGCTGCTCCAGTCTCCATTCCTCCAGATCCTGCATCAATTCTCAGCACAATCTAACTCATTCCACATCTATTTATTACATTTTATGGGAATTCAGAAAGCAAGATAGTCATATTCTCAGCTTCCTCCTACAAAAAACTTCACCTTATTAAACAATCAATATTTCTTAGTTCTTATCAAGAATCAATTTCATGTCTTCTTTATCTCATTACCACATGCTCAATCAATCAGACACTTCATAACCACCTGTTGCCATCAGCTCCTAACTTTTATTCTTGTATATTTCTTCCCGACGAATGCATCTCGCATATCATTACTCCGCCTGGACAAAGAGCATGAAGTTTATGGAGCCCCCAAAAAAATGGTGGGATTTATGATGTTCACATGAAGGAACATGCTCAACCATCAGGAATCTTGTGCAGCATTTCAGAACATGTAGATATAGTGAGAAATGCATGAATATATTATGAATATAAACTAGATTTATGATGTCTATGAAGTGTTACAAGAAAGTCAAGAGCTTGATATTGATTCTTATTCATGTTTTTCTTGGAATTGAGCATAATTAAATGTTGGGGTTGTTGGCTAGTTGTGGACAAGTCAAAGAGCTTGACAACTTCCATTCAATCTTTTTTTTTCTAAAATAAAGCAAACCAACAATTTCTCAAATTTAAATAATAATTTTACTAGAATTAACAATCTAGCTCGAAATTTGATCATATTCGAATTTTTTAAACCTTTTTTTTAAGTTTGATTAATTTCAGACTCCTTACAATTTTTTTTAAGTTATTCAAGTTTTCAAAATTTTTAATCTAAAATATAAATTTTTTAAACTCGAATTTAACTGAAGCCTAATCAAGGCGAACTTTACTCATTAACTTCAAAGCATCAATTCTAAACTCATGTTGTGTATACAATATAAATTATCTTAGGGTTAATTACAAACAAATGCCAGAATTTGCCCAATTTTGCAAGTATAGCCCAAATATAAAAAAAGTGATAAATAAATGTTTAAATTTTTAATTTTTTTAATTTTAGCCCAACGTTAATGTCTTCGTTAAGTTTTGTTGATGTGACTTGCTACATGATCCAAAAAATCCTAACTAATAATACACGTTAGCCAAAATTAACACAACTAATAAAGATTAATGAAATGATGTCATTTAATCATATAATTAAAACGACGTCGTTGTTCAAAAATGACATAGTTTAATTCCTAAATCAGTTTACACATAGCTCAGTGCCCTCACCTTTTGTTTTCAGTTTGTTATCCCGACACTCTCACCCTTTAGTTTTTGGTGGACTGCAATGCAAGACTAGCTTAGGACGTCGGTAGAACAAACTAAAAGCAAATGGTGAGAGAGTTGGGAGAGCAAACTAAAAACAAAGGGAACAAACTGAAAACGAATGGTGAAACTATCAGGAGAATAAATTGAAAACGAAGGGTGAGAGAATCGGAGCTACGTAAATTGATTTAGGGGTTCAAGTGTGTTATTTTTTAAGAATAACATCATTTTGATTATGTGATTTAATGGCATCATTTCATTAATCTTTATTAGTTATGTTAATCTTTGCTTACGTGTACTATTATTTAGGAGTTTTTGGAGCACATGACAAACCACATTAGCAAAACTTAACAAAAACACTAACATTGGGCTATACTTAAAAAAATTAAAATTTTAAATATTTATTTATCACTTTTTAAATTCAGGTTATAATTGTAAAATTAAGCAAAGTTTGAGATCTTTTTGCAATTAACCTATTATTTTATGAGTTAGTAACTTAAAGTCAATTAATATAATTGATCAAAGTAAGTAATAAGAAGCTTTTTAACACGAAATATGTCCTTTTTTTCATTTATATAGAATTTTGACAAAATGTATAATCAATTCTTAAGATTTCTAATAAAAATTTAAGTAAACACCTAATATTTTAATTTAATGATGGACCTCTTTTTTTCTTATATGAAAAAGCTTGTATCCCAATTGTATATCTATTATGATATTATTAATAAATTTTGTCTATAAATTTTATTCTGTAAGTTAATGCTAATATTAAGTGAAAATCTAAATAATTTCATAAAATTTTTATATTTAACACTTAATAAAATTTAAATAATTTCATAAAATTTTTATATTTAACACTTAATATTAACATTAACTTCTATTTACCTTATGTATAAATATTTTATGAGATAATAATAATAAATTGTAAAGCAAGCCCTCTTGATATTAAGACTAATATACTGAATTTTTATATTTAACACTTGAAAATTTAAATAATTTCATAAAATTTTTATATTTAACACTTAATATTCACATTAACTTCTATTTACCTTATATATAAATCTTTTATGAGATTATAATAATAAATTGTAATGTAAGGCCTCTCGATATTAATACTAATATAATATCAGTATCAATGAATATCAAATATCTTCTCAAATTACTTTTAAAAGTCATAAAATAATCCCTCAATTTTTATATAATTAATATTTAGTCTTTTATTATGAATAAAAGTTTTAAAATATTAAAAATATTTGAAGTTTAACTCAATAACTTAATTTATTAAAATTAAGATAAAATATTTATTTTCTAAATATAATAACTATTAACTAAAATAAAAATCTTTAATCATTTTTTTAATTTAACCCTTCAAATTTTTGTAATTTACAATTCATATAAGTCTTTACTCTCTTTTTTTTTTAGGTACGTTGGGTTGTCACTCATTAAATGTATATACAAACAAAAGGGACAGCAGACCAAGTCATAAGTAAGGCATGAAGTTATTAAATGAAGATGTAATGTACTATGGATACTATAGATAAGTACATGTCTCTTAATTAGGTCTATCTCTATAATGGTTGTTATTATACTTTAATTAGCAACCAACATGTAAAATTATAATTGTGAGTAAAAGAGAGAAACTTTTTATAATTTAAGTAATTTTATAAAATTAATAATTATTATCTTAAATACATGCGGTATAACTTTTATTTTTTCTGAAGAATTTTCTGAAAGAGATAGAACCTTGAAGTAACTAGTAAAAGTTGTTCGTTTATGATAAGAATGTCACAAATTCGAATAACGAAAATAGTCTCTTTGTAAAAAAAAATACAAGGAGAAGATTCTCTATGTTGATGACCTTCTTTAGATCCTCACAAAGCAGGAAATCTCTTGCACTGGATATGTTGACTTTTTCTCAAACTTCACATTTCAGCGGGATTCGTACCTTAGATTTTCCGACCACCGCTTCTCTCCTCGCATTGCGCTCGCTCCCTGCAATGGAGTCCAATGCCCATACAGCCAAAAAAGTTCGCTTGCACGAAAGGGAAGAAGACCCTCCGCCCATCGAACCACCGGTCACTCAACCTCCAGCCAGCTATAGTGTCGTAGTTACTGGCCCTTCCAATCAGGTAACCACTGATCTCGACCTCAATTGGCCTGAAGATACGCCCATCGAACTGGAAGAGGGAGACCTCAACATTGTTCAAGGACCACATGGCCTGGGCATCGAACTCCCTCCTACCTTCCGGGGCAAACTTGATAATGTCTGGGCTCACGCCGTTGTCCTCAAACTGTTGGGACATAAGATGGGCTTCAGTATGCTCCGTGATCGTCTTCAAACCTTGTGGCATCCCTCTGGTCTCCTGAAAATTGTGGATTT
>JANSVB020000120.1:516973-529805 GCA_025504935.2 Erythroxylum haughtii | reverse complement strand
TCCATGCAAGGCGTGCAGTTCAGGACGGACGCTCTGGTATTAACGTTGCTATGAAGTGATTTTGAGAGTTCAATGGCTAGTGGGATTAGATGAAGTCCTATGAAATTTCAGAACTCAGACAATGACGTTTAAATGGGAAGGAAAGGTGGTGACCTTGCGGAGAGATTGAGAGGGTAAATCAAGGATTGTTTCAAGTCAAGGCCTCCAAAAACCTCTACAAGGGTCACGAGTAGACAGTTGTTGATGATACAACTTTCGACTCCAATCTATCAACCCCAGCAAATGCGAATGACAGAAGAACAAGGAAGTGTGTTTGATGAGGTTAATGCAGTATTGTCCAATTATGTCGAGGTGTTCTAGGAACCATCTCAATTTCCGTCGCATCGCAAATACAACCACCAGATTATTCTGATGGACAGAGTTGATACAATCAATGTGAGGCCATATCCTTATTCAGGAGTACAAAAAGATACGTAGAGAGAGAGGAAAGCATCATTCATTCATAACCAACATGTCGTACATGTGTTGGAGACACGCTTAATATAATTAGCGAATCATTCCGTACACTCGCATACATATATTGTTCGCTGGTCTTATTCTAAACGCTGCGTATAACCCAACTATGATTCCAGCTCTTCTGTGTTTTGTGCTCATGCTCCTTCATTTTTGATAATCTCCGCAACAATCCACTTCCACTTATCGTCTTTGTCTATCATATTGATTTCAGGAAACCGCTTCTAGAGGTAAAAAACGTACTCCGAGGTCGCATTGGTGTTTTTCCCATCGGACCATTGAATTAACCACTGTGTGACTGCTCGATTGTTTTTTTTAGTGATCCTTCTGTCCAATATTGCTACTGGAACTCGTTCTGTGGGCGTTAAGAATTCGAGTAGCGATGAAGTAGTACGATCTTAACCTTCGTGCGCTTTATTAAGTTGTGATACATGAAACACTGGATGTATTGTTGCATTGGCCAGAAGTTCTAATTTATAAATCACCTTCCCAATTCGTTAAATCACCCTATATGGCCCGTAGTACAATAGGGATAATTTCTGATTGCTCCTCCTTTGTAAAGTTAGTGTTGAAGTTTTAATAACACCATATCTCCAAACTTGAATTCCCTTTTTGCACATTTAGAATCCGCGTACTACTTCATGCAGTTTTGGGCCCTCTGTAAATGAAACCTTGTAACATTAAGCATAGCACTGCTTATGAAGGAGAAGGCATCTAATTGGAGCTTGCAACAGGAGGAACAGATGGCTTTTGAGAGCTTGAAGAAGGTCATTATGTCTGCTCCGGTGTTGGCATTACTGGACTTCTCCAAATCATTTGTAATCGAAGCTGATGCATGTAGGTAGGGAATCGGTGCGGTACTGCAACAGAAAGGTCATCCCATTGCCTTCTAAAGTAAGTCATTGGCGAGGAGACATCATGGGCTATCTACGTATGAGAAGAAGTTTCTGGCTGTAATTAAGGCTATTAAACAGTGGCATCACTACCTGACTCCCAGACCTTTCATCGTCAGAACTGATCATCGGAGTTTAAAGTACTTGTTGGAACAACGTCTGTCAACTCCGTTTCAACAATCATGGTTACCGAAGCTATTAGGGTATAATTTCGAAGTACAATACTGAGTGGAAAAGAGAATGTCGCAACAAATTCCCTCTCAAGAATCACGAGTGTAGAAATGTTAATGATATCCGTAACACAAATGCTGAGTGAACTTGTAGAAGATATAAGAAAGAGTTGGCAGGAAGATGGAGTTATTCGAGATTTAATCAAGACATTAGAATCTGACAACGCTAAAATCGGTGTCTACTAATGGAGGGAGGGGTTATTAAGATGAAAGGGACGCTTAATTGTGGGAGCCAATTCGAGACTCCGTTAACAAATCATAGGCATTAATCATAAGAAATGCCATGAGAGGCCATGCAGGTGCGGTTGCTACCACAAAAAACTACAGAAAATGTTTTTTGGGAAGGGCATGGCTCGTGACGTCAAGGCTTACGTTCAGAATTGTATAAGTTGTCAGAGAAATAAATACGACAACTCTGCTTATCCTGATTTACTGCAATTTCTCAGAATATGTGATGGAAGCTGGAAGAAGGTGAGCAGTAATTTCATGGAGGGTTTACCTGTTTCGAAAAGGAAGTCTATTATATTGGTAGTGGTTGATAGGTTCACAGAATACTCTCACTTCATTCTCATCAAGCACCCTTATTTTACCTGTGATATAGGTGAATTATTTCTTAATAATGTGTTTAAGTTAAATGGAATGCTGAAGTCTATAGTCAGTGATAGAGATCTGGGATTTTGCTCAAGAATCTCACTTATCGAGTTGCTATTAATACTACTCCGTTTGAAGTTTTGTATGGTTATCCACCCCCAGTGTACACTCTGTACATTGCAAGAGATTCGAAGGTCTAAGAAGTTGATAGAGTTTTACAGAGTAGGGAGGCTATGCTTAATATTACAAGGTTTCATTTACAGAGGTCCCAAAGCTGGTTTTACAGAGCAGGGAGGCTATGCTTAATATTACAAGGTTTCATTTACAGAGGGCCTAAAACTGCATGAAGCAGTACGCGGATTCTAAACATGCAAAAAGGAAATTCAAGGTTGGAGATATGGTGTCATTAAAACTTCAACCCTAAAAGCAATTTTCTTTATAAAGGAGGAGCAATCAGAAACTATCCTCATTGTACTACGAGCCATACTGAGTGATTCAACGAATTGGGAAGGTGGCTTATAGGTAGAACTTTTAGCCAATGTAGCAATACATCCAGTGTTTCATATATCGTAAGTTAAAAAAGCGCATGAAGGCCAAGATCGTACTACTTCATCGCTACCTGAATTCTTGACACCGGCAGAAAGAGTTCCAGTAGCAATATTGGATAGAAGGATCACCAAAAGAAACAATCGAGCGGTCACAAAGTAGTTAATTCAATGGTCCGGTGGGAAAAACACCAATGCGATCTGGGAATACGTTTTCGACCTCCAAAAGTAGTTTCTTGAAATCAATCTGATAGACAAAAGCGTTAAGGGGAAGGGGATTGTTGCGGAGATTATCGAAGATGAAGGAGCATCAGCACAAAACGTAGAGGAGCTGGAATTGTAGTTAGGTTATACGCGGTGTTTAAAACAAGACCAATGAACAACATATGTACGCGAGTGTAGAGAATGATTCGCTAATTATATTAGGCGTGTCTCCAACTCATGTACGACATGTTAGTTATAAATGAATATTATTTTTCTCTCTCCATGTATCTTTCTCTGTAATTATGTCTTTTCTCTCTTTCTTGTAACTAATTTCTGTTATCCAAGAATCTTCATGTAAGCTACGTTGAGTGACGAACTAATTCTCTCGACATCATTGCGATCTCTCTCTATGTCGGCCGTTAGACTGTCCTCAGCCTTGGGCCTCTGCGTATCTCACTGTACTTCTAAACTTTATCTTGCTTGGTTTTGTGAAGGATCTATTAGCTTAAACGTGGTTAGATCGCCTAAGCCGAAAAGCTTGGGAGGTTGGTGGTTCGCATCCACCTGGATCCTCTTCGTCCCTGTTATTCTGAAATTTTGTAGAACAACATTGTTTTAAAGTTAGGCGGACCTAATTTCATGGAAGAGTTCGACCTGGTTGTTTGATGAAAGAGTTAGGCTGGTTGGCAGCTAGCTCGCCTAATTTGATCCATATTGTTATTGAACATAAAGGCATCATTTGTCACAAGTGTTGATTTGCTTTGCTTTAATGCTAACTACTTAAATACATTGCATTATTTCCAAAGCTTACACTTATTTAAAACTGCAGAACATGCCGTTTTTGACTTGCTGGGTTGTTCTTCTGATCTGTCGCATCACATAAACTGTATTAGTTAATACAAAACTGGGAGCTATGTGTTCCCGACAAGTTGGGGATAGTTTAGTACGTGCTTGTCATGACATGTTTAGTTATAACGTAAGCTTTTAATTACATCTTTTAAAGTTTCAAGTTGTAAGTTGTAACATTGACAAATATGATAAAATGATATTACGGAACTCATTGACTAATCAAATATTTATGTACGACCTTTGACCAAGACAGAGACATGCTAGATCCAATAAACAATCGGGACATGAATCATACCTTAACTTAACATCATTCGCCAGATCCAGATTGAATTTTAAAATTAGGAGAGGTCTAATATTACTTTGTATTATTACACCTTAACATTTTTTAAAAAATTAAAATAAATTTTTACTGCTAATTTAATTTTTTGAAAAATATTAATAGCACTCTGGAAGTTAAATAGAGTTGAATTTGTGTTTGCTCTTAATTATTTGGATAATATCAAATATTGATATGTTATTAGAAACAACTATTTTAAATCAACTTGTAATTTAAACTTGAATATTTTTGTAAACATTTCAATAAAATTTAATTTTTTTAAAACTGAGACCAAAAGTTAAAGTGATAAAATAAGAATTTTAAGATTTAAAAAGATAGAAAAAGACTATAATTAAAAAAAGAGACTGTTAAACATAAATCATTTGGTTTATTTTTATTTTTACAAACTGATTGATTTATAAAAAATAATTGATTAATTAATAAATTTATTAATTTTTAACAAAAAAATTATTAAACTAAATTAAATTAGAAAATTAAAAACTGAACTGAAAAATTAGTCAATTTAAGATTATTCATGTTAAACCACCAAAATAATGGTTTTCCTTTTATGTATTTCATAAATTGAGTTTTTAAATTATTTATTTAATAAATAATAAATAATAAAACATTAATATTAATATTAATGTGATATTTAATTAATGAATATTTTAAACATTTTTAAATTGTTAGGGTTTATATTTTATTTTTATGTTAATTTTCAGTATTATGCTACCTTTGTATTTTTTTTAAAAAAAAAAAGAGCAAAATGGTATCAAAAACAAGGTTAAAGGTTTAATCAGACAAGTCTAATAGAACAGAAACCATTTGGTCTCTCAGGTTCTGTTGGTTGGTAACTGGTCTCTGCTTCATTCACTTGGTATGCAAATCCTACCTTGCTGTGTTGATTGATCTGATGAAAAGTTTGTGACTTTGTATGTTTTTCCTTTCTATCTCAGCTGAATCTCTGTTGGGATTGGATGTTTTTCTTTTTCTTCTTCCGTTGTGACCGATCTTGAGATCCGTCATCTTTTGTCTTGTGAATGATTGTTCAATTCTTACGGCACTTTATGTGAAATATGTTATTCATTTCCAATATATCTAGAGTTTAAACCCAGGCTCAAGATCAGGTACCAGAACCACTCATGTTTCGTCGTAAGCACACTTCTTCTCACAATCAGGAAGATGAAGGCCTACACCACCAGGCCAAGGTGATTGATTAAATTGCGTGTTTCTGTGTTGATACTGTAATTAACCTGTGTACCTGTTACAATACTGCTTTGCTAATTTCCTGTTTTGGTGTTCAGATCAAGGAGCTTAAGGATGCAATTGGTCCTCTGTCTGGTCGGAACTCCCGGTTCTGCACCGATGCATGTTTCAGAAGATATCTGGTAGCTCGAAACTGGAATGTAAATAAAGCAAAGAAAATGTTGGAGGAGACACTTGAATGGAGATCATCGTACAAGCCTGAGGAAATTCGCTGGGTAGGTGATCTTTAAAACTGAGTGTGCACGTCTTTGACCTTGGAAGAATAAAATTTTTCCCTTATTTCATTGTATTGTCAGCCTGAAATTGCAATCGAAAGTGAGACTGGAAAAGCATATAAAGCTAATTTTCACGACCGTCAAGGAAGGACTGTTCTTATATTAAGACCAGCAATGCAGGTATAGAATTGGAATGACTTGATTCCACTAATTTTTCTTCAATTTGAACTAAATGCCATTGCAACTACTGCAGAATACAACAGGAAAAGAAAACCAGATCCGGCAGTTGGTGTACCTCTTAGAGAATGCAATCCTGAACCTTCCACAAGGTCAAGAACAAATGTCCTGGCTGATAGACTTTACTGGCTGGTCCATGGCCAACAGTGTTCCCATCAGGACTGCCCATGAGACTTCCTACATACTGCAGAACCACTATCCTGAGAGGCTAGCCGTTTCGTTTATGTACAATCCTCCTCGGATTTTTGAAGCGTTCTGGAAGGTTTGAATTCTAATGCCCTCACTGCATTCTGTTCTGTGACAACTTGGAAGTTATCGATCCCCACCTGATTAACACTTGAAATCATACGGCTTCGCACCAGTACTAGTTGCTGTAAGAGGCCAATGCTGCTACACACTGATGAAGCTTAAAATTTCCCTCTTCCTTAGTAATGACACAAATCAGCTTAGTGTTCTGATCCAATATATTGCAGGTTGTCAAGCATTTCTTGGATCCCAAAACTTTTGAAAAGGTGAAGTTTGTCTACCCTAATAAAAATGACAGTGTGGAAGTCATGAAATCGTACTTCGATGAAGAAAACCTTCCCAAAGAGTTTGGAGGAAAAGCCATATTGAAGTACAACCATGAAGAATTCTCAAAGTTAATGATTGAAGATGATCTGAAAGCTGCGTCATTCTGGGGATTTGACTACAAGGACTCATGAAGCCAGTAACGGTTTTCATGTAGCTGAGGCGGCTTCAAAGTCGGTTGGCTCCCTAATCTCTCCAGCTAGCTATTTGGATCTTCTAATGGGCAGATCTTCATCTTTGGCAACCTTCATTTGGCTACGTACATTTTCCCTTCTCTTTACTCTTAACATTTCTCTTGCTGACACTGCATTTTCATGGAAAGTGTACGCATAAATCAGATCACCCTATTTTCACCAGTATTCATAACTGTATTGGCCACATAGGTTGAACTACGTTATCCCTTCACATTAGCAGGAAGCACTTTATCTGTCAAACCCGTCTAGAACACAGTATCTGAAACAAACTACAATTCAAGAGGAAAAACAACAAAAAGTAGGGGAAAATCCTAATTCAAAAGTCAAAATATGGTGTCAGATGACCATTTTTCAAGCATGAGAATGTTAGGTGCTTTTGGATTTTCAGAACTGGGTATGCTGCATCAGGTAAGAGGGATCAGAAAAGCCTTCTTTTGAAGTTTCGAGAGGTTGCTTGGTAAGTGCGAATCAGTAATCCAAATTCTACACCAATTCCAACACAAATACCAAGTCCAATCCCTACAACAACCCTGAAACCTATTTTGAACCAGGACAATTCGACATCTTCACTTTCTAAATTCTCCTTCCTCCTCCAGTACATGTTACCATAATCTTCTTCAGATTCCAATTTGTAACTCTTGTACTCTGCTACCTGCAAAGCATAATTGTGATGATATCACAAATGAGGTGCAGAATTTACATTTCTACTACGTAGCCGTTAATGACTTAAACCATAGTAGGAGCAAAGATAAGGGGGGCACTAAACTGAACGAAGTTCAATTCTAGAGATATACATACCTCAGAAATGTGTCAAAGCACACATGCCAAATAATCAAACAGAGGAGATTTTTATGTTTTTTTCAGCTCAAAGGGTTGAGTTTTACTTAGATCAAACTAAAGAAATTCCAGTCCATGGAAGGAAGATTATAGAGCTGATTAATCGTAGCCTACATACCAATATCCCAAAAAGTGCAAATTTATCGGGACAGAACCAAAAAAGGCCCTTCACATGGAACAGGAAAGAGCACGTGCAGCTCTGCAGATTGTGTGCTTTTATAAAATTATATTGATTTAGAGACCTCTTACTCAGTATCCATCAGTGAACAAAAACTGTTTCAGTTTGCGTTGAATCATATTTACCTAGAAGCATACAAAGATCCATCTAAATGATTTTGGTTGTGTGCTTCAGGATCTTCCATACTTGGAGACAGAAACATTATATACTTTGCTCCCGTATGCTTACATAAAACTGAACGAGAATTACTATGAAACTAAAGGGACTAAATCCAACAAAACACTCGGTCACCTAGGAGACAGAAGGACCACTTGTGGAAAGCAGCCTCCTTCCATTAATGTCAGACTCAGAGCCTGCCAGTGAAAGGATATTGAAAACAATGTAACAAAAAGGATGAGGAGAGGTAGTTGAGTACTATCTCACAGCTTGGAGACAGTGCTCTACCCATACCCATGTCATCTAGGATAAGAGGCTCCATGCAAGTTCAAGTATCAATGTCTAATGAAGCATGAGACCCTTTAAGACAGCGAAACATGTTTCAGTACAGGAAACAGACAACAGTTTAGAACATCCCGTCTAAAGTTAATAATTGGGTAAGTACAGAATATATCTGCACAGAAACATGGGGCCTTTTCAAGCAGTACAAGAACACTTCTTAATGCAATGTCTGATAATGGTAATCAAATGAATTATCGCCAAGTTTGAAGAGTTTTTACCTTAAGGTCATGACCAGATGAATCGTTTTTGAGGGATTGTGTTGTCTCGTTCTCCGGAAATGCATCCAACAAACCCTTTCTATTATGCTTCTTTCCATAACTAAGCTGCATAATCTTGGTTAATATGATAGGCATTCCTGAGAAACAGCCTGTAATGTAAACTGCAATGGTTGGTTATGGTGACTAGGGATAGGTTATGTGTTTTCCCTTTAAGAAGCCAGTACCACTGTAATTGCAGATTCACAAGTCATACTCCACCTCTTCTCATTGCCTTTAAACTCCCCATTTGAACCATTGTTGTTCGACATTTGAAGGACCCCAGAAAGAATAAGACGATCTTTCTCATACACTTCAAATTTCACACTCCCAGTTGTCCTAATACTATCTGTGCTTACAAATGTAGCTTCTTCAGATTTTTTATCTATTCGATCCCTTCTAAGAAGTGACGAGATACCGTCTGAACTCATGCCACTTTTAGCATCATTAACTTCGAATTGGGTATCAGGAGTTAAGAGGGGATGTGGTTGAGAGTAAGAAACTCGGGCGTCAAATTATCAACCTGAAAATTACTGATCCTAACATAAAAGACTCTCAAATCAAACCAAGATGAGGAAAATTTGGTGCGAGACTGAAATGGTGAGTATCTGACACACTGAAGATTGCAAATTTCTGCTTCACCATTGCTGGATGCTTCATAAGGACCCTCCATGAAGATCATCAGAGCTTAACCCTCATAGAAACCTCCCAACTTAGATTGAAATGGTAACATGTAAAGGACCGTACAAGTGGCAATCAAATACTCAGAAAAAGAAAACCTGTTGGAAAAAGAAGCAAATCTTTGTTTACCCAGATGAACCCAAAGAGGAAAAAGGCTTTACGATTGCACGTGAGATTAAGTTTAGAAGAAAGCAGAGAAACCCAGAAACAGCCTCGAATCACCCGTATAAAATAGAAAAGAAGACCTAATATTTAGGAAACAGAAACCCTTAAAGATAGGAAAACGTAAAGAGAAAAATCATAAGAAAGCAACAAACACGAAAGGAGCAATCTTACCGTTCTATAAGACTGACTGACACTAACGAAACACGCATGCACACGCTTCAACACCTGTTCAGGAACAAGAAAAACCGAAAACTAAACACAAATTTAACAAAGAACGAGTCAGAGGTACAAAACCCACGAAGCTATGCTCAAGTTGACACCAACACATAAAAATCAAGAAACCATCTTCATCTGCAAGTTACCTGATTTATCATGTGAGCAGGAGCAACAAACAATGAAACAGAGCAAGCAACCTATGCTCTGCCAAACCCATAACCCATTCACTTTTATTCTTTTTTTGTTCGGGTGATCATCACAAAAAAGAAGAAGAACCTATCAACTCTTTGAATGAGAAAAATGCCATTTTCATACACCTAACAAACTAAAATTGCCAGCTTTAACCAAACTAAAATATATTTCCAACCACATTATGAACTAGAATAAAATTAAGCTCACAATTTTTATAGTTTTCTAATACTATATTCATATTGTAGTAAAGCTTACATGAATTATGACATTTGTTATCGCTGTCCGTACATGTCTGTCCTTGGAAACAATGCGGCGGAAGGAAATCTACGAATATTTTTTTTAAATCAATTTATTTAAATTTAATTTAAATTGAATCAATAGGAAGCAATGATTAGAATTATCTCATCTGGCCAGGCTAACCGTAAAAATAAAATGTTTTGAACTGTGTAATTATTTTATTTATTTTAATAATTTTTATTATTAAAAATTGATTAATTTACTAATTAATCAAACAAATTTTTTATTAAATAAACAGACAATATTTGTAATTTAATTTTTTATAAACCAAAATGAATTAATTAATGTTTATTTAAAAAAATAGTTAAACTCAAAATTTTCGATAGATAATCTCTTTCAATTATATTTTAAATTTTTTATTTTATTTAATCATTAGTCAATTTTATGATGATCTAATATTAATTAAATCTGTTAAATTTTAAATTTCTTGTTTTTTCCATTTAACTTCTGGTGTAGTTTTTAAAATATTGATTGAATCAACTTTATTAATGATTCAAAATTTCAACTTTGCATGTATCATTAGTGATTCAAGTTTAAGAGTTTTAAAACCTTAATTAGTCTTAATATAGTTTGAAATTAAATACTTGGCAATGATAATTCATTAAATCCATATCTTAAATTACCAAGTGTTAATTTTGGTGTATATGATTGAAATTTTATTACATATTTTAAAAAAATTTAGTTAATATATTCATAAAGAAAAATAATTGCAAATATTTTTATTAATATTTAAAAATGAGGAATAAGATATAAAATTGATACAGTGAATTAGTCCAAATATATAAGTGGAGGATTACGTTTATGCATGTCAATGGGTCAGGTTGGGATAGGCCAATAGTGGCCTGTGGCTGAACAGGCAGGAGCTGCCCCAATCAATGACTAGGTGGACACAAACGGGTCAGGTTAGCCCGGCCCATCAGATTATATTTTTTAAAAATATAAAATTGATGTCATTTTTTGCATTTCAATCAAGCCGTGCTCTGCTTAACTCGACCTGTGATCTAAAAAATTCATGTCAAATTCAAATCGGGTCGAATCGAGCTTAAATTGATATCCTAATTAGGTTTTAAAAAAACTTATTAGCACGTCTCTTAAGAATTTAAGCTGACCAATCCTCTCTGTATAATTTAAAACTAAAAAGGATTATATGTTCAGTTTTATGATGTACATAATCATTATATAAAGATAACTGCAATGTATATATGTATGTAAGTATAGAAGTGAATTTATGTAAGAAATAAATAGTTAAATATAAGTAATTATTAAATGAATCAATAATTTAAAGCAAAACAATTAATTTGACTTAAATAAATAATAATAATTTTTTAATATGGAGCGATTCCATTGGTTTAATTTGAATTTATATATATGCAAATACATACTAAAAGCTATTTAACAATCAACTGATTGCATTATCTATTAACTAATTCTACCAGCGGTTAACTAATAGCAAATTATATCAACTGATTTGATAAGCGAATAATAGCAACTATTTATCAAAGATGTTTGATAAAATTAGATGTTTAGTATTAATTATTTATATATAAAATAACTTATATTGACATGACTTTAAAAAAAATTATGAGACAAGAGTATTATATCTTAGTATTTATTTGAATATTTTCATAAGATTTTAGATATTTAATTTTACAAAAAATTAAGTCTATAAAGTATAAATCGTATATTATTATTATTGTTGTTATTGTTGTTATAAAATTTTATTAAAATTGAAATTAAAATGATAAAAACAAAAAAATAAAAACACCCGGTGGCACTTAATTTAAAACCAAATTAAGTATTCTTTTTTTATTTTTTATTTTTATCATTTTAATTTTAATTTTTATAAAATTAATAGTAACATAATTAAATTTATTTTATTTTATTTTATTTTTTATAAAACATAATTAAACTTCAAATGATAAAAAATAAAAAAACTCACAAAGTGTGACACTTATGTTACGCCTTATCACAAGCGTAATAGTTTTATTTTTAAGAGTAAAATAAAAGGTATAAGTGACTTTTTACATATTACATTTTCAACAGTCGAGTAAAATACTCCTACACTCGAACATTTTTTTTTCAATTGATTGAATTAATTTCACCAACTCAATATTACCAAATATTTCTATCAATTAAAATTTTTGAAACTGCTAAATTTCAGCTGATAAGATCTACACCTTGAGGTATGATGATTGATGGGTTGTCATCCAACTTTTGACTTCAAAGCTATTTGGGACCCTAAACTAACTATCTTTACCCATAAATACGTGTTTACATTACACTTAATAGACATAAACACCAAATGATGTTGATTAGGAAACCTAATTCGCTGTTTAAACCATAAGACAAGGCTTTGATTGTGGAATTTGTCTATCAAAACTGTAAATCATTATTCATTTAATTGATTGATGTGAAATTGTCTACATTTGTCTATATTAAAGTAGCATTCAAAGTCAAATTTGATTTAAAATTAATTAATAAAATTTTAAAATATCTCATGTTAATTATAACGCAAACTTTAATTATAAACCTAATATCAACAATGAACTTATATTAATGAAAAATATATTTACTTTATTATGAACAAGTTGCTAAACTATTTGAATAAGCTTATGATTTGATCAACTATTATGAAAATTGTATATTTTTATAATGTTAATTTCTTTATATGTCTTTTTTTAATACATGGACTTCTTAGTTAGTCAGAGAAACCGAACATCTACAAATTTACTGAGGTTTGTACAACATTGGTGGCACTGTTAACCTACCCTCAATTGCCCACGTGGCGATTTCATGAACTTGCAAAACACCCTATGTTGTACACGTGGCAACTTCTTGAAGCTCTGGGTCATTAAATTGTCCACGTGGCAAATGGTCATGCAATTAAGAGG
>JANSVB020000120.1:499875-510330 GCA_025504935.2 Erythroxylum haughtii | reverse complement strand
TAACTCATTTTCCACTCTCTCTCATGTGACAACACTTTATGAACTGAACCATCCGTGGTGTTGATGGTTGATCGGAAATCAAAATCGATATAATGTGATTCCCTGATATGGATAGTCCAATTTGGGATAGGAATAATACGGCTGCTTTTAATGCCCAAACCGCAAATTGAATGATCGTCATCATCGGCATCGGCATCAAGAAGCTTAGTGTAATAGCGAATCAGATTCTTGTTGCATCCAATTCCCGAAATGCGTATTTAAATTCGACGAGGATGCGAATTCCCAGGAAACCGTTCTGTCTTTGCGTCTTCTCCATCTCTCCTCCTCTTCCCCGAAATTTGCTCCTCCATAAATTGCCCAACCACAGACCCTTTCACACTTCAGGTCCGTTGCCTTGCTCTTTCTTCTCTCGTTCCTATATATATATATATATAAATTGGACTGCCGTACGTCGTTTCGTTGTGATTTTGTTCAAAAAATTGTTTTTGTAGTAGGAAGGTTGGGGGCAAATTGGTTAAAAGACTGGTAATTGATCGTTAAATTGATACTTTGAGCGTTTCTTGGAAGATTCTTAGAGTGAGAGCTTTGAAACTATCTGATTTTACTGCTTGATTGGGATTTGCTTGTAGATAACATTTGCATGGTCTTTGTTTTTCCCGGGAATTTTTCATATTTGAAAAAAATGTACTCTTAAATAGTCCGTCTTTTTTTGAATAGGAACTAGAAATTTACTCTATCGTTAGTCATTTCTTCTATAGTTGAAGCCATGTAGATTAGTCAACTTGTTCCAAGTCCACATATACACGGGCTTGTTTTCTGCTCATGAATGTTATATTTAGTAAAACTATTCAACAGTAGAGGCAAGTTGATAAATAATCTCTGTTGAAATTAGTTTCAATAGATGTAATGAATTGGATGGTTTTGATGTTTGCAATTTATGGTCATTTTTTTTGGAAATTGGAATGCTTGCTGTTTTACTGTAGGCTTAAGAAAGATGGCCTTTTGAATACCCACCATGGATTTTGGCTCTGTCCATGTAATGGGTAATAAGAGGGAATCATGCAATCACACAAACTTTTATAAAATTTTAAGTGTTGAATTTCTTAAATGATGTATGTTTACAAGATGAGGCACAATGTTTACGTTCAAACTTAACTCTTACTCTCTTACTATCAGGAGTTAATCATTTGCAAGCTGGGTACAGAATGGATGAGAGTCAAAGGACTGTTTTTGGTGACAAGGTATCAAAAGATCAGAACGTGTCTAGCAGTGATGGCTTTCAAAAACCATCTATATGGTTCTCTCCGGAAGGAGGATGCCAGATTGAGATTGCAAAACAGATCTTCTGCAACAGATCTCTGAATATGAAGAACATTGTAGCTGTTGGGTTTGATATGGATTATACCTTGGCTCAATACAGACCTGAGACATTTGAGTCTCTAGCATATGATGGCACTGTCAGAAAGTTAGTTTATGATCTTGGTTATCCACGAGAGGTTAGTACGTCACTAGTTCTTCCTATATTTTTTCTGTTGAATGTGGACTGAAAGAATGATTTTTCAATTGCAGTTGCTAGAATGGTCATTTGATTGGAAGTACATGGTTAGGGGTTTGGTTCTGGATAAAAAGAGAGGCAACATCTTGAAGGTAATATTCTTAATAACTTAACATTACATTTTCAGCAGTTGTCTTAGCCTCATAGGCTCTTGTGAACCTTCTAAATTGGTAACTCTGCCTTATGCAGATGGATCGTCACAAGTATGTAAAAGTTGCGTACCATGGATTTAGAGAATTGTTAAAGGAAGAAAAAGTTGGCACATATGGGAATACTCTGATACGTGATGCCTTTGACGAGCCAGAATATGCGCTTATTGACACTCTTTTTTCATTAGCTGAAGCTTACTTGTTTGCCCAACTTGTGGACTTTAAGGATCATAATCCTGGAAAGGTTCCAAAGGGAGCTGAGTAAGACCAGTAGTTGGTGCTTTAATTATAGCTTATGATGCTAGGATTTTCTTCTTTGTTTAAAATTTCTTTCCTTTATCTCTTCTAACTAATTAACTTGTTGACCAAATAATTTTCGAGTTATTTTAATTAAGTTGTACAATACTGATTGTCACATAAGTAGTCCAGCTTCAGAACAAAAATTGCTTCTGTAAAAGAAATGCAATTGCACAGCATGTTATCTTATGTTGTTTCCTCAAGTGTTGTACTTTATTAGCCATTAAAGGTCTGCTGGATGATCTTAAACTTGTCAATTATAAATGTTCCCTAGATGATATTCTAACTTTTCTCAAAGATTATTGATGCCTAAAGCATGTCAACTTCTGTGATAGCAAGTTTGAGTGCTTTTGTCTTCTTTGTATGTAATTATCCTTTGTATGAACTGAGTATCCTCATATGTCATCATGAAGCAGAAAATATGATAGTAGAGTGTATTTGGTGATATCTGGAAACTAAGTTGTTTGTGGAAATGAATGAAATAACTGGTATATATTAGTGAAACATAGCACTTGAGGACCTTAATGTTGCAAAGAATTTCTTGCCAACTAAGACATAGCATCACACAGTAAACCTTAATTTTTAGATTATGCATCTTTTACTCTTTTAACCTACTCATTACTTGCACTTTCAATGTCCAACCAAAATTTTCAGTTATGCTCGTATGTACAAAGATGTTCGAGCAGCGGTCGATTTGTGCCATCGTGATGGAACTCTAAAGCAAATGGTTGCTAAAGATCCTAAAAGGTGAGGATACATTTGGTATTTCCTCATGGATCAAGACATAAAAGTTGTGAATAGTCATGGTTCACCATATGCACTTTATCTAGGTACCTTGGTCTGATGGAGTATGTTTCCTTGAGGACAAGCAGAATTATGGTTTTGTTGAATTGAATCATGCTTGTCTTTGAGATATGTCATGTGCAGCGATGACTTTTTCTCAAATGGTTTCACAGACTTTTTCCCCCTTCTTTTGATCTTTCCTTTCTCCTATGATACTCCATTAGGTACATCAATGAAGATACATCTATAGTTCCAATGCTTCAGATGCTGAGAGATTCCGGTAGATCAACATTCTTGGTGACAAATAGGTGCTAATGCTCTCCTGTTCATTTCTTGCTTTCTCTTAAAGTAATTGAAGAGAATGTTTTTCTGTTTCTTTACATCACTTGAGATGGCACAATGTGAGAGCATTGATTATATGTCTTTTGCAGCTTATGGGACTACACAAACATTGTGATGAACTTTCTTTGTGGTTCGCGCACCATGGATGGCAGTAGAACGTGCAACTTTGATTGGCTTAAGTACTTTGATGTTGTCATCACTGGGAGGTCATGCTCATTTCATCAAAGCACCGTAAACATCAATAGCTTCATAATTATCTTTGGTTCTGTAAGATTGCAAATAACTGGATGTTTCACTGAAATTAATTGTTTTAACCTCTTCTTTAATAATTCTTTTTTCTTATACTGATATCTATACCTGTGCGAGTATTAATCTGAGAATCAGGGGAGTGCTACTTTAGGCTCCACTCCAAAAGCAATTTTTGGATTTTGAGGTTCTTCCTAAAATAGTTTTGAACAGACATTGCATGCTTGCATGCCTCTTTTAAAATGTGAAACTACTTGCCTAAGATGATGAGAAATTAACAATAGTGTTGATATGAGAGATGATGAAAAATTAAAAATAGTGTTGATATGAAACTGGTGTTGCATGCTCATGCAGGCAATTATTGCGAAACTCACAAGACGGCTAAAATTCTGAAGGCGTTTATTGTTGTCTTTTACCCATTAATTTCATGCCAAGTTTAGGTTCCAAATACTTAACGGGTAACCTTTAATTTGTGTCCAAAAGTATCTGCACAATTTAGGAAACTCTAGAAGCTGAAGACTTGTCTGTCGAACTAGCAATCTACTAGTTGGTGAAACTTTTAGCCACAACTATTGACAAACCTATTATTGTGATAGCTATAACTACTTTATGTGGTAAATCAGAGGCTTTTGTGGTTCTTTGTCTTTTTACTTTTAAGTAACGTTGTGTTCAGTGGAAAACCTGGGTTCTTCCATGAAGAAAATCGTGCTAATCTTTTTGAGGTGGAAGCTGAATCTGGAATGCTACTAAATACTGATAACGGCACTCCAATGCCTCAGGTTTGAGGAGAATCCTTTCATATACTTATTAATTGCAATGATCCAGTGACTCCTTTAAATGATTCAAATTTTGTTCTCAAGAAAAGGTAGGGAGTACTTCTCCAAGGATATTACCAAGGGAGACAAAAAACAGTTGTCGTATTTTCCAGGTACTTTCAATTTTGTAATGCATAATAAAGTTTCCAACTTCATTTGTACTATAAAGTTACATGTATTCATAGTACCAAGTCCTTACTTTCTTGGAAGTAATATATGGGGATTGAACAATTAAACTAAAGCATTTTCATTGTAAATGTTTCACTTTGAAGTTGATTGTGTCTTTGAAATTGCTTTTTCAGGGAGGCAGTGTTGCTCATCTGCATAAACTGCTATCAATTGAATCTAGTTCTCAGGTGAATCTTTGTTTGTTTTTGTTTATTCTTATGGGTACAAAACTTTAATATGTACATGGGGGAAGGCTATATTATATACATGTTGCCATTTACGAATACTTATCCTCGATTGGAAATTTTGTTTATTTGTTTATAATATTAGATACTGCATGTTTTGATTGCTATTCTAATATATGGGTGTTTTAGTAGGTTCTTTATGTTGGAGATCATATCTATGGAGATATTTTACGCAGCAAGAAGGTTCTTGGTATAATGCTCTTTATCTCGTTATTTCTAATGCTCACATCTTAAACATTGTTATTAGTACGATAACTATATTAATTTTGCATACAAGTTTTCACTGTGATTAGCATGGTCTTTTATGAACTTATGAACAGGTTGGAGAACAATGCTTGTTGTTCCAGAGCTAGAGAGGGAGGTAGAACTTCTTTGGAAACTGAGGGATACAAGGAAGGTAAATTGCAACTAGTTATTAAGCTGAGATAAGGACTATATTAATGCTCTTAGACCACTTTAAATTGATATTCCTAGATGTTTATGTAACTAGCTGTTCAAGATAATGATGCTTAATCTTGCCAGTAAGTGCAATATTCTTAAAATAGTTAGGAGCCAGAATTAGGGAATGAGCCAGACATGAAAGTATTGGTTTCCTCCTCTCCCTGTGGTTTCTTTTGCTGAACTTGCTAAAATACCAAGTCGTCAAAAAAGGATTGTATTCTGGACTGAAATACGGAGTATATTGCCTGCTGAGAAAATGTTGAACAATATCTTCCACAGTTGATCGTTATACTTTGTCTCTTGTGCTTTGGTTTCATAAAACTGAGAGTCTGTAAGGGACTGTTCTGCTGTCGTTTAAGTTGTCTGAACCTATTTAGGATTAAAGCTTATCCTGATGATTTTGCTCCGTTTAAATGACATATTATCTCTGGATGAATGAATTATTTCTCACTTTCTCCAAAATGACATGTTCTGCAGAACCTTAGATTGTTGAGGAATGAACGCGATCGAATTGAAGACCATTTACATCATTTAAAGTGGTATCTAAAGTATATGTTTGGGACCGTTAATGCAAATCTTGTATCTTCATTTACTGTTAACCTTACAAGTTACTGCAAGGAGGGAAGGTTAATGCATATTAAAGCGATGATCTATCCAGTTTAAAAACAAATTTGCATTAAACAGGTTTCATGATCTTAATGATGAGCAGAAGCCGGAGATAGCCAAGTCCTTGTATGAGTTGGAGGTTCGATAAATAATTCATGACGCCACTTCCTCTTTGTACTACCTTCCATGTTATACATACTAATGATATATATTTAATGTTGGTTGCTTATAGTGCCAGCGGGATAAGGTACGAATTACTCATCAACAGGCTCAACGAGAATGTCACCAAAAGGTGAACAAATATATGCAACCTTTATATCACAGGATACACATGCATTATACATGTTAATTCAGATTGACGATTTCTTGTGTTTGTCAACTTCAGTTTCACAAGGTCTGGGGACAGCTCATGAAGACTGGTTATCAAAATTCTCGTTTTGCTCATCAGGCAAGAATCGATCACATCTCTGTGCTAATTTGAAAATATGTTTTCAGCAGTGTCTCCCATGTCTTGTGGTCCTCTACCTTCCGTTATTATCTTCAAGTTTTCAAGGCAGTATGATCTGAAACTTGCATTTTCTGCATTGTACAGGTAGAAAGATTTGCTTGCCTTTACACGAGCCAAGTGTCCAACTTAAGCTTGTATTCTCCAGACAAATATTATAGACCCAGTGAAGACTTCATGCCTCATGAATTTCACATCCTTCCCCTGTAAAGCTACAAATTTTGTGGGACCTTTGAGATGATGAATAATGACAGGGGCTTTGCCTAACCCAGAGGGTTTTTTGGGTTATAGATGAAGTGTAGCATATATTGCTAGTAGTGAGCTTGTACCCATAAACCAGATGTTACCTAACCAACTTGTAGCTTCTTACCTGGCATCAAAATTATCAGTTAACTGTAAGAGTCGTAAAAATGACATCTTCATTTTATTTTTCTTTTGAAGACTCAGACAAAGTAGCGAGTAGGAATGTGAAAGAGGCAAAAGAGGAATATAAACCCTCTTGTGCTATTATACTATACATTTTCCTACCCGGGGATTTATGGCAAAACTGTTAATTACAGAAGAACTTTTATGCATATTTCTCAAGCCTCCACTCAACAAAGCTAAAGAATTCTTTTTTTTTTTTTTCAGTTTCTTTCTTCATCTCTCCCAAAACTAAACCCTTGATTTGAAATCATTTTCAGAAATCACCACCTGAAAATGAAAGGCATTTCTGAGCAGGATTTGTTTTGTGAAGCTAACCCTGATCTCGCCTCTCCATTTCTTCCATTTCAAGTGGCTCAGGGAATATCTCACTGGATAGCTTTTTAATGGACGATGATCGCTCAATCCCACCACTTCCATGTGATCCAACTCTGCCCCCTGAATGCCTTAGGCCACTAAGGCCTTCCCTGTTGGTGGAACCATGACTGATGGCATTATCTGATGAACTCCGTCGCCAGCTACCGAAAACAGCAGCACTCCAGGACCTTTTAGATGAAATTGTTCTCAACCTCCCTGGGATGTAACGCTCCTGTCTTACCACCTTCAAAGGGCTCTCCAAGGCTCTCAGGATGTGCTTCATCAATGGACGTTTTGCTGGCTTCGGGTTGAGGCATGACCTTGCTACAATAGCCATTGCCCATACCTCTTCCAACAGGTCTTCATCTATGATCAAAAACGGATCAACGATCTTAGTTACCAGTTCCTTATCATGTTTACTGATATATGCCAGAGTATGATCCAACCACTCCCTTGATGTTGCATCATCTGATTTACTGATGCCGAGCTTGCCTGTAACAAGCTCAAGTAACACCTTTCCGAAACAGAAGACATCATAGGCACAAGTTGCTGAGGATGGACCTGTACATTTCCAGAAATAGATTCAAGTTTCTACTTAAGTATAACCAACAATGAGAAAATCCAAAGTCACGAGAGGAATGCACATTTCAACCAGTATTCATAGCCAAAGTTGATGCAATTCTGGTCCATATTTTGTTCATTTACAGATATTACCAAAGTTTGTGATATTGGACAGGTGGAGACAATTTTGCAGATACAATTTCGTAAGAACAACCTGTTATAGTCCCAATAACCTCGCAGAGCTCTTATAATGTCGAGGCAGTGTTTTGAAAGTAAATATAAGGGGAAGTAAAAACAAAAGATTAAGCATTTCACATCTGTGACTACCATACATACCAGAAGGGCCAGCTTCCAAGGACCTGCATATCAGCAAGAAAAGGTGTTACTTTTCCTTTAAAACGAACGATGGTTGAAATGAAAGGAGCCATGGTATAATTTTTTCGTGTCTTAAATTACTTACTGTTGCTTTCGCAAGAATTTTGTCAGCACATTTTGCTGTAGATCACCTTCCTGGGGGCAGACCTCGCTCAAGCTCCCAAGTCGCACCTCGAATTTATCATCTAGCAGAATACTACTTGCTTGTATATCTCTTCAAGCAACAAAATGGAAAGATGAGAATTACAATCTGAAGTAAAGTTCAGTGAAATTCTTTTGAACAAAACAATTAAGAAATATGCATGTTGCAGGTGAAAGGGAAATGAAACAAGTTAACTTTTTTAAATCAGAGAGGATATGAGCAGGTCATTTTTGTTACTCTAGATCTAGTTCTAAAAATGCTTATATGAACACAGAACAACTAGCACTTCTGCATTCGCGGTCATTCTAATAATCCATGAAAGTTCATCACAATCAGCATAACATCAACAGCCAAAGTACAGGGAAACCAAAATCTAGTCAGCGTAGAATGTGCAATACCTATGAACAAGGGGAGGGCTACACTCATGGTGTAGGTAACAAAGTGCTTCAGCAGCTCCTATCGCAATTTTCAATCTAGTAATCCAATCAAGTGACTGTAAACCTTGATCCTCAAGATCTGGTGCCCTGCAAAAGGAGCTACCCAAGTCTCCATTGACCATATTTTTGTAGACATAAAAAAGTTTCTCATTCTCCAAACAATGTCCCAAGAGAGGAACCAATCTTGTATGTGGATATCTTTTGAAAAGCTCCAATTCCACCATGTTCAACTCTTTATTCATGGAGTTTAAGTTGATCATTTTAATAACTATAGGGATTTCTCCTTCCAGATAACCACGAAAGAGATCTCCAGAATGACCATGCTTGATGAGATTTGCTTCATTAAAGTCACCAGTCGAATGGAGCAGTTGATCGTATGTGAAAGACCCTCCCGGATTGAATACATTAGTAGAATCCTTGGGATGCGAATGGTTACCTCCTTCTGGAACAGGTCCAGCATTTGCAATGTCTCTTTGATTTGAGATGTTGTTACACCTTCTTAGAAACACCACTAAAACCAGTGCTAGAACCACGATGAAGACAACTCCACCAAACAATCCTACTAAAATGTATATCCATCGTTTGTTCTTCTTTGCAGCAGGTTCAGGCACTCTAAAATTTAAGCCTCTCGCAGAGTAGAAGGATTGGCAGTCTTCCAAACTCCTTTGGTTAGACTCCCCTTCAAGGCAGTTTCTGTCCACGGTAAAATTGCTTGGACCATCACCAGGAACCATTCCTTGGAAGTAGTTACCAGACACATCAAGGGAAGTAAAGTTTCGAACTGACAATGGCAAAGCTCCGTATAACAAATTGTTCGATAAATTGAAAGAAGAACTTCTGGCCTTACCATGGACACTAAAATTAGGCAAATTATCTGTAAAGATATTACCAGAGATGTCAAGTAGCGACAAATTTTGCAATGACAGCAATGCAGGAGGAAGAGCACCGTCCAGTTTATTCCCACTTAACACAACAACTTCCAATCCTGTAAGACTCAAGAAAAGACCATCTGGAAATGCACCCTCGAGCTCATTTCCTGCCATATCTATCCTCCGCAAGCTCCTCAACCTCGTTAACTCTGAAGGTAATGACCCAGACAATGAATTCTTGCTAATATTAAGCTCAACCAATTGAGAAAGATTACCAAGTTCAACAGGTATCAGACCAGTAATACTGTTATCAGACAAATCCAAGAACTGCAGACCAGTAATACCACCTAAACCCGGCGGGATTGACCCAGATAAGTAATTTGAGGACAGGTCAAGTCTAGATAGATTACGAAGCAATGCAAAAGATGTAGGTATTGACCCAGTAAGCGAATTCCTTGAAAGATCAAGAACAGATAGATGCTTCCACTGTCCCAATGCAGTAGGAATACCGCCAGTAAGATCATTGTCAGATAGATGCATAGCGTTGAGTCTAGTTAAATTACCAAATGAAGAAGGAATCGGACCGGTGACTGAACTTGACCGGAGATCCAGTACTTGCAATGAACCAAGCCGGTAGCCAAACCAGTCCGGTATAGAACCTGGAAGTGAAAACCCAGAAGCGTTAAAAGACTCCAAGAACGAAAAAAATTTCAGAGCATCAACACTAAAACTGGGATTCAATCGTCCATTATGGGTTCTTCTAAACCCGGATATGTTGATCCCAACGACCCGACCGTTCTTGCACTTGATTCCCTTCCAACCACTGCATGGTTCGGATCTTATAGGCCATTCTTTGCTTCTTAGCCCCAATGAAGACCGGAGATCGAGCAATGCCAACCTTTCCTTCCACATAACTTTCTGTGATGACCCACAACGAATCAAGAAGAACAACAGTAAAGCTAAATGGAGCAGAAAGCTTCGACGTTTTTTCATTTCCACGAATATGCTTAAAATGGTCGATATAAGTTCACCTTCTTTCTTCTTCTTTCACCTGTTTCTTGATACTGATGTTGATCATCACTCTAGTCCTTCCTCTGCCCAGTGATGTTAATTAGTATTTAAGGAAAAAAAAACTATAA
>JANSVB020000120.1:446360-460917 GCA_025504935.2 Erythroxylum haughtii | reverse complement strand
TCTAGAAATGGCAGCGGTGATATTTGCACTAAAAATTTGGAGACACTATTTATATGGTGAAAAGAGTGAAATATATATAGATCATAAGAGTCTTTAGTACATTCAGCAACAGAAAGAGTTGAATATGAGACAAAGACGATGGATTGAATTACTAAAGGATTATGACTATCAGATCTTGTATCACCCAAGTAGAGCCAATGTGGTGGCTGATGCTTTGAGCAGAAAATCGATGGGGAGTTTTCAACATATCTCCATTCAAAAGAAAGAGCTAGTTCAAGATTTAAATGGGTTATGTAATGCGGGTTTGCACTTGGAAGTATCTGATTCCCAAGTATTACTTGCTCAATTCCAAGTGAAGTCCGATTTAATTGATGAGATTCAAATTACCCAAGATAGTGATCCTGAGATAGCCAAATTGAGAATAACTGTCCAGGATGGTAAGGTGACAGTAATACGAAATACTCAGTTGGTGTGATTTACAGGTCATTACGTCAATCCAAATGTTTACTCAGTGTGTATCCAAATGGTAGCAACCGCGAGTTCCTCTGTTAAAAAAAATTTGTGAGATTAGCTATGATTTACAGACTATTGCGTTAATCCAAAGGTTTACTCAGTGCGCATCCAAATGGTAGCAATTACAGGTTCCTCCTTACTATATATATATATATATATATCTATATATTTGTGAGATTAGTTAATATGCAAAACTGATAAGTGAAAATTTTAATACGCTCAGTGTTTATTTTCAAAGAAAAGTAAGGGGTAGCTTAATTTCCCTCCTTTTATTGTTTTAAAATTTTTAATTTTGAAAACAAAAACACCTTGATTATTAATGTTAATATAGATATATTTTCTTATTGATGATAATTATAAATCAGCTAAAACTTAAAATAAATTATTTTTAGTTAATTAAATTTATTTTAGTTTTATATAATATTTATTAATAAAAATATTTTATTTTATTTAAATAAATAATTTAAAATTTTAATGTTTATTTTAAACATATTTTGTTATCAAAACAAATTTTATTTAAAATTTGTATATTTTGAAAATATTTTAAATTTAATTTTATTAATCAATAAATATTTTAATTTTAATTTAATTACAAAATTAAAATTAAATAAATTATTCATAATTTATTTAATAATTAATTTTTATTAATTAAAAATATAATAAAAATTAAATTATTTATAATTTTTACAAATAATTAAATAATATATATTTAGCTGATAATAAATCAGATTATTATACAAAACAAAAATCAATTTTTATGAGTTTTATAAATTAAAACAAAAAATATATAATTTAAAAACTCAAACAAACATATTTTTTATTAAATTTAGAAACAAAAGTAAAAACAAAAAATATAAAATATAAACAGAACCTAAAAGAAATCGATCAATCAAAGATGCCGCTAACGATTGAATAATGACACAAACGGTACATCTCTTCCAGGAGAATCACATCCTGGTGGGTAGATACACTACAATTACAGGTGAAGGACCATCGTACTTATCCCGGAAAATTTTACAAGAATGGTTGCAAGTTCTCCAAATGCAAAGATTTTGACCCCCTTTCCCTTTGAAATTTGAGCTTATTTCATGCAAGAAAAGTAAAATTTTGCACATACTTATCTGAAGGAACTCTGTATTTCTTCCAATGTTCTTCCTTTCGTCTCGGGAACCCATAGGCTCGTAAAGGCGATTGTGAAGGCACTCACAACCATGTAAATGGTAAATGTTGCTGCAGTTGAAGAAGGAAATGTAGTTATCTGCACTAAAATTGCAGGGAAAAAAAATTAGAAAGAGGATCAGTGGGGATACAGACCTCCAGTGCTCCAGCTTAAAAGCAAGTTTGCAGTCATTGTAACCGCCCAGGAGACGAACCAATTGGAAAGTGTTGCTGCACTTCCAGCCAGGCCCTTGATGTTGATCGGTAGAATCTGCATTCGCATGTTAGTTCCATCCATCAGCCATCTCAGAATAGTTATGATTTGTTCTTTTGAAGGGCATTTTATAGCTTTATAACTTCTTTACAATAATTCTTTAGGCTAAGTAATGCATACACCTAACTGTAAGCACTAAAATCCTGAACTATGTCTTCAGTATTGACCTAATAAAAGATCACCGATGCTTTTGAGCAATTTGGCTGATTCAGTGACATTGGTAATTTTTAGAAATTCTAATTAATAGAACAAAACTTGAACATATCGGTACCTCGGACATTATAACCCAAGGAATAGGACCCATTCCCAAAGAAAAGCCTATTACCATAGCCTGAAACAAGAGAAGGGAGAGGCAGGTTATCAGAACTTACCAAAAATGATAAAATTAAAACCTTGAAATAATTCATCTCTCTATTTGTATCACATACCACAACTCCAACAACTGAAAGGATTCCGAATATGGTATACAAGGTAGAGTCTTTTGATAGAAAATCCTGGACGAGTAAAAATTATGAAGGTAGAATAATATCATATTGCTCCATAATCTTGTGTCACAATTAACAGATAAACTCTTGTCAACGAGTTAATCCACTTACCTTTGCAAAGAATGACACTGCAACAATCAGCAAGCTAACTGTCATTCCACAAGAGGAGACCTATGGTGACAGGAAATGAAAAAAGTCACCCATTTCTGTACAAATTATAAAGACTAACCAGAATAGTTTTGCTTTAACTCACTATAAGGAGAACCCGACGGCCTGTTCTATCAACCAACCAAGTAGCTACACCAGTGGCCACAACCTAAACAACATGTGCGTAACCATATAGATAAAGAGCGTCATAGGACCATTTCAAATTAATGACTCTACTAATAATATTAAAGACGATAACTTCAGATTTTCTTTTCAAACTGTACCTGAACCGCACCAAGCCCAAATGTAGCCACATTACTATTTGTAACCCCTGTTTAAGATCAAGAAATTAATCAGAAGTAGAAGTAGCTCTGTTGATGATAGACCATGGATGCATTTTAGAGGTCAGACAACACTATGTAGTAACTAGTACTACTAATTATTTCACCACTAAGATTCTAAGAAAACATGGTTTCAAAAGACATTCAGTTAATATTTTACCCAACTGATTTTGAGCAGTAAAGGTATGTAGCAACAAGAAGAGAAGCTTGCTGCCTTCAAATTGGAATAAGCTTGTAACTACACCAAAATAATTTGATTCCAATATTCCAAAGTTAAGAACATGATAAAAGATTTATGTGAGGAAGAGGAACGTGATTAAGCTTACCAGAAGCTGAAAAAATGGTACTGGAATAGAAAAGAACACCATTTATCCCACTAAGCTGTTGTAAGACAAGTAGACCTATACCAACCTGCAGGAAATTGATTGATCGAAAATCAAAGTCTTATGTTTTATGCTATTTTTAACTCCACAAAGTTAAAGATAATGACAGTACATTACCATCAAAGGAAACCAGTATCTTTTTCGTTTGAGATCTGCAAATCTGATTGTTGTTCTTCTGCTAGTTGAAGCAACAGCTCTCTACACAATCCATAGATCCAGGTCAAATTATCTAAGACTGATAAATAATGTAAAACACCGAAAGAAAAATTTGGTCTACAAATTTTATGCAAGGAAAAAAATTGCATGTGGGAAAGCAGATCAGCTATTTCACTGGCGGCCATTACCTTAATTTCATTCACTTCAACCGAGATATCAGTATCAAATCCCCGAAGAACTTGCAAAGAAGCTTCAAAATCTTCTGTCATACCCATTTTTGCCTGCAATTTAGGGAAGAAACAAGATAAAGAGTTTGAATCATTAGAGCTTAAGAAAAAGTTTGATTCTGATCAAGGAAAGAACATTCTCAAAAACTTACCAGCCATCGAGGAGACTCTGGAATGAAAAATAGACCAGGTATCAAGACAGTACATGGAAGAATTCCTGAAAAACGAGGATTAAGTTCCATGATTCAAAACTGAAAGTCTGCCAAGATTGACAATGATATTTAGGCGCATTGTTAACCAAAAGTTTGACTTCCATGATTGGTTTTTTTTTTTTTTATATCGACATGTGTTGTTTACAATTGAAGACAATCTTTCAGAGTGTTACCCAAAACTGCAAGTATTCTCCATTGAACAAAAATTCCGAGCAGGTAAGCAAGCATGATCCCAATTGTGACAGAAAGCTACATAACAAGACAAGTTGAAATTAATTACTCCAGGGACTGTGAAATTCAAGTGTTTGTATCTGTTAATGAAAATTTAACCAGTAAGCCTGCATGAAATTCAAGTGTTTGTATCTGTTAATGAAAATTTAACCAGTAAGCCTGCATGAAATTCGAGTGTTTGTACCTGTTAATGAAAATTTAACCAGTAAGCCTGCATATAAAGCTAACCTGATTCACTGACCCTAAGGACCCTCTCAAGTTTTGAGGGGCTATCTCTGCTATGTAAACAGGCACCTGCAAAAGATAAAACAGTTGAAGTGCTAATTAATTTTTAGGTTTCAACAACCAAATTCGGTCGGAAAACCTTACCGTATATGAGATAATTCCCACACCAAAACCTTCTAACAACCGTCCCATGTATAAAAACGAAGAATCCTACACAGAACAGCTTACCTTCAGAAGCAATTGAACATGTTCATGCTAGAAGTTTCAGTGAAGCAAAGTAATTAAACTCACTTTGGCAAACGATATCGCAAGCCAACCGATGACATTTGGAATGGAAGCGATCATTAGAGACTGCATTTGCAACAAAAAAGACGGGACTCATTAGTTAAACAACCTAAATTAAGCAAAATATCTAGGTATATAATTCTTGTGTTTAGGGATAAAGCAAATCAGTAATCCTACCCCTTTTCTTCCAACATACTCCGCAATTTGACCACTAGCTATAGCACCAACCATAGCACCCACATTCGATAGAGAGCCAAATATCGAATACTAACCCAAAAATAAATTGAAGAACAGAGTTAGAACACATGACGAATAAGCCCAATATCAAATTTAAAGCAAGATCGTATATTCACACCTCTGAGACCGTAAGTCCAAGGTCCTTGGTGATGGCAGCTTGAGTTGGAGAAGAATAACCGGACTACAATTAAAGAAAATTAAAACTTGATATATCAAGAACTTCTTTATCAAGCTTTTAGCAATCTTGATACTTCAAGAACTTCTTTACCAAGCTTTTACTAATCTTGATGTTTCTTTACCAAGTTTTTTTCCTTTCCCATACGTTACCATGTTTGTAGCTAATCGGAAAACAACATAAATCTTTAGCTTCAGTTCATTCTTCATATGGTAATTAGCATGAACTCATTATGGTAATTAGCAGATGGGAGATTGAGAAAGCCCCTCACAGTGAAGCCAAATTGGATAGGACCAAGAGCAACGATCAGTACACAAGCCAGGACAGATATGGAGCTATCCCGAATGGCCTGAGAAGACCCCATCATGCTTGATTGTCTCGACCCCATACGATACCAACTCCCAGTGTGAAGAAACGGCTTCCGTTGGTCTCCTCTCCCCTCATCATCGTCCCTGAAACTCATTCTTCTCTATTCGAACAGTCACCCAATTTTGCTCCTTAAGTGACTGATAAAATGCCCCAGCGAAAGAACGGCAGAGAAGAGGAGAAGTAGCAATGAGTAAACGAGAGAAAATACAAGTATTTGTCGTCTCTGTGTGTCTGTAAGTAGGGAAGGCAGTACAAAGACATGGCTGACGTTACTACTTACAATTGTTGTTGGTGCTAAGCTGTAAATCAGTAATCTACCTGAAACGTTCTTTGCATGTAAATCACACTTGTACTCGCTACGTTGGGTATAATCATTATCGTCTTGGTATCGGATCACACTTGGACTGACATTTGTTCGAGCTCTTCCAAATTCAACCCAAAATCCGAATCAACTACAATTATTCCATTAATTTTAACTCGAACCGAAAGGTCCGAACTAACCGTCAACTCTCCCTCTGTCACATTTCTCAATTATAAGGGTTTGGACAAAAAGCTGGAATTTGACACGACAATAGAGATGCTTTCCATGGCGTCGTTAAGTCAGTTTAGTATTGGCATTTAACACGTGGCTTTTCAAGTTCCAAGCTTTCAATAAATAAAAATGACTATAAAGATATTTCTAAATTAATGTTTTAAAAATTATATCAATAATTGAAGCGGAGAAACAACTACTTCAAAAGTTAATGGTTCAACTGAAATTTAACTGTGATTATACCGGTAATTAATAAACATATAAATTTTTATTTTATATATTATATATATACGATAATTTTTAAACATAGTATTTAATTATTTATTTATCTAATTATAAATTTAACTTAAATCTTCAAATTTTAAAATATACAATTCTTTTAAAAAAGTTTGTTAAATACAACACAAAATAAGATAACAAAACTCACTAGTCATATTTCATCAAAAAGATTTAAAAAAATATCACTAATCATAATATTCATTCAAGGTGAAATCATCAAAATCAAGGCATTTTAAATGGATTGGCCGTTTCTTTCTTTCACCGGTTCAACGGTTTTCATCAGTCTGACAGTAAAATGAACGGAACAATCACTCACAAAAAATACGGGTTAATCTGGACCGTTTTATACTCTGGGTCACCGATTTTTCGATCCAATTGATTGGTTCGGTCTTATTTTTAAAATACTATTTTAAACGATCCACATTCAGACTAATTCCCGTTCACGTCGGAATGGTCCCTTATTGGAGGCTAAGCTCTGATCTTAAGTTTTAAACAGCTGCATACATAAGGATAATTTGAATCCACGGACTCATTTAAGCGAGAAAAATTTCTTACCAACTCATCTCAATTTACAGAATTAATTAAATATTTAGAATTAAATTTATTATAAACGTGACCAAGTCACAAAGTCAAACTCATTTCATTTCACGTTGTTGGAATCAGGTGCGCACCTACCTCACACGTGTTTCAAGGTGGGAGATGTTAAGGTCATCAAAGTTATTGGATTTGGTTCGATCCTTGGGCTGGACTTAGTCAAGAAACATCTTTTTCTATTTTTCATTAAAAACAAATTGAGTCGGGATCGAACCCGAGCTCATTTGCCTCAGGCTTGGCCCTAGTAGAAGCTGTCAGATCGATCAAGTTTTTGGTTTGATCAAGTTTAATAATTTGTATTATTAAAATAATCAATTTATTAATTAATCGGTTAATTTTAATAAATTAATCAATTTTATAAATTAAAATAAACCGATTAATTTTCACTTAACAATCTTCTTTTTTAATTAAACTTTATTTTTTTAATAAATAAAGATAGTCTTCTTCAATAAATTTTCAAAATTTTTTAATTTTATTCAATATCTAACTAGTTTTATGACAGTTTAATACCAATTGAACCTTTTAAACCTTAAATCTCTTGTCTTACCAGTTCAACCTCCTGTTTAGTTATTTAAAACATTTTAAATTTATTATAATCTACAAATAAATTAACATGAACAAAATTAAGTAAAGTATTGAATTTAATATATAATTTATTATTTTTGTAAGATAAATTATATCTCTTTTTTTTATGTGTATTTAAAAAATCTTTGTACTAAATATAATAATTCATTAAATGCATACTATACATAAATTATTTATGAAATGAAAATTTTCAAACAAAAATAAGAGTTCAACTTCACATTATCAAAATTTTTAAAATTAAATATTTAATATCTTAAATTCATATACTAAAAAAATTGTTTAATGTCTTAATTTCAAATCCTTTAATAATTTTATTAATAAAAACTGATCAAAAGTTTGAGAGTTAGCTTTGGAATAATTGGTAACAGGATCAAGTCACTAAAATAACTTCCTTTGTAAAAATATAAAGAAAAAAGTTACGTACATTATGACCCTCTTCAAACTCACACCTGCAACGAGTATTCGTATTCTAAATATTGAATATATTTTCTTTTTCATGATATAAAAAGTTATAATCTTAAGCAAATTAAGATAAATTAAAGACTTAAAATACAATTTAAAAATATATATAAACAAATTATCATATTTATTTATTAATATTATGTCTTCAATTCTGAATTAATGAACAATTAATTTAATATTTGTTAAATATATTATTTACACTTCAATATTTTATTAAAAATTAAACAATTTGTTTTTTTAATGTTAATTTATTTAAGATGTAATATTAAAATAAAATATAAGAAATAATAAAAATATTGTTTTAAGTTGGCTTCACATAATTGGAAATGCGCAACCAATGGGAACTTGCCAAGAGTGTGGTTGAAGTGGACACAAAGAATGAGGAGAAGGCAATGTGCCACGCGCCCACGCTCGGAGCAGGAGCGTGGGGACGACCGGAACTGAATGTCGCGGTCTCGGACTAAGAGGACATAGAGCAACTGAGAGACGTAAAATACTAAAATCAGAAAACGTCAAAAACACACGGCGACCTCACTGTCACTCTCTGGTTGCTCCGGTTCCGTCATTCAGGCTCCGTCGCCGATAACGTCGTTATTGCCTTGGCTGTGTTCAAATCCTGAGTAGCTTCCACATGGGCGAACAATCCCAACCCCAACCCCAACCCCAACCGCAAGTGCAGACTCAGTCCCAATCTTCGCCACATGAGACCTTCATCGCCTCCACTGCTCCGCCGCAAACTGCCTCGCCTCTGGCGAAAATCCCCGCGCGTCCGAGAAAAATTCGCAAACTTTCACCGGAAACCGCCTCTGAAACCCCAAAAACTTCCAAACCAAACAAAACCAGACCTATCCAACAGCGATTGACGCTTGCGGTCGTCGCGAGGTCGCTCTCGTGCGAGGGCGAGATGGAGAACGCGATTCGCTATCTGCGGGAGTCGGACCCACTTTTAGCGCCCTTAATCGACGCCCACCCGCCGCCAGTCTTGGAAACATTTCGCACACCCTTCCTAGCCCTAACTCGAAGCATCCTCTACCAACAGCTCGCGCTCAAAGCCGGGGCATCGATCTTTACGCGCTTCGTCTCGCTTTGTGGTGGAGCAGCAGCAGTGGTTCCGGAGACAGTCCTGGCTTTGGCTCCGCAACAGCTTAGGCAAATCGGAGTTTCTGGTCGTAAAGCGAGTTATCTTCACGATCTCGCTAGAAAGTACCAGAATGGCATATTATCCGATGCGGCGATTCTAAATATGGACGATAAGTCGCTCTTTACTATGCTTACTATGGTTAATGGGATTGGTTCTTGGTCGGTGCACATGTTTATGATATTTTCCCTGCATAGACCTGATGTGTTGCCAATTAATGATCTTGCTGTGAGGAAAGGAGCGCAATTGCTTTATAATTTGGAGGAATTGCCGCGGCCATCTCAGATGGATCAATTGTGTGAGAAATGGAGACCTTACCGGTCTGTTGCTTCATGGTATATGTGGAGATTCGTGGAGATGAAGGGGTCACCTTCAAGTGCGATTGCGGTGGCTACTGGTACTGCTTTGACACAACAACATCAGGAGGAGGAGCAGCAGCAGCAGCCTCAACTTCTCGACCCACTTAATGGCATTCTCAATCTTGGGTATGTAAAAGTTTCACAAGGATATGTCGTACCAATTTGATATTGATATAAATTTTTTGGATGGTTTTTGCATTGTTCATTTTCAGTTCTTGTATTGAAAGGTTGTGTTTGCTGCTGGTGAATAGAGGTTTGCTTGCTTGTAGTTGGTATAGGGTCTTGCTGTAGGTTTTTGAGCTGCATTCTTGAAGTTCATCCAAGTTAATACCTGATTTTAGGATTACTGCATTAAAACTTCATGTTTTTGATACAAGTGTTCACCTGTTGCGCTTAGAAGTGTTAGATTTTGTGAAGAATCTTCTCATCGTTGTTTGATGTCTGTTCTTCCCGTTGAAAATTTGCAGCTTTTGTTTGCAAGTAACTATAATTACTCGGTGATAAATGAGACATACTGAGAGTAGTAACGGCTTAATAACATGAAACAAACCAACAGTTGTAATTTCCCCAAAAAGTTGGTGAAAGTTGATGATTTGTCCACAGAATCTTTAGCAAGTATAGGTCTTCTGACTTAAAAATCTATATCAGACACAACAAGCATCCAATTTTACGACTTTATCATGAAGTATAGTAAACAGACGTGGACATCAGTCCAATCTTGACTTGGTTTATTATGTAACTGACAATTAGAGTTTTCTGCATTTTCTAAATTGGATGGTTTGAACTTTGACATCTTAGTGTATTGAAAACAATGATTTTTATGACCTGCATAGGATAGATTCCTGTAGGAGTTAGGAGTAAATTTTAAGGAGTTGCTTCCTACAAAACTATCCTCTAAAACTGGAAAATTATGGGTAGCTTTCTACTTTGATGCCGCAAGGGGATTTATAGAAACTGAGGCAAGCAAAACATGCTTTTGGACCAAAAGGAAATATGTGAAATCCTATTATTAGTCAGTTCTTGTAATTATACCTCAATTACTTGGTGAAAAACATATATCCACGACTGCTTTCATTACATACTTTATCCCAATTATTGTTTATTACCATTTACCTTTACAATGCTGAAATTGATTCATCACTGTACAAGGATTATTGGTTGTTGAGAATCATTATAGTAGTGTATGACTTTCAATAAATAGAGTCCATGTCCTGTTAATTAACAAAATTTTTGGAGTTTTAGGCCTCAACGTGAACCTAAAAACTTTGACCGAAGCCAAACCGGTGATATTGATGTGGTTTTTGACAAAAATCTCAAGAAAGATGGTGATGTATAAGTGGGGAAAATGAAATGTTGAGGACTTGCAAAGAGTTCATAAAATCAGGGGATTTTGATTTTGATATCTGTTGATGGATTTTTTGGAGAAGCAGAAGATTGTTTGAGATTTCATGACATACCAGTTATGCAATGGAACTAGGAGATGCAAAGAAAGAGATCTTAATGGACTAAAGTGGTTGGTTGCAAATGCTAGAGATGGTGCATAGATGAGTCCCAAGTGCTAGAGATAGTGCATAGAGGGGTTGGAGTGTGCAGTATTCAAAGTTGGAGCAAGCATAGCAAGCGTGTGAAGTTATGATTTTGTGAATTGGTGTTTGACAGTTTTTGTTATTCCTTTTATTAGTCTTGAACAGAGAGTTGCAATGATACAATCTCTATTATTCAGACTGGTTAAGCAGTCTTTACTCACGTAATAAGAATCTTCTAGACTGGAAAAGTATGAAGAGTACCGATGCTTGTCAACTTATGGTAAAAGATTAATACTAGGATTTGACTTGTTCATGAGGCAAATGATTAGCATTAAGTTCACTATTCTGAGACACAATCAATTGTATATCCTTGAACCATTAAATCATTGACGTGAAGACATATCTCTAAATTGCTCATCCAGTTTGAGGGAACCAGCAGAACCTTAATAGTTGGTGTTTGGTACAGAAGACATATCAATAAATGTCCAGGTTCTTTCCATCTCCCGGTTCAATTGATGGTAGGTGCAAGGGGACGTATTATTTCCAATTCTAAATTACCAAATAAAAAATCTAGTCTCAAAGCTTCAGCCGTAGCAATTACTGGTGTTGCCAGATCAGTTCATAGTAGTATGCTTAAGCTTATTTACAAATTTTCAGCTGACTTCGCTTATCTGAAACTTTAGACTACCACTGGATTGAGTTCTCTGGAATTGGAAATTGTGGTTGAAGCCTTTGGGCTGAAACAGCTAAGTTCAATCTAACATGTACCTTTTGATTTGATAACTCTTTTCAATAGAGCACTATGTTGTGATTTTAAGTTGACATGCTTCTGAGGTTATACACGAGAATTCTGTTAAGCTTTGTTACAATGCTTATCTCTTGCTTGGATGGCCTTTAAAATATGATCGAGTCTCTTTTAAGACTTTAGAATTTATTTGAACATTTTGCTGCGTATAAGTCCAGTATGGTGGCATTTTCTTTATGTATATATACAAGTAGGGCAAGCTAAAGAAGCCATTTGGGTAAATCATATCACTTGGATTAACGGTTAAATGCACCAATTGAAGTATGAAACAGTTGCATTGCTGTAATGCTACCATAGTGTTTGCTTTACAATCTACCTAGTACTAGGCACAAGTGGTTAAGATAGAGCCACGACTTTATACTGTTCCTAACTTTTTCTTTCCGATAGTTAATTTATACCCTATAAAGGTAAACATTTTAATCATCATTATCATTGTATGTTGTTTATTTATGTTCTCCTTTGTTGTAAATGGGCGGATTCTCTTCTTGTTATGGGGTTATGGAGCGTAGGGATAGGTAGGGTTGTTATTGATAGTACTTTTCTTACGTGCGATTTCTGTACATGCATTTTGTGATATTTCTATTACATCAATTTTTTTACTTTCTTCTGCCACCATCCTGCATGACATAGGGCCTGCGCTTGGGGACAATGATTCAGACCTTGGATGAGATGTGGATCTGGTTAGCACCATCTTCCTTCCAATTAAGTTATCAGTTATAGGGAAAGTGTTCAGTGGGAAGTGAAGGTAACTAATTTGTCGTCCTGAAAAAGCTTAGACATGCAAGGTTTTGAGGGAGGTACATGTAGATTGCTCCTGTGTAGTAAATGGCTTGGAAATTTAAGTAAAAGACTACCTATCTTAAAGTTCTTTGATTGTTGTCAAAAAAAAACAAAGACTTGGTTGTCCTCTAATGAATTTGCGGAGCTACAACTTTCTTACTCGACCCTTTCTGCACTACAATTTAACCATGTTATTGTGACTTGATGCAGCTGTTTACGTGGAAATGATAATAATTGTATATTATATTAAAGCATTAAGCTTTTAGACAAAGACCCTTGTACCAATTAACACCAAGAAAGAACTAGGAATGGGTGAATCATGGTAATATGGGACCAAGTTCAATTAGTCCATAATTTGGTGCATTGGGGCTTGCTATAATAAATACTATCCCTAGTCCTTTCCTGACAAATGTCTTTGGTCCAAGAGTTGATGTCGATCTGCAGAATGGAGATTGCTGGGACCAAGAAGTTTTGGCATTTTCAAGATCTATGTGCTGTGCTTTATACCATACAGCGAGATTTTATCTTTGGAGTTATGGACTTGTATTATTTTTTTAATATTTGAGATTTTAATACATGGATTAGCATCTGTTATTTACCCTCTTAATGGAAATCGGTGTGTCTACACTGCAATTTCACAATCCAGAATAGGTCACTGATACGAAAATGAAAGTATAATTAAAAACGCTCCTTCATAATACGTACAGATAAGCTCAAATTCTTGAGGTTCAGGCTAACATTGCCAACTGAGAATTGTTGTCTTTGTGTATAAACCCTACTAATAGAGCTCAAGCAAATATAATGTTAGCTCCTCCTCGTACTCGATCAAAATCACAACTTGATTATAAAGAAGCGATGAACTTCCAGTGCAAAGTGATGACTACTACACCATTGTAAGTATCGAGCAGTATAGCTGAAAAATAAAAAGATGGGTTTAACTGATAAACAAACGGAAACCAAAGAGAGTTTGATTGGCTCCAAACTCAAGAACTCCTGAACTTGTCATGGTTCATCTCCATCTTGATGATCACAAAGCAAATTTATTACGTTTAAGGGTAACATCTTATAATAGTATCAATGTCGAATATCCACACGCAGGTTCTCTGCATGTTTGATTATCCTAATATCAGATTGCTATTTCTTGTTCTGTTCTGCTATTTCTTCTGGATTAACAATGAAACACAGCATCTTATAGTATCAACTCTCGAATATCCATGCATGTTTATACATCAGATAGATAGTTTTTGTACTGATCTTCTTGTTCTCATCGCAGAATCAATCTTAATTAGCCGTCTTATGTGAAATCGGTTTTCTACATGCTTTTTACACTATAAAATGGTCTCATCAGGAAGTACCTGCTCATCACATTAGCCATTTCCTTGTCATCAGAAAAACCACAATGAACTACGAGAATTACGACCCTTCTTTTCCTGATCAGCCAGTGGTTGATCTCTACCTCCCCACATGGGCTAACCTGCAAGCTTTCATGTTCAAACCAGCCTTCATATGGGTTGAAGAAGAAGGTGAAGCTTCCAAGTTTTCGTCCCTCACTTATGGTCAGCTCAACGAGTCAGCACAGTCTATTTCCAGTCAGTTTCTTCTTTCACAACAAAGAGGTGACACAGTTCTGGTTCTATGCTCACCTGGGCTTGAGCTGGTTGAGATCATTTTTGGATGTCAAAGAGCTGGCCTTTTGAGCGTACCTATATTTCCCCCTGACCTTTCTTTCTCTAACCAAAATTACCACCATCTTGTTAGAGTCATCTCCCAAACAAACCCTAAAGTTGCCATAGCAGAACCTGAGTACATTGCTAGAGTTCAACAGTATATCTCCTCCTCCTCCTCTTCTAAGAATCTGGAGCTTGCAAAGTTGTTACAGACGGTCAAGTGGATTTCCACGTTTGATGTTAAGAACAAGAAGCTAGTAGGTTCAGGTACGAGTTCTTCTTCCACGTACGGTGGTTGCAAGCCAGACGAAGTGTTTCTGATTCAGTACACTTCAGGTGCGACTGGGATTCCAAAACCAGTTCTTGTGACCGCAGGATCGGCTGGCAAGAATATCGTCAAAAAACACCAGTA
>JANSVB020000120.1:426753-439821 GCA_025504935.2 Erythroxylum haughtii | reverse complement strand
TTCATCTCAAGCAACCAAGCTGTCTCTTGTCTTGTTTGGATATGCTGTAGTTGGGTTGCTGGAAGCAGAGAAGCAGTATCCTTTTTCTATCACACCTCCCCCAAAATCAAGAACACCCCTTTCTTCTTTTTTTCCCCTGGCCTCCTTCTATATCTCCTGAGTTCTTACCTATTAGCTAAGAGAGAGAGACATGTCGAAGATTGATACTCGGTTATAGTGATAAAAGCTGGTTTTGGGTTTTGGATGTCATGTCCAGATCTCCCAGTAGCTGAGTGACTGCGAGTTAGGCTTGAAATTTCAGTTCTCCTCCTCCATCGCCGTAGCTCATACCTTGTGTTTCAATCTCAAAAGCTTGTATCTTTGTAGGATATAAGTCTAGTGGAGTGAAGGGTTTGTATATCTTCGTGTTTCACGGCATAAGAACATGGAAAGTTCCAAGATGTGAGAGTTACTCTTGTTAAAGAAACGTTTTTGAGCTTAATCCTAGTACTGGTTTGGTGTTTACGAGGTTGAGGTGTAGTATATTGTAGTTATGGAGTTAAGGAGTCCAGAAAATGATGTGAGGACGTCAGTTTATGGTCATCAATCATCGGGAGTTGAAAGAAGAAAAGAAGGTAACAACAATGGCACCACCACAGTCAGTCAAACCCTAGATCACCACCATAGACAAGTTGGTTCACTTGGACAAGGACGGTCTCTGAACCCAGATCGGAGTGCACCAGTTTCAGGGGGAACCAACACCAAACAGGTCGCAAATGTTAGATACCGAGAGTGCCTCAGGAACCATGCGGCAAGCATTGGAGGCAACGTGTTTGATGGCTGTGGTGAGTTTATGCCTGCTGGTGATGATGGAACGTTGGAAGCTTTGAAATGCGCGGCTTGTGAGTGTCACCGGAACTTCCACCGCAAAGAGGTGGACGGCGAGACCACCCAATTCAGTCCCAATTCTCGACAAAGCTCCGTGATTCACAGTCTGCAACTACCACTGCCACTGCCCTCCCCAGCAATGTTGCATCATCATCCCCACCATCGATACTCAATGGGACTGCACACACATCCCACCACACCACCAAACATGGTTCAGCCCATGAGCGTCGCGTTTGGTGGAGGAAGTGGAGGGACGGAGTCATCCAGTGAGGATCTGAACCCTATGGAGGGAATGGGATCAGCAGCAGCACCGCCACCACCGCCTTACCTTTTGTCAAAGAAGAGGTTCAGGACTAAATTCACGGCGGATCAGAAGGATAAGATGATGGAGTTCGCGGAGAAGGTGGGGTGGAGAATCAATAAGCAAGACGAGGAAGAGGTTGACAAGTTCTGTGCAGAAGTTGGGGTAAGAAGACAGGTTTTCAAAGTATGGATGCATAACAACAAGAACTTGAAGAAGCAGCCACAGCTTCAGAATCCGCCATTTGAAGGGACCAACCTTAGTTCAATGGAACAGAAGTGTGGTGATAGTGGTAACTGAAGATTTGATCAGAAAAATTTGTACACTTATCGTATGTAGTGAAGTAACCACTTCATTTTCTTCTCCAACTCATCAATGGATGCTCCTACATTAAGCTTTCTGTATTATTTTTCATTCTTCATTTCTTGGATTCTCATTTTCTCCTTTTCCTTTATCTACATTAATGACAAGAGTTTGGAAAGAGGCCATATTTAGATAAATTCACAAGAATACATTGCTCATTACTATTTTAGTTTTCTTTGAAGAGGTGACCTAAAAATGAGAGGCGCATTTGTGGGATCATAATTGCATGAACACAACTGGTACACATGGAAAACTAGCTTCAATGACCTATACCTAACTTATGCCATACCCTTCAATTACATTTTAAAAAGGCATTGTTATGGATACAAACTAATATTTAAAAAACCGAATCAAAATTTAAATTAGTGTTAGTTTATCGTAAAATCGACGAAAGATTAAATTAAATTAAAAATTATGTTTATAAGAACTTATTAATTTGCAAAAATTAACTGATTAATTAATAAATTGATTAATAATTTTTAACAGCAAAAGCTATCAGAGTAAATCGAACTAAAAAATTAAAAACCGAATCAAAAAGTTAGATAATTCAAGGTTTTAATTATAGTTAAACGAACCAAACTAATTGAATTTTGTAATTAGGTTCTTCAAAAATAAAAAATATGCTAAAAATTTGTTAATATCAATTAAATTGAGTATGTTTACTTAACGAAAACCTAACACAAATTCTTCACCTCTCGCCTTTGCCTCACTCCACATTTAATTTATCCATCTCAAATTCTTAAATGTTCCTCTCATTTTAATCTCTAACAGGAGTAAGAGATCTTCGTAATTTTGTTTATATGCAAAATAAATCCCATATCAAAAATAAATAAAATATTTAAAATATTTTACATGTCAGAAAGAATCTATAATTAAATATTTTAAGATTTTCAGTAAAAATATAACAAACAACAACAACACTCAATATGAATCTTATTGCTCCTCGAGATCTAAGAAGGTTCAATAATATGCAATCTTATCCCTAATTAGTAGAGAGATTGTTTCTAAATGACCCACGTGAAAAAGAGAGAAAGCGAGAGAGAGAGAGAGAGAGAGAAAGGAAAGAAAAGAAAAAAAAAGAAAAAGAAGATAATAATAAGAAGAAGAAGAAGAAGAAGAAAAGGATGAAGATGTAGGAGAAATTAAATACTAATTATATTAATAATATGAATATAAGTATTAATAATTTGAATAATGACGATGATGATGATGATTAATACGCTTATTTAAAAAATTAGAAAATTAAAAATATTCATCACAATGCCTCAAGTCAGATTTAAATTAATATTAATAAATATATAAAGATTTTATAGTATCTCAAGTAATAATTAAAATTAAAGAAATTTCTTTCAAACTCAAATAATTTAATAGATACACAAAATATTTAAATAAAATATACTTTATAAATTACCATAAAAATAAAAATTTAATTACACTCTGAATGAGTTGGAAAAATAACAATAATATACTAGGAGAAATGTAAAAAAATTATAAATTTCACATTGAGAATAATAAAATATTAATTAATTTAATTTTAGAAAAATAAATTTATACAAAATTTTAATTTTTAACATCTTAAAATTTCTATAATTAAAATATGGATTTTTTTAAAAAAATCCATATAAACATGCGGTCAAGTCTAGGCCTTGTGGTGATGATCCAATGAGAGGCCTATAAGAGTATCAAAGCTTGTCTATGGTGTGGCCAGAGCCTTGGTGTCGGCCCACTATGCTTGATGCTCTAGGACTGGAGCTGCCTCAAGAAGCCATTAACAGGTATAGAGTAATAGATTTCAGATTCTGAGACGAAACTTACGTTTTCCCATTTCATCATCTTTAACTATTTATGTTCAAGAAATACAGAATGGAAGAGGATCAGAAACTGCAAGTTTAGCAGACAAAAATGGCGTCCAGTAATGGACCTTTCATTTATTCAGATAGACGTACAAAAGGTTCACATCAGAAGAGAAAACACCCTTTCTTCTTCTTTACGTATTGGAAATGATAGCCAAAACCATTATAAGAACAATCCTCACAGTAACGAACCTTTTTAAGATTATGGAGGAGGAATGTTTTAACGTGAAACAAAATCTCAAGCTGCTGGTGCCTGAGCCGGTGCCTGAAATGGTGACGATGCTGCTGCCGGCGACGAACTTCCCGAGTTGATACCGAAGTTCCTGGAATCAAACGTCGAACATTATGATAATCCCATAAACATATGATAATTTTGCATTAATATAAAGAACTTACTCCAACTTGGTTTTGAACCAGTCAGTCCACGAGGTGCTCTCGCCCTTGTTTTCCTTCGCCAACTCTTCGTCAGGGTTCGCTTTGCCGCCCATTGCTTCCCTCATCTTCGAGGAAGCTTTGTTTAAATCTAACTGATTCAGAACCTTACCACTGGAGCTATCTTCATCGGCGAACACGGATTGGATTGACACCAACACAACCATTGAAACAACAAACACAATCGCTATCTTCGCCATCTCTTTTTTTTTTTTCCCCTTAACAACCCTCCGGCTTTCCTTTTTCTTTTTTTTTTTTGTTCTTTTAAGTGTTGAAAGATTATCAACTTATTGAATGATTTGTGATCAGTTCGATTGTTCTTATTTATAGTGTTTTGGGGAGAGCTGCATGAGGACCAGGTCTGGTTTTGTTAACGTATACAGGGCCGTTTGTTTCGCGGTAAAATATGCTATTTGATCATTTAACTTGTCAACGGCTGACACTTAGTTTCTTCGGCTTTAATTGCGGTAGGAACACTAATTAGTAATTAGTATCGTAAATCCTTGTCAAAGAAGCACTTAACAAGCAATGAAATAGGCTATTTTCAATGGAGTATCGCAACTCTTTGCCTTGTTCCGTTGTTTCGCGTGTTAAACACTTATCAAGGCTCGTTAATGCTGGTACGATTTCGCTATCTCAAACTTAAAGATCTAACACTTGTCTACTATAGCCATATCGGTTAAGTTGCTAACTTAAAATTATATCGGTATGCGATTAGGGGTTGAATGTCTAATTATCAACTATTAAAAAGTTTAATCGGTTCTATCGGTTCAACCATAAAAGTTTCGAGCTATATAACTTTTTTATTCAATTTTTAATTTTTCGGTTCAATTTACTTTAACAACTTTTATTGTTAAAATTTTATTTATTAATTAATTAATTAGTCAATTTTTATAAATTATAAATTCTTATTAACAAAAACAAATCTATTAATTTTTATTTAATAATTTCTTTTTTAATTAAACTTCAAATTCTTTTATAAGTAAATACAATCTTTTTCACTTATATTTTAAATTTTTTAATTTTATTTAATCTTTAGCTTATTTTATGACAATCTAAATTTGGTTGAACCTTAATTTTAAACTTTAAAACTCTCGTCTTATCGATTTAATTTCAACATTGCTAATTATAAACTCAAGTATAGTCCTATATAAAAATAAAAAATAAAATAAATATTATTTTAGGGTGTAAAATATGAAGTAGATATTAATGTAATTAGGATTTTTTTAAGTTGAAAATATTTAGTTACGAGAATATAACCTTCAAAAAATAGAATATATCTCTTGGATGACCAGCCTTAAGCCATAAGAGAGGTATCATCATCTTTGATTTAGTTTCATAATCTTTTGTTATTAATAATTAATTAATTAATTAACCAATTTTCTTAAATTAATCAGCTTTTATAAACTAAAATAAACCGAGTAATTTTTATTTAACAATATATTTTTAATTAAATTTTAATTTTTTTCAATGGGTAAGAATAATCTTCTTTTTTATAACGATCAAATACCGATTGAATCTTTTAAACCTTAAACTTCTTATTTTATCGATTTAAATTTTGAGATGGTTATCATTTTCATTCCGGTTATTTTGAGTCAAAAAGATTGGAGAATGACTGGATTATAGAACATGTAATATTTCATAGCATTAGTATTGAAAGTAAAGCTTAAACACAGTGGAGTCACACTTGTTGATTATTACTTATCTGATTACACTTTAACAGCAGCAGATTAGAAAAGGATCAACACCCAAGAAGCAAGCAAGGAGTGCTAGATGTTCTTCCACTCTGATTCTTCATTGCAGCTTTAGATTCTTCATGAGCCTGTGGAGTAAAACAGCATAGTACTGGTTAAATAAATTAGTTTTTAGCTCCTAATTGTTATCCAATGATCACAGTAATTTTATGTAGATGTATATAATGCTTCGTGTCTAAATTAAACAATTTAATTAGAATTTGAAAGTGATAAATAGGAAAATAATTAATTAAACAACAATTATAATCTTTTCATATATTTCATAAAAATTTTCAGTTGCTATCAACTTTTTGATATAAGATTTAACACTTATATATATCACACATAAAATGTCATAATACATATTTTTAATTATTTGTTTGTTATTATTATATATTATTTATTTTTATATTTTATTTATATGTATTTTTATATTTTATTATTAATATCTTTATGCTTATTTCTATTTTTACTTTTATTTTTATTACTTTATTATTTTAATATATATCTTTTATTAATTTTTCATTTCATTTCATTTTTTATTCATTTAGTATATATATATATATATATATATATATTTTTCACACGAGTTTATGATAAGCATTCTCTCTACTAGTTAAAATTAAGAGTACATATTTCTGTACCTTTACAACTTTTGCATGTCAACAAGGTTTTTACTAAGATATTGTTGTTGACGTTGTTACTTATATTAAAATTTGTATTTTATATATTTCAAAATATAGTAACTATGAAATCTCGTTATATAGTTTAAGCTGTTTTGTGAGACTAACTTAATTAGTTTTATATATTCACTAACACACTCCCTCAAGTGAAAGCTTTTTTGACTTGAAACTTGCACAAGTTCACTCAACCTTAAGCTGAATAATCGGTAGATAGTAGGATTTGAGCTTATGACCACTTAGTCACAAAACCTCTGATACCATATTAAATAACCGTTTTATCGCAATAGTTTAAGCTGTTATGTGAGGCCAACTTAATTAATTTTATATATTCCTTAACAAAAAGAAAAAACCTCTATGTTAATTAAGGATAAAACTATACACTACTAGACTTCTCAAAATCTTGCATCACAGGGAGACTAAGTGTTGTTGTTTCGTTATAAAAGGAAAGATTATATTAGCCGACCTACAGCACGTTGGCTGCATATCAGGTGATTAATAGAAGTCAAACATACAGACGAATGTGAATTTTAACTAACATATGGTATTGCCTCCCAAAATACTTCTTATAATGTAAGTTCCAACACATTGAATTTTGAATTAAGGAGTATTGTTTTAATATTAATGTCAAAACAATACTAATTTAAGTTTGATCGAACCAATTTCGATGCCAAGCTCCAAATGATATGACCATGTGCATCTGATCTAAAACAGGTAGGATCAGGATTAGATTTTCATGTGGCGTCTTTCCTGAGGAAGAAGATAGATTGTACAATATTTATATATCACTTATTTCAGGACTATTGGTCGGTGATTGTGTGCAATTCATCTACTAGACAAATAAAGCAAGTGGATGACAAGATAATCATGGAAAACCTAAGTCTTGAACTCCCAGAACTAGATTACTAAATGCACTCAACTAATAATAAATTTTAATGTTAAAAATAAAGATAATTGTATTATAATTAAGTTTATTATATAAATGATTATGAGTTATATTTTCTAAAATTTAAGAATTAAATATGTTTAATTATATGTTAATGTATAAATCATCATCATCATTAACACTTGAAGTGAATCATACATAATTAACTCATATTTTGTGTTATCTGTAGATTAACATCATCATCATCAATAACAACAACAACAACACTAGTATAAAACTCGCTGAAGTGCAAGATATGAAAAAGTCTAGTAGTACACGTTGTTAGCGTGATTAGTAAGTAGAGAGACAGAAATCAACATAAAATATAAAGAACATAGAGATTCAGCCATTTATAAGTAATAATTAGTAATACACTACCTCTGGCCTTCAACAACACATCTACTATTGCTTCCTGTTGTCTTGTAGTTAGGTAATGGAGCTTTCCCAGAATCGATATACATTACATCTCGCACAAGACGATCGTAGTGTCTCTTTACCTCTTCAGCAGATTTGCCACCCACAGCGTTGGCCACATTTTGCCAGCGATCAGGAGTTTCCTTGTCATAGATAGCCAATGCCTTCTCAAAGCGCTTGTTCTGCTCGGGAGTCCAACCATGTGATAATGCGAAACAGCTTGATGACATATCCATTAAAAAGTGTTAAACAGTTAGGGGTAACAGAGAAGGTGATCGGTATGGAAAAGTTTTGAGAATATTAACGTTAAAAAGGTTACGATGACTGTGTGAGAAAGGAATGTGTAGTGTGTCAGAGACAAAAGAAGGTTTTGACAGAAACAGAAAAGTGAGGAGTTGGCCCAGACAAGGAGGCAACTCAGGTCAAGATATGGTATGGGAAAGAGACTGAAGTGGCTGCTCCTTATAAGCAGGAGGGAAGAGGACGGTGGGGTTATGCAAGTTGGCGAATACTTTTATACAAGATGTGATTCGCTTACGTGAACTTTTACCACTATCATAATCTCATATCAAAAAGAAGAGGAAGACCGAAGAGGAGTAAAAATATTGAGCTACTAACGGATTCTCCTAGTTTAACTGAAATTGTGAGTTTAAATTTGTCCTCGTATATAGTCTTTAAAATTTAAGACAAGATATTTATCTCTCAAAAAAGATTTACTCGGTTCGGGTAGGATTAGTTTGGATGTGGCAGGCTTAAATGTGTCTTCTTATAATTGGGACACTCTTAAGACACCTTGTAAGCAATTAAATATATATATATATATATTATTAAAAAAAATAGGGATAATAAATTAGAGAGTTTCAAATATTTTTAAAAGTTTTTATTTTAATATCTAATTTTAATTTTAAAAAAATAATTACTTATTCAAACTTTTAAATGATGAAAATTTTAATTTAAAAATTTATTAAGACTAGGTTGTTGTGGTTGATAAAACCAATATTTTAAAAACTAAAATAATTTATCAGTAAAAGCTTTGAACTAATCAATTTTTCAGTTTGATTTAATTTAATGGTTTTTGTTGTTAAAAATTGATTAGTTAATTAATTAATTAATCAATTTTTATAAACTAATCTATTTTTAAAAGCTAAAATAAACCAATTAACTTTTATTTAACAATCTTTTTTAATTTAAATTTAAATTTTTCAACGGATAAAAATAATTTTCTTCAATCACTTTTCAAATTTTTTTATTTTATATAAACTTTAGTTTATTTTATAACGATCTAATATTAATTGAATCTTTTAAACTTTAAACCTTTTGTCCGATTGATTTAATTATTGATTTAATTTTTAAAACATTGAATATAATAACGAAAAGAGTACTAATAAGAGAATCACCTTTTTCCCAGTCTTTTTATAATATCATCAGCAAGTGGATTTCTGGAAGAATTGTGACCAGCTGGTCAGGATTAGATCCTGATTCCAAGTCACAAAAATGAACAACAATCAGTTATTCTGCCTTCTTTTTAGTGCTACTGTAATTTTCTTGCCTCCTAACTGATATGATCAACTTGCCTAAATATACTCTTTTTAATTACTCCTTATTTCTTGGCCACTCTTTTTTCCCTTTTGACCTTTGCTTTTAGAATTGGGAACCAAAAAAGGAAGTAGAAGCTCATAGCTAAGTTACCGAGGCATTAAGTAAAAAAATCACACACCAATTGAAACATTAACTTGTTAGTTAATTATAACAAGAAGCTTAACGATGCATCATCAACCAGCTGCTGAATTACTCGAACAAACTCCTCCATGTTTGAACAAACTTCGGAAACTTTCGATCAATCATTATAAAAATTGAATACTTTTATGATGTTAACATCTTTTTGCGTCTTTCTTAATACATAAATCTTTTAACGGGTCAGAAAAACTGAACACACACGAACTTACTTAAGCAAACAGTAATTACCTTAACGAGACCCTCTATTATAGATTCAATATATAATCGGCCTACACTGATTAGAGTCTATTTTCACTAAGCTTCAGTTCATTTAACATGTACTACCAGCAACTATTTGTTCTCACCTTGTACTGCAAAAAGAGTTCCGATTCCTTCCTCAATGTTCTTAATCGTTTTAGAATCATTTGCTTTTTTAACAGATTATTAAGCGTTTTTTTTTTTGATAAATAGATTATTAAGTGTATTCAAACTGCGAATTTTACAAATATTGAAAGGGATTATCAATCCTGACCTTATCTAGCTGCATCGAAGAATGTTAGACAGTAGTAGGATCTGGTAAACGTGAGATGCATTTTCTGGAGATAGTGTGTCAGGTTTCTGTGTAGGAGTGGTAGTTTACTTCCGCCTATACTTAAACGACTCGAATTCCTGTCAGGTCAGATTCTACCACCGTATTGATTCCTGATTTTTGTTCTCAGTTATGACCTCATTTTTCGTATAAATCAGTTTGACTTTTTATTTACAAATTATGAACTAAGCCAAATACAATATTTAAAAAATCCAACTGAAAGTTAAGTTAGTAAGTTAAGCAGTTTAAAATTTAAAAAATTTAACTGGTATCAGGTCATCATAAGATCAGTTACAAATTAAATATATTTAAAATATAATTAAAAAATTGTTTTTACTAATTAAAAATTTTGTAGTTTGATTTAAAAAAAGGATGTTAAATAAAATTTAATTAATTCACAAAACTGATCGATTAGCTAATAAATTGGTCAACTTTTAACAATAAAGGTTATTAAAGTAAATTAAACTGAAAAATTGAAAACCAAACCAAATAACCAATTAATTCAAAACTTTTATAGTTAAATTAGCTAAATCAGTTGAATTTTTTAATCATGATTATTTAGGAAATGAATCATTATTTTTGTAGTTATTATAATTGAGGATTATACCAATCTTAGAGTCTGAAAATTTCCTAAAAATAAGGCATTTCATGGCCATAACTTTGAAAAATATAGTTGATTCGAGTTGGTATGGGTAGAATCTCTTAAACTCGAGCTTGATTCAAAATTCTGTTAATTCAAATTTAATCCGTTAATTCAAATTAAGTCTAAATTGCCGTATTTAATAATAAGCTATTGTATACAAATTGCAATTTATCCAACAAACACTTTAAAAAAAATTTTGGTTAAATTCAAAGGTGATTTTTATTTCTATAAACTCACCATATAACAAGTAAATCTCAAATTTCACCTAATGTGAATATAATTATAAATAATATGAACATGATTATAACAAATTACGATAATAAAATATAACAACCTAATTAACCTAATTTCTAGGAAAATTTAAGGAATCTTTGGCCAATGCCAATGAAATTGAATCTACTTCAAGAGCAAGACAAGATATTTCCACTCGATGGAATGTTCCAAAAGATAAGGAGTGGACTCTTGAGGTTCACATTGTGACCAATTATAATAAAATTTATCCTTTTGGAGGACTATATATATTTGTTTATAACATGTTGACAGGTAAAAGATCCTAACCATGACTTAATTTTTGATTTTATTGGAATAAAATCTGATATGTTTCTTTGCCCCTTTGAAGTTGATAAGATGCATGAGGACGAAGAAGGGAATATGTGTTGAGTGCGATTAAACAGGAGCAAATGGAATCTTTTATTGTTTCTTGTTATGGATGTTCATCTACATTTATGGTAAGGATTGGTAGATGCTTGCTTACCATTGAAGAAGTAGTCTTCTGCATAGAAGTTCTAAGCATGATTCCAAATTTGAATTGTCTGTCGGCCTTATTATTAAAATAATTTTATTTTTTGTTCTTGCTTACGAGGTGTTCTAGGAGGTTCCTAACTATAGGAAGGTACCTTAAAGCCATCTACACCTAGACTAATCCCTGCTAGAGTAAGGTAGGTCCTTTACGGGAGGCAAAGCTCTGACCCTAAATTTTAAACAGCTACATATATGCTTAAAATAATTATAAGCGTGGTTTCAATCTTTTAAGAAAATTTGACTCCAACTAGAAGTTGGATTGAATTCAAACTATCATAGTTAAAATCCAAAGTTTAGTGGACCTTAAGGTTCTGTTTAGTTGAAGGGTTAGTAGTGTAACAGAATGGAACGTAACACGCTTCTATCGTTTAGCTGAGAGTTTTATAATGGAATGAAACGGGATAAGATAGAGCAAAGGGTTTCATATTACGTTCTATTCTATCCTAAACAGTGAAAATAAGGAACCTTCGATTCGAGAGATTAAAGATGGAACGTAAACTAATAAATATATACTACCTAATATACTCTCAATAATTTTTCTTAATGCCATTTATTTATTTTAATCCTAACCTCCCTTTTGCCTATACTCATTTATTACAGTCCACAAAAATTGAATATAATTAATAATATTTGTATTATTTCTCCTTATCCTAATAATAATATTTTTATATTATTAATATTAAATTGTATATAATTAATAATAAAATAAAATAGTTTAATAAAAAAATTTATTAATGAAAATATTAAAAAATATAAAAACTATTCTTTAATTGTTTGTATATATTTCTATATAAATAAAAGCATAAATAAATTATTTTAAATATAAATCACATATAATAGAATAAAATAAATTTATTAAATAATTAATAATAATATTTTTATAAAATTAATAATAGATTGTATATAATTAATAATAAAATAATAAAATTTTATTATTTTTTTATTATTTTTAAAAAAAATATAAAAAATTATTTGCCACGATGGTGACTGAAATGTAACTTTTTAATTAAAAATAATTTCTATTTTAAAATCATAACGTTAAACTTCCTGCAGCAATCATTTTAATATCAGGGGTATAATAGTCATTTATTATACATTTCATTCCATTCTATCCATCTTTCAAACAATATTTCACTGCATTATATTATAAACTCTTTCATCCCTTCAAACAACTTCTGACTATATTACATTTAATTCCATTATAAACTATTCCATTCTGTTTCATTTCATCCTAAACAGTGAAAATAAGAAATCTTCGATTCGGTAAGTTTAGGATGAAACGTAAACTAATAAATACATACTACCTAATATACCTTCAATAATTTATTAAATACCAATTATTTTTTGTAATCCTGACCTCTTTTTCCCCATACTCATTTATTACGATCCACATAAATTGTGCATAATTAATAATATTTTTATATTATTTCTCATTACTCTAATAATAATATTTTTATATTATTAATAATAAATTGTATATTATTAATAATAAATTAATAAATTTTGAATTAATGAAAATATAAATATAAAAATTGTTTTTTAATTATTTGTATATATTTCTATTAAAAATAAAAATAAAAATAAATTATTTTAAAATATAATTTATTTATAATAGAATAAAATAAAATATAATAACATAAAATTTATTGAATAATTTGTAACATCCCATCACCGATGGGAAGGTTATATTGGTAAATTGGGGATTGTATTTCTCCAATGTATCCATTCCCAAAATCACATCTAAACCTCCC
>JANSVB020000120.1:290762-307065 GCA_025504935.2 Erythroxylum haughtii | reverse complement strand
ACGGAAAGTTTAGATACTAACATAATTACACATGATAGAAATCTCATTATCGTGATCTCATCATAATTTCCTCCACGTTATGTTTTGTATCATGGATTTCATTAAATCAATTTAAGATCAACATCAAATTCATAAATGTATAAACATCAAAATAATGAAAAAGCCTTTATTAATCATAAAATGATTTGTATAATAAGTGCTAAAGGTGATTGCTTTTAGAGTATTTCTCTAACAAACTCTCACTTGTACTAAAGTCAATTGCCTTGATATCTAATACTATAGACGTTTACATGTCACACAAAACTCTTTTGAGAAACAAGCTTAATTAATGGATCAACTGTATTCTCGTAATAGATAGCAAATTTGAGTTTCAAAGGAGCTGTATTAATTAAGATTCTTAAACATTTTGAGATTTTAGGTTGAAACTGTATCTCAAACAACCATTTAAATTAAACAACTTAAATGGAATCTGTCTCATTATATCAAATTTACAAAGATAAAAGTGAAAAGTTAACACTTTTCACCAAAATTTAAGCTTTAAACAATTAAAGTTGAATTTGACTATCAATCAACTACCAAAATTTGAGTTTATCTCATTAAATTAGTGAAAAAGGTTTGAACATTCGAGTCTTAGATTTAAGAGATCACTTAAATCTATTGTTTTAAGAACCATATCAAAAATTAAACCTAAAAGATTTAAAATTTAAAATGTTTAACCGATATTAGACCGTAGGTTGTTAAATAAAAATTAATTAGTTTATTTTAGTTTATAAAATTAATCGATTAATTAATAATTTGATCAATTTTTAACAACAAAAATTATTAAAATAAATCGGACTAAAAAAATTAAAAATTCAATCAAAAAGTTAGTAAGTTCAAGACTTTTACGATTAAACTACTCAAGCTAGTTCGATTTTTTAATCACAGAACCTAATTATATTAATTACAAAGATAAAACAGAAAAGTTGGCACCTTTTCGTTGCACATTGTTCCCTACTATTGGGATTGAAGTACTATAATAATACTAAACATGGTTTAATCAAACTTGTGTGCTTAACATAAAACTTCTCAAAACTACTTTTTTTGAATTACATTAGGTATCTCAGCTTAGCTGAACTAATCCTAAACCCCTAAGACCCCACCCCAAGAGCCCCATAGGAGGTAAATCTGGAACCCCATGATCCCTCAGGTTCCTACTTAGGCTGTACACTTCTGCGCACAAGGAGTTGTCACATACTTGATTGGTTAAATACTAATTGATCACTGGCTCTGCTCAGCACCAGGTTCCCAATGGCCTTCGGGTTCCCTAGTAACTTCAACTCCCACACTGCCACTAGAAGAGAGGCATCCATAATTGATCCAATCAAGAAGATTTGCTTGAGGGGCTAGAGGATCATCAACAGAAAAAATGACTCGAACTCAAGATCTTTGTGTAAAGAGAGCCTTAAGTAAGGAGTTTACACCATTTAGGTCATTCCTCATTGTCCACAAAACTACTTCTTAACAAGGGAAATAACCATATTGTGATACTTGGTCGCAAACTTGGACAAGTAGTCATCGACCAGCTTATCGTACTTCACGAACAACTTGTCGATAATGTCTGCTCCAAAGTGAGATTCAAGCATCGACTCAACGACCGCCCTGATCGTTTTGGTCACTTTCTGGACACGTGATTTTTGTACATCCCCTCCTCAACACCTCTGTTCCACTCTACGTCAAATGTTTCCATGTGACTAATGATAAATGACCCTTCTTTTTCAATCTCCTTCAATTCCTCAACAATTGGAGCATAGTAAAGGTATTGGAAGGGGCTCGCCTTTAACTGCTGAACTCTGGGGAGTTCACTCGGGACTTACACTGACATGGATGCTTGGATATAGACGAGTTTGTCGTAGAAGTGGATTCACTAGAGGTGATTAACATTCTTTCCTCTTCCAATATAGTTTCGTCTTAGAATAATTTTTTTGTGGCAGGTACCCGTGATTTAATCCACCGAGCGTGGGAGGTGCAATTCCAGCATATATATTGCGAAGGGAACCAGTATGCCAATAGTCTGGCCTCTCTCACAGTTTTATCCAGCCCAGCCTTGCATATACTTCAGGAGCCTCCGACGGTCATCATGGAGCTCATTCACTGAGACATGCAAGGAGCTTTATACCACCGAACACTGTGCTAGTAGGGTGTTAGTTTTTTGATCCCTTTGAAACAAAAAAAGGTTGCACCTTGTATAAGTCAAAAGTAAAAGAGATAGATTTACTTTATAATTTAGTAAACTGTTAAGGAAACACTTTAATTATAAAAATTTGTAAAAAAATTTAATTTTGTAGAAATTACATTATTTAGATTATGGTTAAACAATAACGATGAAATACACACTATATGAATATCACGCTTGTAGGAATTAAATATTATTTATATAATGATTCGAATTAACTCTTAATTTGAAACGAATTAATCCAATCAATCCAAATATATAATTTATTATAATTATCGCTAAAAGTATTAATTTTAATCAATTATGAAATTTATTCAGTCCACTTTTGAAGTTTATACCATATGTATTCTATCGTCAATTTTTAATTAAATTCTAAAAGTAATTATTTTCTAAAAAATTAAAATTATAAAGAGTTTTTGAAGATTTGATTTTTTGAAATTTCTTTATAGTTTATGATCGGTTAAAAACTCTTTACTCATTAAAATTTTGATTTTTTTAATTTTATTTTTTCATAAACACATTATTTTAAATTTTAATTAAAAATATCAAAGAAATGCATATATCCTTTTTTTCCTCTATTTTATAATTTCATAAATTTTGCAAATTAAATTATCAACTTTTCTTTGTTCTAAGTGGAAGATTATGATTTTATGATTTTGTTGTCTTGTAAATTTTGTTTTTTTTTAATAATTTGGTTTAAGTTAAAAAATTAAAGGGCAAATCTTAGAATAAATGATAAAACTATTTTTTTGTGATGCGAAAGTCACGAATTAAAGCCACGAAAATAAATTTTTATAAATTACAAAATAAGATAGCGTAGAATTAATACTATACGTCCCGTAGATTATTCCATATGTTTGATATTGTGATATCTTCCACTTTCCACTCTCCTCTCTTCACTGTTTGAGCATGTGCTTAGGACATTTCTCGAACACATTTCTTCTTCTCCCGTCCTCGCTCTGTCTCTCCCTGTGGCGTTACACGCCTCTTTCTCTTTTTATAATTTCTACTCGGGCGGCTTTGTCCTCCTCACTGGTTAGCCCTCCGGCGACGTGATTGTACCATCGCTGATCTCACCGTCCATGACTCTTGTGAAACCTCCGCCACTTGATGTAATTCACAGAAATATCTCCGCTCCACTCCCTGCTTGTCACTCTCTCTGCGCGTGTACGCGCGTGTTTATTGGTCGATGCTTGATTCTATTCGATTGGATTGTGATAGTGGAATGAATTGGCTACTCTTTTTGTGAGGAACGAAATTTGGATATTTAGCTTGTGCTGACATTTCGATTTCGATTTTGATTTTGTTCAGGTATTGCTTTGCTTTTTTTTTTTTAATTGTTCTTCATTTCTTGTAATTTTATGATTGTTTTGAATTTTGCTTATCAGATGGAGGTCAAATTAGATGAGAAGGACGCAGCTGATTGGACATACAGAGGGGAAGGGGCTTGTAACATTGTGCTCGCCTATTCTGGATGTTCTCCAATCTTTGTACCTCCACTCTCTGATATTAATCCTCTGTTTAGTTCCTATAGTTTTTAAGTTTCATGATGAAATTCTAACATTCAAGTGAACAACTCTATATATAGATTGGGAAAGTGATGAGAATACAGAAAGTGGCTAGGAATGGCAAAGGAGTTCAAAGGAATTTGGAATTGTCAGAAAAAGAAAAGCTACTGTGGAGAGATGCTGAGGAAGTTGTGTCTTCGCCTAACAGAGAAATAGCTGAGCAACTTTATGTCAAACATGTTATGACCCCTTTGTTGGGTCCCAAATATGTTGATTCTGGGGTATGCTGTTTTCTGGTTATGGCTTGAATTGGTTTAAAAATGAGCTCTAATATGAGTTTTTGAGTTGGGTGTGCATGGTCTTTGTGGCAGATGCGTGTTCTAGTAACAAGGAACTTTCTGGAGGCTGTGGAAAAGAATGTCATGTCTTGGCGACCTGCTTGGAGAGTTGATGCTTCCAAGGTTGACTTGAAGCGAGATTCTGTGGTTATCATGTCCGATCATTCCGTGTTCCCTCATGGTAACACATAAGTGTCTAGAATTATACTTGTGGTAGCAAATGTTACCTTTTGATGTTCTTGCATATATTTTGGTTCTTTTAGCTGCATAGTGAATACCTCAACTTATGTGATGTGTTATTCTGGTTGAACGAAGAATAAAAATGCCAACCTTAGTCTGGAGCTAAGTTTTGTCTCTGTTAGCTATAAGCAAAATTTTAGTGCAAGCGCTTATTGAAAGTGGACCATATGAATGTAGTGTAACTTTTGAAGCCTAATATTTTGTTGTACATGTCTCCATCTTAGGTGTTCTCAAGGGTGGAGCCTGCATATCAGTTGAGATTAAGGTATTTTTCATATATTTTCTTTTGTTGCTTCTCTTCGCCAGACTGATGACGCATTCTGTGTGTCCATGAGTCACATATTGACAATATAAATTTCGTTTCTTCAACTAGCCCAAATGTGGATTTCTCCCCGTATCGAAGTTCATCGCTGAAGGAAATTCCGTTAAGAGGAGCACTACACGTTTTAGAATGCATCAAGCCCTTAAGTTGCAGCAACAAGTGGTAATTGTCCTGATGGTGTTTGATCTCATGGCAAATTTATCATAATGTGCAGAGCAAACTTAACCGGAGATATATAGAGAGGATGTATTCACCATTTCTCCCTCATTAATGAAGCCTTGATATTAAGTAACAAATATTATATGATGTGGTTTTGTTATGGCTAAAACATGCTAATCTTCAGATTTCAGAGTTAAGCAAGTATAATCCGTTGGATCTGTTCTCTGCTTCTAAGGAAAGAATACTTAAAGCCATCAAGGATCTTTACACCACCCCTCAGAACAACTTCCGTGTGTTCTTGAATGGTTCTCTTGTCCTTGGGGAACTTGGTGGTGGCGCTAAGAAAACTGATGCTGCCACTGAAGAAGCTTTTGAAGATGTGCTAGAGGGCGTCATTAGGTCAGAGAAGGGTTTGCGGACGTCAAGTTTCATAGAGCTTATTGCTGAGACTGTGTATAGTTCTGGAGTGTTGAATCATCTTCTTGAAGTTCAAAAACTTGATACACTGGACATTGAAGGGGCAATTCATGCATATTATAACTTAGTATGCCAGCCTTGTGTTATATGCAAAGAATTTGATGCAGCAAGAGTGACACATGAATATGCCTTTCTGCATTCTATTCCTATGGATGAGAGCTTGAAGATTTTGAAGAATTTTTTGATAGCTGCTACTGCAAAGGACTGTAGTCTAATGATTACTTTTAGACCAAGGGAAGATGACTTGGGATCTGTGCAAAGTAGTGTTTACTTACAATCAACGGATCAAAATTTTGATTATAAGGTAAATAGCTTCTCTCATAGAGTCATATCCATTCATGATTTTATGGTTAATTCGTGTGGCTGGTTTTTAATGTTTCTAATTTGCCAATGAGGTTTAAAGTCGTCATAAACCTCACACACACACACACTTGGGCATGAAGGATGCTGGAGTACTGAGAATAGTTATCTGTTAGTGAACCATTCTGGAAATGGTAATTGTCCTTGGAAATATCATCTTGTTATGTACATTTTTATTTTAATTATGGCGTTGGTAATACTACTTTTTTGTTATAGTCACTAATGCTCAGGGTAATATTCATCTCTGAATCACAGCAAGATTAATTTAAAGTCCGATGTTTCTCATGGATGAGATGGTACATAGGTGATTGCTTATTTAGTTCTCCCAAAATGATGGCCCTTTTGTTTTTGGATACTGATCTGTCTTTCAACTACATAGGTGAACTTCATTGACTTGGATTTGAAACCATTAAGGAAGATGGAAGACTACTATGAATTGGATAAAAGAGTCTTGAGTTACTACACTTCAACAGTAAAAATGGAACATGGGAAAGGAAACACTCCGAGCATGGAGATCTATGAAGTAAGGAGATGAATGTGAAGAATATTATGGAAGATGCTTTCATTACTGAATTTTTTTGTCAAGTGGGCAAAATGAAACCAGAGTCTCTTGCATTAATCATAGACATTGGTTGTGAATGTGGATCTGGAGTGCTTACCTTTGGCCTCCTAACTTTTCCTTTTTAACTTAATGAATTTGATTGATGCAAATCACACATTTCTTTAGTTTCCCTTTTGTCTTTTTGATAACCAACAGAGTTGAGTCCTCAGTTGCCATTGTGATATTTGGGTTTAGGTGCAAAGAGTCTAGTTGGTTGCTATAGACATCCCATTCTCCATTTATTGTTATGGAATACGTCAACAACTCTACGAATGGGATTTATGTCACGTCAATAACAATAGAAATGGAATTAGCCTCCATGTATGACTTGTAATCTTCAAAATTAGTTACTATATTACATGTTTGTCTTTTTTGCTTTATACTTAGTACCCTGTCTACCTCGTTCCTTTTTCGTTGGGTTCTGCCACATTCCTCTTTAAATGCATAATTCAGGTGGACTTTTGTTAGTTCTCTCGAACTGCAATAATGACCCTTTTTCTCAATCAAACGGTTAAAGAGTAATCGTGGCCACTGTGTTTTCGTTCCTGCACTCAAAAGGTAGAATCGCCCACCCCAGGCATCCCCACACCCCGGTCTGACAGAGTAGTGAGGGGGGACTGTGTTTTCGTTCTCTGTTTAACCTTTGTTGTGTTTATGCAAGTTCCATAAAAAAAGTTTTGATAAAAGTCAGCATCTTGTATTGTTTATTAAAGTTTCTGCACAGAAACGAGCCTCCTAAGCTGAAAACCTGAAATTTTCTAAATTTAAACTCAAATTCTATTAATTCAAAATTATTTCATTGACTTCCAGCGTTTGTGTAACTCTAATTTCAGTGCCTTGGAATCTCAGACCAAGAATGCCACTACACGACAGTACATCATTTATATTCTGTTCATTATCAGTCACAGTTTTCATCTATGTATCATTATAGTCATGAGTGCTAGGTTGCCATACACAAGTAATTCTCGAGTTATTTTATTAGATTCGACTTCCAGTGTACTTGTAACAGGAGTTCTGGTCTATACATTAAGCTCATAACGAAGTGGTATCAGCGTGACTGAAAACCTATCAAATTCCTCCTGTACAGATATCCTCTCTTCACCAACAAAACTTCTTTTTCTGCAACAAATCACAAAGAAAAGTCATTTGGTTTAGTGACTCAACAGAGATCTACTTCAGTCTGGTTCAAAGTGGCATCAAAAGAATGTAATCTTCAACTTACCCGCAATCTGGGCTCTTCTTGTCTATCTATGTACGCAAGTAGCTCTTCTTGCTTGATTAAAGCGTCATGCAGAGCCTGCAAAAGAGAAAGGTTTAAGTTGGTTGATAGAAATCAAGAAACATATTGAGAGATTGCAAGTAAAATGAACTACAAGTGCAAAATAGAAGAGAACTTCCACATCTTTTTAGAACACATTAGGCAAAAGTAACTTAGATACTAAAGATGCACATACATACGTTATAAGTTCAATCATGCACTTTACGAGGATGCAAGCGATCGGTCAGGCTTGCAAAGTCCAAAGCTCAATTAGGTCGAGGCTAAAACTAAGTCATTTTAGCATAACTTATCAAAACAACGTTGTTTTAGTCAATAAGTCTCAAGTTGAGTCTGACTACAAAATCAAAACTTAACCTCTTGATTTCAGACTGGGTTATGCCCTTTTGGCCATCTCTACAACTTAACAAAACCTGTTCTAAAAGTAAATAAAAACACAAAAATGGTAAAATTTTACCTATAGCAAGAAAGTATAACAATATATGTAGTCACCTTTTTTGTAGCAATCAGTTCTGCTTCTAACGCATCCACACGACAAACAGCAGCGTTGAGTAGCTCTTCTTTTTCACATGGCATCTTGAAAGGCTTGGTCTGTAGCATATCAACCTTCTCTTCAAGCTCACCCATCCTTCTCAATACAGAAGGGAGCACGTCCACTTCAGTAAGCCCAGCAGGAGAAGAGCCCCTTAGCTCTTCCTTTAGCACAGATTCAGAAGGTAAGGCACTAGTGTCATGTGCTGAATTAGAGATAGATATCTTCTTAGGCAACAAAAATGCCAATGAGTGGATAAAAGCAAGGAGCGTTATGAAGAAGCCCACAAGCATCGACCAAATGCGACCAGGAATCTTCTCTGAAGATTTTTCTACACTTGGCAGCAAAGATGTACCTGCAATAGATCTTCTTACTAAGTATCCAATTCCTTTGTAAAATAAGCCTTATCAAGTACAGGACTAATTGACAGTGTATAGCGTTTCCAAGTATCATAAACTTGACAGTTATTTAACAAGAGGTTGTAAAAACTAAAATTAATATCTCTAACCTGTAGAAACATCTGGGTCTTCAGAGGGAACATGTTTCTTCCATCCTTCGTCCACGGTCTTATCAATTATGGGTATATATTCATCATACTCAGAGAATTGACAACCAAGAAGTGCCTTACCAACCACTTTCCCCTGTCAATTTATCTAAAGATGTCAATAATATGTAGGTGCTTGCGTTTTCATGCAGTCACTGCTTATCTAAGGTAGTGCAACACATTCAAGTTTTGTGATGCGGCTAAATCATGCTAAACTTTACCCATAAGTTTAAAATCTGAGTGGTATAAATTAATAGGCACATTAAATCCCTATTACAGGTTAAAAATTCAAGATGGAAGACATGGAGAGAATTGATTTTTGTTCTTCTCGCTCTAAGTACAGCAAGATAGAAAATGGAACCCCTTGCCTTTGTTCCTTATACAACTAAGGGACTGCACAAAGGCCCGTTGACCTGGACTGTGGAAAATACCAGTTCTTTATCTGCAGAAATGTTGATGACTTCCGCACAACTTATGATGATCTCATGGAAGCAGAAGAAAATCAAATACAAGCAGAAATCATAAAATTCATCAAGATCAACGGTAAAAGGCACTTACTTCTTCAGTGACAGGAGTCAATCTTGGAAGCAAAATGTTTTTAGTTGGATTGGGAGATCCAATATCTTCCACTTCTGATCCTGATTCTCCGGTAGAAGCATCACTGGTTTTCATCTGAGTTGAAAGAAGATATCAACAACTTCAGAGTGTACATATGGTGTAGTTATTATACTAGAAGACAGTAACTATGATTTGGAAATGAAGCATTCTACTTGAATGTACCATTGCATAACGTGGCTTATCACAAGCAATTATCCTGCCGTCAGAGTTGGAAATTGTTACTATTTGCCTAGAGTAGAACCCTTCACCGCTATGAACCATCTGCATCCACATAGACAATTATAAAACCTAAGAATCTTTTCAAGGAGTTAATTATGAAAATTGGAATGAAAGACACATCCTACATCAAATCTAACAAATAGTGTCAAACCTTTAAAATGTTAGGATCTTTCCATGGCCCCTTGTCAGATCTCATGCAACCTCCCTGATCAGCACAAGTACAGCAACCACCGAGAAATTCAGGCAATTCACTGAAATCATTCCACAACTTATCTATCACAAAGAGAGGTCTAATTGGAAGAAGAACCAGAATTTGTAATATCATATGCTTTGGCAGTACCTGGCATCAATTATTTCCAGCAATTTATTCTGATACTTGTTACCAAGGACCTGCAGTACGATTCAAAACCCTATCCATTATTGTCCACTTATTTTTAAAAAAGAATAAATAGAACAGACAAGAGGTTAGATAAGTAATACTCACGTGAATTTTGGAAGCTGTTTGGGCATCGAGAAATGATTTCACTGTATTCCAAAGCAGTTTAAAAGCAGGACCGGCATTTACAATGAGCATGCGGCACAGTGTCTGCAAAATTTATCTTAGAAACTGTGATATATAGCACTCGTAATTGAATTTCGAGTCCTATTAAGCAACAGAATCTGAAGGAATTTATGATACCTCAGGATAGTTGTCACCATCAATTTTCTGCAGCTGCATGATAAGTTCTCGTGCAGACTTGGTTAAGTTCTTTAAACCCTAAAAGCAGGATTCAAACAGATATTAAGGATCTAAGAGATGGACTAAGATAAAATGGAGTTTAAGTAGAATATCAATTATGAAGGTAATAGCAACAACAAGATACACACCACGCCTTGCACATCCAAAATAGTTGTGCACGAATCTATATGTCTCTTTGCTGCGATAGAGCAAGCTGGAAACTTAATTGCAAAACATTTTTCAAACTCCTGCACATGATATCTAATATATCTATCCATAGTGGTAACTTGCATGAGTTTGCTGGGATCAACTTTTCCCAGTCTTTCGATGTAGACAGGTCTCCCATCCTTATCCACTCCATGATATGCCTGAGGGTAGTACTTTAAAACTTCATCCAATTCACTGAACTCAAAATCCTGAAATGAAAATAAGTATCATCTTGCAAAGTTAGAGAATGTCAATTGATGGCCATCCGATAAGAAACAATCGTAATAAAGAGGGGCAGGAAACATGGACTATTCTATAGCAAAATCAGTAAAAGACAAGCTAAACAAGAAATACATAGTCAAAAGGGAAAAGATTGAGTTAAAATAAGTCTTAATACGATGTTACCTCCATAATTGTGTCTGCACCGAATTCTTTTCTCCACTGAAGCATACTGGCCCACATCTGCTTTGCTTTCTCAATGTCAAACTTCCTTGCTTTCAAAAATCTACAAAAAATTTTACAAGAAAAGTCTCAAGTATGAAGGCGAGGCAGTGAAGAACACTAATTAGGCTGGACCAGCCATAACCTATCATTTAGCTTGTCCTTGTGGGCAAATAAAAGCAACGACTTTCATAACGTCCAATTGATCAATTATGTAATTGATAACTACTTGAAAACAAAGAATTTTGAACAGCAGGAAAGAAAACTGTAACATGTTAAAAGGTAAAGAATCAGAATATCACCTCAACAGCATGTGATAATCATTATGCCTGGGAGGAAGCAAGTCATCTGCAATCAAAGTCTGTCTAAAAGCATCAACAAGCCGCAGCTCCTCAACATCCCGAACATCCTCAATTGCAGCAGCAGCAGTAGCAGAAGTCCCCATATCACTACCACTTCGCTTCTTGTTGTTTTTCTTCAGTGAACGTCGGAACTTATTAGAAGCTTTCATCGCCTTCTTCTTCAAATTCCCAATTCTAGTCCTCCTATCCTCCTCCGAGTTCTCGAAATCAGACCTCCGTTCTCTTCTCTCAGTTCTCTCATCATTTCCAGAAGACCCATCAAAACCTACAAAACATCAAACAACCCTATTTTTTTACTGAAATGCCAGGCCAACAACAACAAAAAAGCACCAAGATTACCCCTTCCCAATCAATACAAAACTTCACTAACATGAAATTAAACCATCCGAAACAAGTTATAAACTTCCATAAATTAACAGCTAAATTAAAAAGCCACAAAAATGGGGAACAAATATACATAGCCACTAACAACAACAGCATCATCGTCAATAAAAAATGAAAACATAATTAAAAAGAGCACTCACAAGGCTTCCCAAAGAGATCCAAAGGATTCGACATGTCGGTGGTAGAAACCGATCAAGAATCGAATAGATCACGCAAAAGAAAGCTAAAAAGGAAGAGAGAACCAGAACCACGTAAATCGAGAAGAAGCCATTGGAAGATCCAAAAACTGCAAAATTAAATCGCTGTAATTCCAAGTAACATCCCTCGAAATTTGGATCTTCCTTATGGAGTAGTAGTGCGTAATTAGGCTACTACGTACTCACTGCTCCAGATGTAATAAAAAAAAAAAGAAAGAAATGAAACTGAAGCAGTTATTTAACAGAGAGAAGAGCAGAGGTCGGAGACAGGTGGTGGTGTGGTCTATATATATAGTGGGTTAGGTGGGTCCAACTTGCCACGGGGATGAACCAACCGTTACGCCAGTGGCTGTGGCGGGAGATTCGCCGGGTTTCTGTTACGGCGGTTAGTTCTGTTGTTATTTAATAGACATCATAGAATAGAATATAGGGTTTTTTATTTTTCTTAGAATTTTAAATTATCCAATTTATTTATGATTTATTTCAATTTTTTTAGGTTGTAAGTTGTAATCTAAGTTACAATTAATATTTTAAACAAGATTAAAAACTCAACTGGTTCAATCATTTTAACTTTAAGAATCTTGAATCGGACAATTTTTTAGTTTAGTTTTTGATTTAATTTATTTTAATAGCTCTTGTTATTAAAAATTGATCAGTTTATTAATTAAACAGTCATATTTTGTTAATTAATTAGTTCTTGTAAATTGAAATTAATTAATTAATTTTTATTTAATAATATATTTTTAGTTATACTTTAAATTCTTGATGGGTAAGAATAATCTCTTTCAATCATATTTCAAATTCTTTAATATATTGAACCTTTTAAATTTTAAATATTTTATTTTACCAATTTAAGAAGAACTTGTTAAAAATCTTGGTTCTAACAATTTGCAATTTCAATAGGATATACAGCAATATCAACAAAATATGCAGCAGCAATTGCAACAATTCTAACAGGAGACAAAAGCAATTCATAATTATTCTACTAAAATATTAGAAAGAAACAAGTTCCACTAAAATATTAGAAAGAAACAAGTATATTTTTCTCATTAATATGAAGAACAATGAGATATAAAAGATATGGTTTTTTACTTGATAGAGAAAAACTACTTTACTTTCCATTTATAAATAAAAATATAAATATTTAAAGAGAACAAAGTAGAAAAAATCTCAGCGCTTTCTAGTTTAGCAGGCTAACAAATAACAACCACTATTTTCTAACAAGATATCACTCATAGTGATGTAAATTTAAACTTTAACATTCTAAGCAATATTTCAAGCATAGAATTCACCTAAGATCATCTATGACACAATTGATTCAACACTTTTAAACCCTAAGATTTATGTTGTAAACAAAAGAGACAAATACTAACCTTTATCCATGCTCAATATGTGTAATCCTTTTCTGATCAAAAACACCTTTTCTACACAAAAGCTTTATCTACTCTTGCCTTCTTCCTTTCTTCGTTCTTTTCAATGGTTCAAGAACGTATGTATTTTTTATATATGTTAATGTTACTTGATTAAAGGGAAAGGGAAGGGTTTTATTAATTAACCATAATGATTCTAATTTTCTTTACAAGCCTAATAACCATTATTTTGGGCCCACTTTATATTAGAATCAAATAAAGTAATATAGGCCACACTTTATGATTATTAAATTAATCTAAAAATCTCTCACTTGACTCATGTTAGAACTTGATGATCCAACAACACATGTGCACACCATATATTGAATCTATTAAGTCATCAAACTTGAATGAATTGAAATAATGGGATCATGGTATTAACAAGTCATCTAACAACATAATTCCTTCCATATATCACATAATCATCTTAACTTAAAATAACTATATTTGAGATACACCATAATTCTTAACTTTAATGTTCTCTAAAAAACATAATTTATCATCATAATAAAACAATGTGTGTACACAAGATAATGTGAAAACTAACAAATAAGCAAAAATATAACATTAATTGAATTCATAAGTGTCAAAACAATAATAGCAAATATCCAAACATATGTACATACATAACATGATCTTATGCTAATAAGGACTTATCTATAATGTCCATCCCTTCAACATGACCAGTAAATGTTTTAGGCAGTAATCCTTTAGTTAACGGATCTGCTACTATTAGATCAGTTCAAATATGCTCAATTGATACTTTATGTTTTTGCATTTCTTCTTTTACTGACAAGTATTTCAAATCCATGTGTTTAGCACCCTTGGAATACTTATCATTTTTAGAGAAGAAGACAACTGCATAATTGTTACAATAAATTCTTAGCGGTCTAACTATACTTTCAATAATACCTAGGCGTAAAACAAAATTCCTTAACCATAATGCTTTAATAGTGGCCTCAAAGCATGCCATAAATTCAGCCTCTATAATGGAAATAGCAATGACAGACTGTTTTCCACCTTCTAAGAAATTGCCCCTCCTGCTAGTTGGAATCGATAACTAAAGGTAGATTTCCTTAAGTCTACACAACTAGAATAGTCTAAATATGAATAACTGATCACTTCTAAGTGATATAATTTCCTGTGTGTGAGCATATACTCCTTGGTCCCTTGTAAATACATAAGAACTTTCTTTGCAACTTTCTAGTGATCTAATCCAGGATTACTATGATATCGTCCTAACATTCAAACAGTAAAACTAATATCTAGTCAAGTACAAGTCTAAATATACATTAGACTCTTAACTACATATGCATAGGGAATAAATTCCATTTCTTTACTAAATCATTCTTGGGACATTGTATTTCACTACATTTATCCCCTTTTTGAATTGGAACCACCCCTACTGAGCATTTTTTCATCCTAAATCTGTCTAATACTTTACTGATATATCCTTTCTAAGATAACCCTAATAATCATTATGTCAAGTTATGAAATATTTCTATTCCAATCATATAGGATGCCTCGCCCATATCTTTTATTAAAAAGTTATTAGAGAGAAATCTCTTTACATCATGTAACAAGCCCAAATCATTAGCATCCAAAAGAATATCGTCAACATACAATAACAAAATAATGAACTTGCTCCAACTTACCTTCATATAGATACACCTATCAATAGTATTCTCTACAAAACCATAAGAGGTAGTATTATCATTGAACTTAAGGTACTACTATCAAGAAGCCTGTTTCAAACCATATATTGACTTCTTTAATTTACACTCCATATTTTCCTTTTCTACAGTCACAAAACCTTCCGATTCGTCCATATAAACTTCTTCTTCTAAGTTACCATTCAGAAAAGTGGTCTTTACATTAATTTGTTTAAGCTCTAAATCATAATGAGCTACTAATGCCATAACAATTCTTAAAGATTCCTTCTTTTAAACTAGCTTTAAATTCAATTCCATCCTTTTGAGTATACAAGTCTAACTTTGTACCTTTCAATATTACATTTTGACTCCCTTTTGGTCTTAAAGACTCATTTACAACCGCCTTTAGGTAACTCAACTAGTTCCCAAACTTGATTATCATCCATAGATTTTAACTCTTCTTTCATAGCAATGAGTCACTTTTCAGAATTGTTACATTTTATGGCTTCTTTAAATGAGACTGGATCTTTATCAATGCTCAAATCATACCCATGCTCAAGTGAATACACTATATAATCATTTGATATAGTTGGTCTTTTCTCCCTTCTATACCTTCACAATATTATTTCTTGTGGTATCGCTTGATCATTTATGGCTTGCACATTATTTAATGGTTTATTTTTGACTTTTTATTCTTGTGGGTTTGGAATATTAACTTGTTGCTCTGATATATTGCATGACTATGGTATAACAAGAGGAATAATAACTTAAGAAGAGACACTGGGTGAATAATTTTCCAACTGAATCTCTTGAATATCTACCTTTCGCGGTTCCCCACCCCCAATGATTTGTCCATTTTCAATGAACCTAGCATTACCATACTCAACTATTCTTGTATCATGGTTAGGAAAATAAAATATGTACCCTTTGGACTTTTCTGGATAAACAAGTAACCACTAATGATTCTTGCATCAAGCTCCCTTTCATGAGGATTATAAATTCTTATTTCGGTTGGGCAACCCCAAACATGCAGGTGCCTCAAGCTAGGTTTCCTACCTATCTACAATTTATAAGGTTTCACAAGAATTGATTTACTAGTAACCTTGTTAAATAGATATGTAGCTATCTTTAATGCATACATTCATAAAGATAAAGGTACATTTATGTAACTTAACATACTCCTAACCATATCTATAATAGTACGATTATGCTTTTTACCTACACCATTCTGTTGTGGTGTACCAAACATTATATACTATTCACAAAGGCCCCAAGTTTGAAGAAATTTTGAAAATGGACTTAGACACTATCCATTCTCATTATATTTACCATAATATTCACCAGCTCTATCAGTGTAACATCCCGTCCCCGATAGGAAGGGTAAATTGGTAAATTGGGACAGGCTAGTAAATTGCATTGCATATTTTGAATTGAACATTTATATTGGCCTCTAATTTTAGAGGAATGGGTCTATTGGCACATGCACTGGTAGGTACATGCATTCATGATGTTTCCCGGCATTTA
>JANSVB020000120.1:255343-269267 GCA_025504935.2 Erythroxylum haughtii | reverse complement strand
CTTCATGGGTTTTTAAAATGACTCCATTCTTAAGACTCGGACTCAAGACCTTGGTTTAAGGAAATTACTCATCTCTTTAACCTATTAACATTTGTTTCTGGATGGTCTAAGATTGGCAATAAATGAATTAAGCATTAAAATTATTATTATTTTATTAATCCCCCTTACTCTGAATTGGTATTGCAAATTGAGTCAAATTGAAATTTCAAATTTAAACTTGGTTCAAATTTTGATCAATTTAAATTTAATTTTATAATTTCAAATCTGGTCAGGATAAAAATATAATTCTTAGATCGTGGCTTATTTAATTACTGATCGGTAATTAGTAAATGGTGACAATGATTAAAAGAAATTAACTATAAGCAAAATTACCTTGCCAAAGGGTGCAACCAGTTGCTGCAAAGCTGCAATTCTATCTCCTAGCTTTTCTTTCCTTACCTGTTTAATTTCAATATTGCATAAAAATTATAAGTATGATTAACAAGTAATTAATCAAGCATTATCATATAAGAAAAGAATATTTAAGGGAAAAACTCAATTCAGTCCTTCAATTTTTTTAAAAAATCATACACTTACCACTCTAAACTTCATTCTTCATCAAAGTATGATAGTGTATTTAGATGTGCAATTGAACTTAAGTAGCATTTTAAAATTTAAGGTACACTGCTAAGTGCTTAGAATCATATCACATTATCACCAAAGGAAAGTCCAAATACTTCTTTCGTACCTTAAACGGTGGAAAGGTGGCGCGTGAATCCAATCGCGACTTCTTGGGTGGTGCAGCTTGGGTTGCCTTCGTCGACTCCATCAAGTTGGTGTTGGGCCTCTTTGTTTGATCAGTGTTGTTGAAGGAGGAGGTCATCTTTACGACAAAAAAACAGTGAAAATTAGAAAGGGTTTTGGGTTTTTTTTAGGAGTGATCATCATCATCACCATAAAGTCATATTCTAAAGACATAAAAAATAAATAAATAAAGACTGATTCTTCTGATAAAGAGGATTCATTTATGCAATGTTTAAAGCTGATGGGTATCTTTTCTCTTTTTCTTAGCATAGGCCCTTAAAACTTATAAAGGGTTTCGACTTTCAAGTTTTTTTTCACTGTATCTTTTGCTTATCTTTTGAGTTTTTGAATCACAAATTGTAGCAGGAACAGGAAGATGGAGTGTTTTGTGGTAAATGTTCTTGAGGCCATTGAGTTCAAGGTTACAACAATGGCTATATCAAAGAGGAAGAGAAAGAAGAATTAAAGAACATGAACTCACTTTACTAGGGTTATATGTGGATATCTGACTTGATTGTGGCACTTGATCAACAATGAAACTGAAGGTGTCCTTGTACATGCCAAGAATGTCACTAGAAGAAGGTTGACCAAAACTCCCACTAGACCTAGTAGAGCTTAAGAGATCTGAGGCCTGTAAGTTCATGTCGAATGACCCTGAGATTGAGGAAGACGATTGATTCAAGCTTGAAATATTTATGCTGGGATGTATCTGACTGAACTGTCCTCTACCACTACTTCCATATATGGAGGAATTCTGATGGCCATTGATGGAAAAACCAGAAGAGATAGTATTGAGCAAGAGCTTCTCGCTAAGATCTCTCAGATCTTTCTGTTCGTTCTTCACGTAGCTTGCAGTCGAAAGACGTGGATCCTCCACAGTACTGGAAGGACTTTCAACTAACATATCAGTGAATTTTGGGAAAACTGAGAGCTCTCCTTGAAGTTTTGGAAGTTGTAGGTAATGGTTGCCGAAGCTTCCTCCATTGTTATTCCAGTGAAAGCTCGAGTCTTGGATCATAGAATTGTTGACTGGAGGAATCAGATTCTCATTCCTGTGCCTTGGATTTAAGATAACCCCATTATAGTTTGGACTGAAGTTATCAGCATTCCTGCATGAAGAGAGGTGATATGAGGAGGAAAAAAAAAAACTTCCCTAGCAAAACTAGAAAGTTTAAAACTGATATAGAATGAAAAGTAGTCTTTCATCACCTTGGAAAAGCAATGGAGAGCTTATTAACAGTCCAATGGGGGGGAAAAAAAGACAATATGGAAAGGTAAAAAATCAAAACCTAGCTACATGGGTATTCAATTCTGGGGCAATTTGTGATTGATGTAACATCAAATCAATAAAGATAGAAAAAAAAAAGAGAAAAAGAATATCCTACAGTAGTTGATGATCATGGCAGTAGTACTATCTGTAACAGCCAAAACATTCGTTACAACAACTTCAAAGCTCTATGCAAGAGAGAGAGAGAGAGAGAGAGGGAGAGGGAGAGGAGAAGAGAACTCACAAAGTGATGCTTTGAGTCCAACCCTGAGAGTTTGCAGCTCCGTAGGTAGATGGAGCCGTAGTTAAAGAAGCAGAAGACGAAGATGAAGAAGAAGAAGAAGACCCAACAAGTTGGTCTTGAAGCTGATGGAGGTTTGCAGACTCCATAATAACAGATCTTTTATATATATACAAGGGCTTGAAAATCCCAAGATGATTAAAAAATTTTAACTATAGCCCCCTATAGCTTGTTTTTGGCTCCATGAACATCTCACTCACTCTATTCAAAGGAACAGTAGAGTTCAGGTGACACCCACAGACCCCCTTCGTGCTTTTGGCCTATCAACTTTTCCTCAGTTTTGCTCTTTACTCTATCTAACAAGCCTTGAAAAGAAAGAAAGCAAGAAAAAGAGGGTCAGGCATGAGTCTAAGAACCTATCTCCACACCTCTCTCTTTCTCACCGTATGACTTTAATTATTCATTTTCTTTTCCACACTCCATACTCACACGCTGTCTTTTGCAGGCCGCTTATCAATATAAGATTGAATAAACATCTCTCTCTTTGTCCCTCTCTTGTGTGTGTGCCTCTGTTTGTTTGTGAGAGAGATAGTGATGCTTTTATGGCAACTGTCTGCAATTACAGGGAGATGATTATGCGTCCTCCATGTTATGATTAAGATCCAACCTTCGATCCCAAGGCTTTCAATAAAGGTCTGAGAAGAGAAATGATCATAACCATATGCTCTTCCTTCCTCTCTCTCTCTCGCTGTCTCTTTCCTTTCCTTATCTCCACATGCTCCAAGGTTTTGCTCTGTTTTATGTATATTGCACACCAAAGGGTTTGTATGTTTTTTCACTAAAAGGAAAAAGAAAAGGAGTCATGTAGTTGGATTGTGGTACTCTATTGAATCCCCATCCTCTTATATATACACATCTATAAAGTTAATTTGTATAAATAAAGTAAATAATTGAAAATTAATGTGAATTTAATTTATAAAAATTTTGAATAAAAATTAATATTATAAACAAAAATATATTTTTAAAAATATAAATATTTTTATTAATAATTGGTTATTACTATCATTTGATTAACATGTAATTGATTTTTTTTTCTTTTATGATTTATAACAATTTCGATTATTTAAAAATAAGGTTGCATACTATTTCAGTCGAGTTCAATTGCATTGTTCCTCTCTAATTAGTCGAGTGTCTCTTCTATCCTCTCGGAGCACTCTCCGCTTGAATTGAATATTATCCTACGTTTTAGTGAAATTTTTACTATTATTGTAGTAATCCATAATTATAAATATAAATAACTTAGAAACTTGTACCCATTTAATTCAACACTAGAGTAGAGCCTATATACCAATGTATTTAAAAATAAACTAATTGTATAATTAAATTATATTATTCATAATTATTAATAATAGCTAGTATTAAATAATTCAATGGCACGTATTTTAAAATAAATTAGATTAGACAAAAATAAAACTAAAAATTAAAATAAATTTATAAGCTTTTGAAATATAAATACAGAAAAATTAAAAAATAAAACTCAACTAAAAAACCCTTTTTTAACTTAATTAAAAACAAAAGTAAAATCAAACAACTTCTCAAGTGCACATAGTCTAATTGTCAATGCCTAATGTTTGTATAAATGCACCATCGACGAGATTACACTCAACTACTCAAGTGCACATAACTTTGCAATTACTTGTATGCATTAGGTACTTACTGACTTTGGAACTAAAGAAACCTAATTGATTTCATAACTCTACCGGCTAAATCGGTTTAATTATAAAAATTTTGAACTATTTAATTTTTTAATTATATTTTTAATTTTTTAGTTCGATTTATTTTTAAAAATTGATCAATTTATTAATTAATCGGTTAATTTTTGTAAATTAATAAGTTCTTATAAATAAAAAATATTAATTAATTTTTATTTAACAATTTTTTTTAATTAAACTTTCGATAGGTAATGATAATCTTTTTCAATCATATTTTAAATTTTTTAATTTTATTTAATCTTTAATCGATTTTATGACTGTCTAATACTAATCGAACCTTTTAAATCTTAACCCTCTTATTTTATTAGTTTAACTTTCGGTTTGATTTTTAAAATATTATCCTATGTATTTTTTATTTATGTCCTTTTAAATTACGTTTCATTAAGTTAATAATTTTAATATATTACTCAATTCTTTTTAATTTAATAAAACATAAAATATTTTTGGATTAATGCTTGACTTTTTATAGCAACATTCCATGATGTAGTTGAGACATATAGATGTAATTTCATTTTCACATATATTTTCAAAACCCTCATCATGATGCTTTAGACAACTATCAATTCTCATCTAATTTGAATCATATCTTCTAGTGGCAAACAGAAAGAGGCAAACCCCTCCCCCCTCTAGGCTTGTAGCTCTAATTTCTATATGGACACACACATTTGTTTATACATTTCGTGCTTTGTGACATAAACCTGTAGTTTAAAACATTTTCAAGTCCTTCTAGAGTAATCTATCTCAGCCTTTAATTATTAGTTATCAGTTCTCTCTGCTAAGAATATGGACCAATGTTATGAAAATTGTATATGATTTAGCAGTGGATACGGTATCGATACTAGTCAATATCGGATAATATTTTAGATAATTTTTTAAAATTATAAAATAATTTTAAATTTTATAAAATTACAAAATAATCCCTCAATATATTATATTATACAATTTTTTCTTTACTTCAATCACATCTTAAGAAATTATAATAATATAAATTTAATATAAAAAATTTATTTATTTCCACATATTTCTTATAAATTAAAAAAATTTAATTTTGGATATTATCTTTATAAATTTATATACTTGAAAAGTTATTATAATATTTTCCATATATATATTCAATATAAAATATATAAATTTAGTTAAGTATACTAAACTGATATTTTTAATTATGAATGCTATAATCACTTTGTATTTTATTTAATACATTATTATTTTTATTTTATTTTTAATTATGAATGCTATAATCACTTTGTATTTTATTTAATACATTATTATTTTTATTTTATTTTTATTTAATAAATTGTAGATAATTTTATCATTTTTATTTATAAGCAATTAATATTTTATATAGGAGAAATTTTAAGTTTTTCAATTTAATCTTAATTTTTTTTGAATTTATAATTCTGACCACTATTTGACCGTTATTCTGGTCGTCAGCCGATACTTGCTAGTACTAACCGAAAGATTTGGAACCATATGATATCAGAGTTTGGTACGAGATTGAGTACCAATTTTTTCTTGGTAAGATTGGCATCGATTGATACCAACAAATACAAAACAATAACACTTACACGATCGTGTGTAATAAAGATTTTAAATTAGGGACATGAGATTGTGCAATATACAAAATTACAAATTGCAAAATTTCTCCCAAGATTTAAATTTTAAAATTTTATTTATTATTTAATTAATTTTATGATTGTTTAATATCGACTGAACCTTAAATCTTTTGTCTTGTCGGTTTAATTTTCGATCCAATTTTTAAAATATTGATGGAATCCATTTTTTTTATGGGGAGAATCAGATAAGAAGTTGATGAAGCCTGGAAAAAGCTTAGAATACAATCACAACCCTTCTCTCTTGTTCTTTCAATCATCTTCGACCGACCCTCTAAGGCTTGTGATATGTTTTTGTTTTCTAGTAAGCGAGGAAAGATAGAGATTAGAGATTTAAGTATGATTAAGCTACGGATGATAGGAGAAGTGTTATTTTAATACGTTCAGTCCCCACAAAGCTTCACATCAGTCTAAAAGTTGATGGGAGAACGTGAGATCAGAGTATGGGCAAGCTCCAACTTTGCCTTTTGCCCTCCCTCTCCTTTTACCCTAGAAGCATGCCTGCTTTTTTCTATGATTTGTTTATTTATACAACTATTTTTTGTTTGGTTAAATTTTTATAAATTTCCCTTTCTTTTTCCTTCTAAACAATTATTCTTTATTGAATGAAAACTTTTGCTCCTTTTCCTTGTTTGTCTACTTTTGCATAATGTCTTAATCTCACTATCTTCCAAGATTCAATTCTCAATGATAGTTGTTCCTATGAAGATCATTTTTGTATAATTTTATAATTACTATACAATAACATTTGGTGAATTTTACGTTGACACACAAATTCTAGAAAGGTCTTGTTAGTAAATATATAAAATTAATTAAGTTGGCATCACACAACAATTTAAACTATTGTAATGAAACGGTTACTTAATATAGCATCAAAGCCTTTTTGACTAAGTGATCGTGAGTTCAAATCCTACCACTCACCTATTATTTAGCGCAAGGTAGAGTGAGTATGTGCAAGTTTCAAGTCCAAAGGAACTTGAGAAGGTGTGTTAGTTAATATATAAAACTAATTAAGTTGGCCTCACACAACAACTTAAACTATTACGATGAAACAATCACGTAACAGGTCTAATAGTAAGCAATCTTATCCTATTTTATAAAGCTATGGATGTGTGTAATTGAATGCCTTTTTTATTTAATTTTTATAAAACTTTGGCTCCATCACTTTTTAGTACATCTTGCTGTTGAGGAAAAAAAAGGATGATTAGTTGAAATATATATAAATGATTATAAATGTCTAGCCTCCTTATAAAGGGATAATGACAAAAGATGAAATGATCATTGCTTCTGGTTAAGAAATCTCACTTTACAAATTAACTCGCTATAATGGTCATTGGATAATCATGTTTAGTTTGTTCTTCTTTTTCCCAATCATGAGATTGCAAAGGTTGGAGAGATTCAATTTCATGGCAAGCTTGGGGTCAAGATAAGCTACCTTACTATTTTTGGTTTATATAATTCAAAATCTGATACTTTATGATCAATATCAATTGTAATTATAACTCGAATTGATTAATGACAATCCTCATCATCTTTCAAATAGAAAACAAAATATAATTTATTTAATATTAGTAACTTGTAGCAAGCATTTTATGCATATTGATTAGCAATGTTTTAAAAATCGAATCGAAAATTAAACCAGTAAGATTAGCAATTTAAAGTTTAAAAGTTAAACCGATATTAGACCGTCATAAAATTATTAAGAATTACAAAAATTAAAAATTTTGAAATACGAATAAAAGAGATTGCCTTTACTCATTGAAGAATTTAAAATTTAACTAAAAATGAGATTCTTATATAAAAATTAATTGATCTGTTTTGATTTATAATAATTTATGAAACCAACAAACTAATTAATAAATTGATCAAATTTTAATAATAAGAGTTATTAAAATAAATCGAACTGAAATTTAAAAAATCAAACCAAAATATCAATTGGTTTAAAGTTTTAACTGTTGAATCGACCAAATCAGTTAAAATTTTTAATTATTTCATATTACTGATAAAAATGCTTACGTTAAACCTGATTTATCGTATTAAATTCTATTTAAATTAAATTGAATAGGATTGATGTCTTAGTGCTTGTTTGGTTCAACTTTTGGAGACTTCAAAAGTACTTTTTCTACCACAAAAGCTATTTTTGGGAAAAGATGGGTGTTTGGTTGCAAACTTTAAAAGCACTTTTAAAGTAGAAATAACTTTTGAAAAAGCTAAAATACAGCTCTTTGAAAATTTAGCTTTTCAAAAAAACCCAAATTTTAGCTTTTCCAGGAAACTATTTTTTTGTAAGTTCCGTCACTTACGTATATAAACTCATCAACGCTCAACGCAGACGGTATACGTTTGCGTTATACGTCTGCGTTGATCATCAACACAGACGTATACCGTCTGCGTTGATGAGCAACGCAGACCAAGGTCTGCGTTGTTCAACGCACACCGTCTGCGTTGAACAATTTTATTTAAATATTTATAAAATAATTTATTATAAAATTATTTTAAATATTATATGTATTTTAAATATTATTTAGCATACATTCTGCGTTAATGAACAATTTGTTAGTATATTTTAAATATTATTTAGTATAAATAATTTTATTATAAAATAAAATAAAGTTAAAATTAATAAAAGTCTTTTTATTTTTATGTTACCAAACAGTCAACTGTATAAAGCTCTTTTAAAGAAGCTATTTTTTTAATTAACGGTCAAACAGTCAACTGACTTTTTTAAAAAAACTCTTCTCAGAAAAACTCTACTGACAAAAGCTCTACTGATAAAAGCTCAACCAAACGGGCCCATAATCCATTACTAACCTTAACAAGGGCCTAATATTAATCATAGCACTTCTATTCGATAGTAAAAGCAGTCAAACTTTGGATCATACAATTCAATCAATTAGCACCCAAACCATAAGAAAATTTAAGTAATGCAAAAATAACATTATTTTTTTAGAGAAAAAAAAAGGAACAAATAAGACAATTCACAAGTGGAAGGATGATGTATTACCTTTGTGCTATGTCCACTTTACATTACAAGAGAACATATCTTTAAAGTGCAAACTTGATGGATGGATATTTGTCCCTACAGAAAGATTATAAAAAAAAAAAGAATTAGTATATCCCACCAAATTTTTAGTTTATCTTTTTATTCCAAAAGGAAGCCATCATAGCAAAAGCTGCACCATAAAAGTTTGTACTGACTTTTAATTGAAATTATTCGTAAAAAATTAAAATAACTAATTTTTTGTTCATTTTTAATTTTTTTAATTTAATCTGCATATTTTAATAATTTTTATTGTTAAGAAATGATCAATTTATTAATTCATCAATCAATTTTTATTAATAATCAAAATTTTATAAACCAACATAAACAAATTAATTTTTATTTATTAATCTAATTTTCAATTAAAATTTAAAATTTTCAATAAAAATAATATCTTTTAATTATATATTATATATTATATATTTTATTCAATTTTTAGCTTATTTTAAATCTTTTAAATCTTAAATTCTACATCTTATCAAATTAATTACTTTATTAAAGAAATGTTAATGTGATATAATGTCATTTCGTGACCGAATTATCTCATAGTTAAAGCAGTCGTGAGGTCTGTCGCAGTCATACATAGACTTAAAATAACACGAGTCCCCTTTTCAATTTCGTAGCCAGTCAACCTAGGTTGAAAGAACCCACTAGCCATTCGTTTGATGCCACTTGAAAAAATTAATATACATTTACTTTACTGAAAAATTGCTGTCTTTTCCAAATCAAATCACTAATTATCTATGCAAGAATGAACCCTAATTTGACGTTAAAATTCTTTAATTTGAAATTTGTAATGCTGGGGTAGCAAAATAAATTGCAACTTAAGATTAAAAAAATGAATCGACCGGTTTAATAATAAAAAATTAATTTTTAATTTTTAGGATTAATTTATTTTAATAACTTTTGTTAAAAATCGATAAACTAAATTAAACTAATTATTTTTAATTAATATTATCATAAACAATTTTTTAAATCATATTTCAAATTCTTTAATTTTATTCAATTTATAATCGATTTTATTACAGTTTAATAACAATTGAATCTTTTAACCTTAAACTTCTTTTTTTATCAATTTACAATGACTCGGTTTTTAAAACACTAGTGACAATATTAAAAATTAAAATTATATTTATATTTGTTATTAAGGTTTTAGAACTTTGATTAAGATTATTTTCATACAATATTCTCTTCTACTCTTCAACATTTCTTTCCCTATTAGTTGGATGTTAGAGGGTCTAAGAATATTATTGAATTATAGTTTATTAGGCTGATTGCTTTTTGATCGAATCCATCCTACCCTAATAATGGGAATTATAGATTATAAAAATGAAGAAAAAGGAAAGTTTAAATAGGGTCTGGCTTTATGACTAGATGTATGTATTATTACAACTTTTGAGTCAAATACATGGCAAAGTCCTTAAAAGGAGGTCAAAAGCAAGCAAGGATTTAAAGTGTCCGAGAAAAGGACAAAGACATTGGACCTGAAGAATATGTTTTGTTGTCAAATTTAGGGCATGACCTAAACAATCCAAGACTAGATGGCCATGACTGTTTTTCCTTTTCAAGCCCACCAATTAGACATGGTAATAGGCTGAGTGGAGTTAAACCTATTAAATTCAATCAAATTCGAGTCATGTCGTCCTAATCTAAACTCGACTTCGCTTCCAAAACCATATTGCTTTGATCTTAAATTTTGTTAGTATTAAAGTCTTAAAATTCTTAGTCAAATTAATGTTATTTCGAAATAAAGTAAAGGATTAGACTGTTTTGATTGAAATTCGATTAACTCAAATTTAATTCTTTTAGTATAGATCATATCCGTTTTAAATTGTCATGCCCATTATTACTACCACTAGAATACCCTTTATTTTGTAAGCCAAAAATTGATAATCATCTTGCAAAAATTACTAATATTTAAACTTAGTAAACTAAAAGGAAATGCTATTTTCTAATATAAAAAATGTAATGACCATTTTTAAGTACACACTGAGGCCTTGTTTGATGGAGGGATTAGAAATAGAAGGAAATGAAACGTAACACACTTCCATCGTTTATTTAAAGGTTTCATAATGGAATAGAATGAGATGGAAGCGGAGCTGAGCTGAGCTCAGGCTGCTCATGGTTTGGCGGGCCGGGATGGGTCAGCCCGTGGCCCAACCCGACCACGAGCTGACTGGCATGTAGCGTGCAGAAAGGAAAAAAAAATCACATTCTTCCTTTTGGGAAGGAAGGACTAGGAAAATTCTATTGATTGCAGCTTTCTCCAGACCTCTGGGAAAAACATGAAAAAAAGGCTCGAATGTCGACCGATATGTAGACAGGGATGAATTATAGTAATTTGTCCTAACCTGAGACATAAACAAGACAAGGATAATCTTTCTACATGGACATATCACCCAAAAATCTCAACAACCAAAAATTGAAAATTGATACGGTGAGGAACTAGAAAAAAGAGGTGAATTCGGGACCTAAAAGTTCGAATACAAGGACACATAGACAAGTCAATCCCTTATGAATTCCAAGGTACTACGAATTCATCGTCGGGGGTAAGGAAAACTAAGTAAGGGTAATTTTGGAATGTATCAGTTGTAATCGAACAAGTATTAATAAGAAATCAACAGGCATTTATACATTTATTACTAAAAAAATTGACATTCCAACTTTCCTTCTCCTTTCAAGGCCTACCCGAAAGAGAATCCAATACTAAAATGACATCGTTTTTAAGAAATAGTTGGGCTTTCGATAGGCCCATGGTTGACTCGTGATCCGTTCAAATCGGGCCAAAATCAAGTCGAGACGATTTTGTCATCCCTAAATAAAATACTCAAATTTTCAATTTTAGCTTAAACTTTAAAAAGTGACAATAAAATGCTTAAGCTTTTAGTTTTTTCAATTTTAACATGACATATTTGTTATTCTTCCGATGGCCTCAGCCTTTTATTTTTTGTTTGTTTTTCTGATGCCCTAGACTACTCAAGCATTATAGCGTCCTGTATCAGAAAGTTCTTCATTTTTAGTTTGTTCTCCTAATACCCTTAGTGTAAGGGCGTTAGGGTTGTGTAATATGAAAATCCAATGATGAGGGTGTCTAGAAAACAAACTGAAAATGAAGGGAAAAACTGAAATTAAAATTTAAGGTCGTAGGAGAATCTGATTTAGGTCATTTTTTAAAAACAAAATTGTTTTAATTATGTGATTACACGATGTCATTTCATTAATCTTCATTTGTTGTGTTAATTTTGACTAATGTGTATTAATAGTTAAAGTTTTTGAAACACGTAGCAAGTCACGTTTAACAAAATTAACGGAAATACCAACATTGGGCTAGAATTGAAAAAATTGAAATTTTAAGTATTTTATTGATACTTTTTAAGATTCATGTTAGAATTGAAAAAATTGAAAATTTGAACATTCAGACTTAGGCCTTGGATCAGGCTCTCGTCCAAGCCTAGACCCAAGTCGAGTCAAACCATTGTCATCTCCTTCCTCTCTCTCTCCTTGTCACCTTTGGATCACCTTTTCGGAGATAACCAGCATGTAATGTGATATGATACGCGAATTGTTGAAACAAAGAGAAGCAAAACGAAGAAACAAACCTGCGAAAAAAGTCGCCTGAACTGAATTTAGTGCTTCATCATCTTTCACTCTTTCTTGTCTCTGTCTTTTGGTGCAACCGTGCGTTTTGATGCTTACTTCATTCAAAGATACGTACACATAGATTAGCACTTGAGTGCACGAAATGAACATCAACGCTTTACAAATTAAAAGAAAGCTTTTGACTCTTTGATATTTTGAAGAAGATAATTGAGAGATCTTTTTGACTCGTCCGAAGATAATCTTTCTATGATAGATAACCGTGGTTTAATCCGCCGAATTTGAGAGATATAATTTTAGTATGTACATTGCGAAGAGAATCAGTGTACATCAATGACTTCTTTAGCAGTTTTATTCAGCCCAGGTTTGCATATACATCAGGAGTCTCTGATGTTTATCATAAAACTCTTCCACCAAGATAAGCAAGGAGCTTTGTACCGCAAAATACTCCGCTAGATATCAATATTTTAAGAAGTTAAATAGAGATTTAATATTTAAAAGTACTATGTCTTCACAAGAAGTGAATAAAATTAAAAAATTTAAAATAAAATTAAAGAAAATTTAATATTTAATAAACTAATAATTTTTAATAACAAAAATTATTAAAATAATCAAATTTAAAAATTAATCAGTCTAAAATTTTCAATGTCAAACTAGTTGAGATATTTAAAGTTTTTTAATGATTGAGTAAAATAGGGATTTTACTCCAAATTAACAAGTAATATTTGTTTTGATTAAGATTTAGGTGGAATTTAGATTTTCAAAAAAAATTTATATTTTAGATAAGATTTGAATTTAACTTATTTAATTAAAATGATGTTATCTTATTTAATGAATAAACATTAAATTTAAATTCAACCCAATTGGACATTATCTCATTGAATGAATGAAACAAAAATATATTATCTTATTAAATGTATAAAATAAAAAAAATTTATTTTATTTTATTAAAAACCGTTTTAATATAAAATTATCACCGTGAAATATTCAATTTTTAATTAAAAACGAAGAAAATGGTGTAACTTAACCAGACTTAAGCTTGACCTGAATTTAAAAAAAAAATAGAAAAATAAAAACGATGTCATTTTACTTATAAGAGTCGAGTTTCAAGCTGGTTTACCTCTATTCTTAAGCGTGAAGGAATTTGAGAAATGGACTCAAGCTTGGGCCAGGCTAAGGATGACAGTAGGTTTTCAACCCGATTAATATCCGCACAACCCAACCCGAAAAATGGACATGTAGGCTAAAAAATGAATTTTAAATGGATGTTGAAAAATGGATGTGGATATGGATTTTGATATGGGTCTAGTGATAACCCAAACTATGGATACCCATATCCTACCTGTTTTTTATTAACTCTATTTCTTCTATTTTTATTGAATATTTATGGTTAACTATAATAAAATATTAATATTTTATGAGAAGAAACAACCTTAAATCCTCCACTTTACTCCTCAGTACTCACTTTTTTCATCATATTTTATTTTCTTATAGGATGATAATAATGCAAATGATATGGAGATGGAGTTTTAAATATTGTGAAGTTCATGTAAAGACAATTTGAAACCTTGGATATTTTAGTCTTTGATTCAGTTTTAATTGTGAAAATAA
>JANSVB020000120.1:235497-251687 GCA_025504935.2 Erythroxylum haughtii | reverse complement strand
GACCAAAGTCCAGTGTGTTAACAGGTTTAGTTTTGACTTACCTCGTTGTAACTTCTTTTCTATTTTGTAAGTAGTCAATTCCGAAAGAGTATTGGCCAAAAAAAAAAAAAAATTCCGAAAGAGTGAAATAAGTATGCTGACAAAAATCCTCTAGAGAAATAAGTTCTGTTAAACTTAATCATATGGTGCCAACTGGAAATGAATTTCCTGGAACTTTTGATGGAATGTTGGAATGGACTTAAAAGACTGCCTGAAGATCCAGAAGCATATTTGAAGTGCATTGACTGATATTGCGAAGTATGTACCAGATGGTTATGGCATCAGTAGTGCCGAAGGAACACATGATCAGCCAAGAAACACGAAAAGTGTGAATTTACTGGAAACAGGCGGTTTTTCCCAATTTCCAGTTCTGTATGGAAGTCAAGTTCTCAGGCAATGTCATTCCTTACATTCGATGTTCAGTACCTCGTGAAGGGGCATGATTGAAGTCCTCTAATTGTTTGAAGGCATTGTAAAGTTTCATCTTGTATTCCCACTTCTTTTATGAAAATATAGCAAATAAAGTTAACAAAGCTTATTACTTTTTCCTATGGCCTTTTGCTTCATTTAGATCCTGATGTCATTGAATTTCATACAATGCCAACCGGTAGCTCAAAAACTAGTTACTTCGACGGTGAAGACTATATATTTGAACTTACTGTAGTCACTAGGATGCTCATGGTTTTACAGAACACTTTGAGAGTTTGGTAGGGGCGAGAGAGTAAGCATGGAACTTACAATGATAGAAAAGGAAGAGAGTATCTTCTCAAATGAATACCCACATATGGGAAGTCACCAGTGAAGAGTCAACTTCCAGAACCCGGGCCATTACTGCAAGATTCTGCAACACTATTATGAACAAAGCTTTCATGATATGAAAAGTTCCAAAGGGAATATCAAAAAGTTCCATGCCTTTTTCTGAGGCATCCATAATCGTGAATGATTGAGCTTAATGTTGTAGTAGCTCTCAAATAGTAAACACTGCAGAGTCTGACAATAAATGATGGATGAGCTGTTTTGCTTGTCCACGATTGTGGAAACTCACGGTCAGAAACCCGTGGTGACTTTTCAATCACAGGATAATGGATGCCTTAGTGAAAAGGTTGTTTCATGGATCTGATTCTCTTATCTTCGAACATGTCCTTCTTTAGTGCATTTGGAATTTGTTTCTTCTGCTAGCTTCAGACAGCTATATTACACAGAGTTTCCACTCACGAGGATGCCTTTGTTGCTCATTAAATAGGACTAATACTTCTCTATTGCTCTGTGTAGCGGCAAGAAAGTTCTTCCAACCGGCACTAGATCAACAAGTCTCCAAGTATCCGTTTATTTGCCAACAGAATGGTACTGTCTAAAGTTCCATTAACTTGCTTCTTTGCAGTACCTTTCTTTTGAACTTCTTTATGCGTATGCACTAATAAGCTGGAAGTGTGATGATGTTTTCAGAGCTCTGAAAAAGGAGAAAAGGTACCTGTGAGCGCTGGTCCTTGGGGTGGTCAAGATGGGTTTCGTTGGGATGATGGAGTGTACTCGACAGTCAGACAATTCGTGGTAGCTCATGGTGCTGGTATTGACTCCATTCAGATTGAGTATGATAAGAAAGGGGTCTCAATTTGGTCAGAGAAGCATGGAGGATTTGGAGGCAATAGAATAGACAAGGTTAGTCCGCTCTTTCATGAAGATATGGTCATGGATTGTTGGTAGAATTCTGGTGATTCTAGACTAACATAGGATTGAAATGAAATGTCCATAGCAGTCAGGGAGAGGGATTTAGCCTGGTGGCTAAGAATGTAGGGAAGCTTAGAATTGATGTTTGAATTGAAGTTTGATTGAAATTTAACTATGTATAGATGTTGCGATCATACCAAGAAGTACGATCGGAACTTGGACACAGGATCTGTGAAACTATCATTGTTCCTAATGATCTGCATCTTGCAGGTGAAACTTGATTACCCAAATGAGTTCCTTACTTCTGTCAATGGACACTATGGAAGCATAAACGAGTGGGGACCTGTAATTATTCGGTCACTTACATTTGAAAGCAACAAGAGAACTTATGGACCATTTGGAGTAACACAAGGCACATGTTTTTCATTACCAGTGACTGGGGGCAGGGTCGTTGGTTTTCATGGAAAAAGTGAGTGGTGTCTTAACGCAATTGGGATATATTTGAAGCCTCACCAGCAAGAGAAAAGCTCCAAAGCTATAGTCAAGACGAAAAGCTACAATACTAATGGGAGTGACAATGTAGGCTACTCTGTTATACAAGGAAGTGCAGGCAATGCTTATGACATAGTTGTTGCTGTGAGGCAGAAAGATGATAATGGCAACCCTCTACAAAAAAAGCTTTCAACACAAATTTCACAGGATCATTATACCGACGCCAGAACAATCACCAAGGTAAGACATCTCTCTCATGTTTCTGTTCTTTTGTCTCGAGCGTATCATCAGACTCTAAATGGAAGACCTGAAATTCAGGGAGCTAGTATAGGAAGAATTCCATCAAAAATTGAAGGTCTGATAACATATGGACCCTGGGGTGGCACTGGTGGTTCCTTGTTCGATGACGGACAGTACTCGGGGATTAGGCAGATCCATTTGTCACGCAGTATTGGCATTGCATATATTAGAATCCAGTATGATGACAATGGACAGCCTAAATGGGGAAGCAAACATGGCGGAAGTGGAGGATTCAAAACTGATAAGGTTAGTTGTCATAGAAACAGAGTTATCCGTTTCATACCATGCCACGTACCATCCGGAAAAGGATACCAGAATAGCTTGTACCTTACCAGATTGATGTACCAAAATTGTAGGATCTTCAGGTTTTCATTTCAGAAAACTGAAAAACTTGGTCCAGTGTCTTACTATTCAGTATTGATTGGTGCATTTCTTGCAGATAATATTCGATTATCCTTCTGAGATACTAATGAATATTAGTGGAACCTATTGGCCTTTAATGTACATGGGACCTCATATAATCAAGTCGCTTACTTTCTACACCAACAAAGGAGTGCATGGTCCATTTGGAGAAGAACAAGGACCCTCTTTCACCACCAAAATGAAGGAAGGCAGAATTGTTGGATTCCATGGAAGAGAGGGCCTTTTCCTGGACGCCATAGGAGTACACCTTGTGGAAGGAATTGTAAAACCTGCAAAGCATTATCTTTCTGATGCAATAACTAAAACTGAAGCAGATGTTGCAGAAATAGACAACTCTCCCTGGTCTAACAAGCTCGTAGTTGCCAAACGAGGACAATCCGAAAATGTTGTTTGTGGAGTGATCAAAGAACCAGCTCCATGTGGACCAGGCCCATGGGGTGGAGATGGAGGAAGACCATGGGACGATGGAGTGTTTTCTGGGATTAAACAGATAGTTGTAACAAGAACAGCAGAAGCTATCTGTGCAATACAGATTGAGTACGACAGGAATGGACAATCTGTCTGGTCTGTTAAACATGGAAGCACTGGAGGAACATCAACACAAAGGGTACATAAAACAAAATCTTAAAAATCTAAGAAACTTGACAAGAGCTTCACTTCCAATGACATGGCATGTGCTTTTGTTTTTGCAGGTGAAATTGGAATACCCTCATGAAGTCCTGACATGCATGTCAGGATACTATGGTGCAATAAAGAGAGAGGATAGGCCACAAGTCGTGAGGTCGCTGACATTTTACGGTAGTAGAGGTAAGTATGGGCCGTTCGGTGAAGAAATTGGTACGTTCTTCACGTCTACCACGACTGAAGGAAAGGTGGTGGGCTTCCATGGAAGGTGTGGGGCTTATCTTGATGCTATTGGGGTTCATATGCAACATTGGCTTGGAAATGACAGACCATCAAAGCCTTCTCTTTTCAAGTTCTTCAATTGATTGATTTGATAGACATGCTTGCTTATTAATTAATGAAATAGTACCTTTAATCTGATTTCATCTTTAATTCCAAATTTTAAAATATTGTATTACAAACTTATGTTTATATATAAATCACTCTTAATTACGAGATTTTAATTCAAAGATTAAAAATTTTAATCTGTTCAATTGATTTAATTTTAAAAATTAGGGATGGTAATATGGCTAGAACCTGACCTAGCCTAACTTGGCCAAGCTCAAAGTCAATGGGCCTAGCTTGAGTTGAATGGCCCATGGATTGAGTCACGGGCCGGTATTGCTTAATCCAACCAAGCCATGGGAGGGGCTCGGGCAAAGGCTTCCATTGCTCGACCAAAAGTGACACAACCACATCGTTTAATTAGGAATGATGTCGTTTTTTTATTTCTTTTTAAAAAATGTTAAATCAGGCCGGGTGGACAAACTCGACCTATTCAAATAAGAAGCAGGACCGGACCGACCATCTCTTTTTTTGATTTTATTTTTAACTTTTCGGATCAATTTATTTTAATAACTCTTGTTGTTAAAAACTGATTAATTTATTAATCGATCGACCAGTTTTTATAAATTAAATAATTTTCAATTAACAATTTTTAAATTAAATTTCAAATTTTTGATATGTAAAAACAATTTTAAAAATTATATTTCAAATTATTTAATTTTATTGTTTAACACCAACTCTGATTTTTAAAATACTGAAAAATATAATTCCGAGAAAACTTTCAAATTTGAAAATGAAAACAAAAATAAAATTTTAACAATTTTTAAATATAGCCCAGTAAAAAGAATTAAAAATTTTCACCTATATTTTAAACTAGATTAAGATTAAAAAAAATAAAAGTTTGATCAGGTCTCGAAGGTTTAATTTGATGTGATCGGCTTATTATCATCTTATCTTAAGTTGATTGATTTGCGTTAAATTATTGATTGATAACACCTAAAGTTAATTGATTTGACTTAGACTATTACTCAAAGAAGAGACCTGAAGCTGGCAACTTTAGGCTCTACTAAGCATGTATGTTAGCCAATTAGTACTTAATCACGTGATTATCAAAGAAATAAATGTATGTCCTCTCTCGTTAGTATTTTAAGTGCCTGTTTACATAGAATTTTAAGAGGTCGATAAGTACTTTTTTTTCATTACAATTTTTTTTTTTAAAAAAAATATGTGTTTGACTGTAAAAATAAAAAAAAGTATTTCTTTAATAGATATAATTTTTCTGACAGCTAAAATATAACTTTTTAATAAGTTTAAATTTGAAATTTTTCAAAAAGTATTTTTTAGATAGATTTTTTAGATCAATTAATGAGCATATTTTTTAGTCTATTTTGTACTTATGTTTTATACATAATTATCATAATACCTACAAACCTATCTTCACGTTTATTTTGAGATTTATATAATATTATTTAGTTTTTAAATGTTTTAATATTTATTTTTTTTATTTGTTTTACTTATGTTATAATCCATATAAAAGATTTTGTTAGATATATTTTTATTTATGTTTCATATGGTTTAAAATTATATAATAATTAATATATTGTGTCTATCGTATGAAACTCTTTCAAAAAAGTTATTTTTTAAATAACAGTCAGGCAGTCAACTGGCTTCTTAGAAAAGACCTTCTCTAAAAAAATTTACTGAAAAAAAGCTTTACTAATAAATAATAAAAATGGTTTTGGATATACTTAAAAATAATACAAATAATGCAAGTACAATCTAATTTTTTTTAAAACTAGATCAGAAGTTAAATCAATAAAAGAATATATTTAAAGTTTACAAGGTTCGATCGATATAAAACCGACTAAAGATTAAATAAAATTAAAGAATTTGAAATATAATTAAAATAGATTATCCTTACCATTAAGAAATTTGAAATTTAATTTAAAAAATATATTGTTAAATAAAAATTAATTAATTAATTTTAATTTATAAGCATTATTAATTAACAAAAATTGCTCGATTAATTAATAAATTATCATATTTTTAATAATAAAAGTTATTAAACTAAACCGAACCAGAAAATTAGATGCTTCAAAACTTTTACGATTGAACTATTTGAACCGGTTGAGTTTTTTAATCATTGGTACAATCATAATAAAGAATAGTCTTATTGATTATAACTAGCATCCTTCAATTTAAATTAAATTATAAGTTACAAGATTTTGATCATATAAGTAATAAGTTCCAAAAATGTCCATTTTATGTGTCCCCGTCATAGTTGGAGACAACACGTCAATTCAACGGAATAATAATTCAGTTAGATTGTATAATGACAGAAACCAAACCAGTTATTGTCTCATTACCATACAGTGGCAATTATATGTCCAGAAAAACCTGTGCAACATGTCATGTCAGTGCTTATTATGTAAAATGAGTCTAGTACAAGTTAAAATAGCTCAATCCGACCTAAAATTATTAGGTTCGATTCCATTTCATCATATTTCATGTCAAACTTGGTATTTTTTAAAAAATTTTAAATTTTAACCAAGTAAATTATCCTTTAAAATTTTCACATAAAATGGCATATTCTGAATATAAATATATTTTTTAATTTTTTAAAATTAAAAATAAATTTAACAGGCAGAATCTAAGCTAGTTTAAACTTCGGGGTAAATCAGAGCCTAAATTTTTTTTCCAAATCCAACCCTAACTCAGTTTGTTATTATGTATAATTTAACAGGCAGGTCAAGTGGGAAAAGTTTATAAAACTCAAATTTGACTTAAATTTTTTGAAATAATTATCAAAATTCAAATTAAATTAAGCATAAATCTTTCTAAATTTTAAGTTTAAATTCTAAAATTTAAATAATTTAATTTCCAGCTATTAAATCGGAACTGAATTAGATTAGACTGGAGAGACTTGGTCGAAATGTCAAATCTAGGTCAATGCCAAAAAACCAGTTATTGTCTCATTACCATACAGGGGGAAATTAGCTGTCTTGAAAAAGGCTGAACAACATTTCATGTCAGTACTTCTTGTCTAAACTGAGATTGAACAACCGAGTATGACTGTTCGTGTGTTCATTGCCAGCTAGTATGGTGGAAACAGATGGCACTCTCTACTGTAATAATTTATAGCAGACATTAATGAATTAAAAATGATGTCTTTATTATCTAAAGATAAAAGCTACATATTATTGAGTACCTCCAAACTTGAATTATTGTGGGATTAATGAACCAATAAACCATAGTTTGTATATAGTTTAGGTTTGATTAAATTAGATATTGAATCGGACTCCATTTTGAAGACTTACTTGAAGTTTGGTACGATAATTTGAACATTCAACCCCTTATCATAAAATAATATTTAATTTAATTAATATTTATAAATTAATTATCGTTTTTAAGATTTTATCATATCTACATTCCTTCTTTATCTCAACTTAAACAGGCAATAATAATATTTTACTAAAAATTTCATTAAAATGTAAAATTTGAGAAGGTTCAAAAATACGCAACTTATCTTCTAACACGTAAAGAGGCTTTATCCCGACTTCTAAATTAAGATATGCTTAAGAAGGTTTATTCCACAAGTTGAACTATTTAATAGGTAAAAGGAATCATATCATACCATAATAATGTGGTCGTACCTATTAAGTGAATAATTAAAGTAGATGCCATATGCCATGTGGGTTTATTCGTATTTTCATGGGATATTATTATTCTATAACATAATTAATAACACCTTTTTTCTTGCTTTCGGGTATCATTATCTCCCTAATAATGGAACTAAGATTTTATGTCTTTGTCATTTCTAATAACTAAACGAGGTTTCATCGTAAAATCAACTGGTGGTAAGAGAAATAATTCAAAGAGATTGTTTTCATTATTTAAACATATAACTTATAGTTATAAAAGAGTAACTTTTATCGGTTGGTTCAAACTTCAAAGCTTTCCCTCTAATTTTTGTTTTATGATCAAATAAAAAGATATAGGTACTTAGCGAATTTTTTAATAAATTTTAATTATTTTAATAATTAGGAATAAAAGGCATGTCTTCTATTCGAAATATTTTAATGTAATTTATAATTATTATATATATTACTAAAATGTATAAAATTCTTTTTCTAAAAAAGAATACAATTGTTTCCTCCTTTTTGTTATTTAATTTCTATTTATAACACGCCCACTGAGCATTGAGCAAGCGACCAAGACGTAACGTCACAACCAAGGAATATAATCCAATCAGCACAATAATGCATTATTATTACAAAGATATGCTAATCATACTGTCGTGTTAGGTTTAATCTCAACACATATTTATGCAAATTCAATGTCGTTTTGTACCTCATTGGACATGTTCTCTGATTCTGGTAAAATTCCCAAGAGTTACGGCTCTTCATGCATACATATATATAAATATACATGTATTTATGTATCATATCAAGTTCAGCTTTTGTGATCGAATACTGCTAGGGTTGTTGCAATTTGCTGCGAGCAACAAGTGGCTGTGTCCAATATTGTAGAGGTTGCTTTAATGGTGGCCCACGAGTCAAACCACCGTGATGGGTGGCTTAAATACTGTGGATTGTGGATTGCAGATTGCTTGGGATCACGATCCTTATGTCTAATGGAATTACAGTTGTTATCTCTTTATGAGGATTCATTTTCAAAGTTAGGCTGGCTAGATATGGACCGATTTGTCTAATTCTTGTTTCCATTTTTTCTACATCTTCCAAACTCTAGCTGCTAGCTATGACATTTTATGCAATTTGAGTGTATATATATATATATATATATATGTTACAGTGTCCAATATTGACTAAACATGAAAATATTAAAGGATTTATAAGTGATAAGAGTCAACTATCCAAACAATTAGTTCTAGTTATTTGTACAATAGTTGACTCAAGCTCAATTATTGTAAGTGGACTCTACACTTTGCCCATATTAAAAAATTCAATATGGTATCAGATAATGTTTGGTCCGGATTATTAATTTTTCGGTTGTTTGTCTGAATGTCCAGTCCCAGCGGCCCGGTCCGATTACCACTGCGTATATTTCAAGTGACATCTGGATGTCTGGTCCCAGTTGTACTTGAAGGGGAGTTTTAGAATGCCCCATATTGACTAAACATGAAAATATTAAAGGGTTTATAAGTGGTAAGGGTCAACTATCCAAACAACTAGTTCTAGTTATTTGAACAATAGTTGACTCAAGCTCAATTCTTGTAAATGGACTCTACACTCTGACCATATTACAAAATTCAATAATTATATATATATATATATATATTAAAGGTTCATAACTAATTTAAAAAGTAAAAAATTAAAATAGATACTTTTAAATTTGTTATTTTTATAATTATCATTATTTTAAAAATCGGATTGGAAGTCAAACTGCTAAGATAGGAGATTTATGGTTTAAAATGTTTAATTGGTATTAAATTGTCATAAAATTAGTTAAAGATGGAATAAAATTGAAAAATTAAAAAATAATTTAAGCAGACAATTCTTGCCCATCAAAAATTTAAAGTCTAATTGAAAAAATAGTCCGTTAAATGAAAATTAATCGGTTTATTTTAGTTTACAAAAATTGACCAATTAGTTATAAACTGATTAATTTTTAATAACAAATATTACTAAACTAAATGGAACTGAAAAATTAGACGGTTCAAGATTTTCACTATTAAATCGGACAAGCCAATTCGGTTTTTAAATCATTGATAACTATTGAATAATAAAAATGAAAGCAGAAACTTTGGAGCTATTCTTCTTTCCTGGAAGCCATCTTTCATGGATGGAGAACAGCCGAGATCTGACTAATGACCAGGTGGTTTTAGCTTTTTGCTTTCTAGCGTGTAAGTGTGTGTTACAGCTTTCTCTCGTTTGTTTTCGTGAAAAAGAACAGCTTCTGGAATTTAGAAATTTCTTGTCCAGAGGCAACCCAATGAAAATGAACCTTAAGTAGCTGGATAATAAGTTGCTCGTTTATGATTATAAAATTTTATGTTTAAATCACAGAAATAATTTATTTGTAAATTTTATAATAAATAGGCTGTGTATATTAATGATCATTTTTCAAACTCTTATAGACTAGGATATATTGAGTTTTAATAATTACTAACGTTTTTTAAATTAAAATAAATATTAAACCTTTAAGATAAGATATTTAAAATTTAAAAGGTTTGTTAAATAGTTATAAAACCGATCAAATATTGAATAAAATTGAAGATTTTAAAAATAGTTTTAAAAAGATTTTCTATATTTATCTAAAAATTTAAGGTTTTATTGAAAATAAGATTATTAAATAACAAATTGGTTTATTTTTAACCACAAAAATTATTTAATTAAATAAATTAAAAAATAAAAAACTAGTCCCTTTTTTTTCAAAACATTAATAATAACACATACGAAAGTCAACACCTAGCATTTATTGTTACGAGAGGGTGAGGTGGGTTTGGCAGAGTTAGTTAAGGCAGGACTTATTTGAACACCTTTTCCACATTAATAAAACCCTTCAATTCGGACAACAAGGCACATGGTATAAAAATGTGAGAATGCGATTAAATGTGTGGATGAGATTTTACGAAATGGTAGACTAGTTAGAACATATGATTTGTTCGTCTATCATCTACCTAAAATGGTCCATTATTTGAAGAGGTCAATTTCAATAGACATATGATTTATCTATATAATCAAAAATCAATTAAGATGTATAATAGAGTTTGTATCAATTAGAATTACACTTTAAAAAAATATTTATAAAAAGGACAATTTTATTAATATTTAGTATTATTAATCTCAATTATAATTAAAAATATTTTGCATTTTTCAAATTTATCAACTTAATTATTAAAATGTCTCAATCTAATAAATTTAAATCTGCTTGAAATTCATGTTACATCAATATGTAATATCAAATTAAAATAAAACATATAGACATTTTTCTTAGATTTCGATTAAAAATAAAAAATAAATGTGACATGCATATTATACATAAATTAATGAAATATCACTTATATAATAACTAATTAAATTCAATTTAAATTAGCAATTCAAAATAATATAATAAATTATTAATTTTGATCAAATTTAATTAGTTTGGTTCAAGTTTAAGAACTGAGTTGAATGTCGTATAAACAACAATTGATTGATCCGTACATGGTATTCATGTTGCTTGTATTTTATTAATACTTTTTTAAAAAATCTTGTTGAACTACAAAGCATCTCCATATCTTTTACCCCATCGAATTATATGATCATAAGCCGATTGATTCCCTTGAAATCAATATAAAAACAAACCTAACATGCATCGAATGACTAGGAATGATAACACTAACAATTGGGTTTGAGCTGTAAATAGGTTTAAAGCAACTTGAGTTCCACGAACTCTGAGTCACCTTTTGATAAAGTCTACATTAGATTAGATTCATTAACTATATGGTACCAAGTAAAAACAAGTATTGAGTATTGAGGATTGAACAGCAGCCTACCATATAGCCAGGAAGAAAAGGAAGAATCTAATCTAATGGAATAATTGATGTCGGATGTTGGAAAAAAGAGGCTGATTCTTCTCTGCACATTAACACCAAAAGTGGGAGTAGTTGCTTCTTAAATTCAGCAGCTTTTGTAGCAGAAAGTTGCAGTTTGCGTCGGGACGGGACCCTTTTGCTTTACTGTTACTTTTGTACTTAGAAGAGAGAGCTTTGGCTGTAATTTAAGAACCATTTAAAAAAAAATATATATTATTAAACTAATATTTTAAAAAAGTAAACAAAAATTAAGGTTTTAAATATTTAATCTGTATTGGATTCTCATAAAATAAGTTAAAAGATTAAATATAATTAAAAGAGATTGTCCTTACTCGTCGAATAATTTAAAGTTTAATTGAAAAAGAGATTATTAAATAAAATTATTAATTTATAAAAATTTATTTATAACAAATTAAAAATTTAACGATGGACATAAATTTAATAGAATTTTAAAGACTAATTTAATTTTTTTTAAATTCTATTTTTGTTCTCTAAATAAATTATAAAAATCTAAAAGAAGTCGATATTATTTTACGGGTAATATGGATTTGATTATAAAAATTATTAGTGTCATCAATGATTCCAAAAAGAATGAATGCGTGAAAATGTCCCTTACTCAATGTTTTAAAATCAAATCAGTAGTTAATCGGATAAGATAAAAAGTTTAAGGTGCGAAGTATAAAAAGTTCAATCAGTATTAGATTATTATAAAGTTAGTTAAAGATTAAATAAAATTAATATATTTAAAATATGACTAAAAGAGATTTTGTTTATTTGTTGAACAATTTGAACTTTAATTAAAAATGTTTTATTTTTATTTATAAATACTTATTAATTTATGAGAATTGATTAATTAATTAATAAATCAACACACAATAAGAGTTATTAAAGTAAATCGAACTGATAAATTACAAATTTAACTAAAAAATTTTGATGATTCAAAATTCATCAAAATTTTTATGAATAGACCGATTGAACCAAAGTTATTTTTTAATCATTGTTACTGCTAAAAAGTAAATAAATGAGCACATCGTTTAAAAAAAGTGTATGTTTTAATCTCGGATACCGGAAAAGGAATGTTATATTTCTCGAGAAAGGGACAGAAAACAAAGGCATAGTATTCTATAGTCCTCCATGCTCAGGGAATATATTTAGTATCCAAATAATTTATAAATTAATACAAACAAACGCATAATCTCTGTAAAGAACTTCGCATGATCTGTGAAGTACAATTAAAATATAAAATACTGTATGCGCAAAGATATTGTATTATTAAACAAGAAAGATGTCATTGTGAATATTTTATTTTTAATATTTTCTTACACCTGTATTAAAAATAAACATTATATATATATAATAATAATAATACAAATAATTGTCTCATATCGGTAATAAAAAAGACTGATGTAGAGTTTATAGGCTTATGAGCTCTCTCACTCTTCAAACTAACTTTTGGGGTTAATTTTTCTATAAAACCTATAACAATTGATATCAGGGCTAACATCATTCCTTCAAGTCCTCGTACCACACCCAAGAGTGATGATGTCGGCATTGCAGTATTTGCCCAGTGTTAGAAAAAGTCTAGAGCACAATCAGCCCGTTGGTGTTGGACTATGAAGCGTGATGGGATGTTACGGTCTAATTGTCCCACATCGTTAATAAAAGAGACTAATGTGAAATTTATAGACCTATGGGCTCTCTCATCCCTCAAGTTAACTTTTGGGGTTGGTTCTCCTATAATACATGTAATACCTTAATTAGTAGAGATTTTGTCTAACATACCAACAATTTAGTATAATTGTCATAGATTATTAATTTGAATTAAATTTAATTATTTGGGTCAAGTTTAAGAATTATATTAAATTATCATATCAACAACAATTGATAGATTGATGTGTAACATTCATTTCACATATATTTCGCTATTATTTTTAGTAAAAATATGAAAGAATTTTTTTTTTAGAAATTCAGAAAATTAAAATATTTGGCCTTGTATTTTTTTCTTAAAAATTTAAAATTTAATAAAATTGGTAAAATTTTATATTAAAAATTTAAAATAAATTTAGACCCATCCATGTAAGGGAATAATATCGGTCTAATGGCTACTATACATAGTCTCCTCCTCCAAGGAAAAAGAGAGGAGGAGTCACGAGAGTATAACTTGAGACTGCACTGAACAGCTGCACTGAACAGCTGCAGCAGCAGGAAACGGAGCACAGAACTTTCAACTTTGAATATGATATTAAAAAGACTCTTCTTTTCCACTTTTCGTTCTTCAAGAAAGATTGCATCTCTTCAAAGGTAATATAATTGCGTTTTTTTTTAAAATCTTAGACCAAGACATTCATCGTAGTGACTAATCTCCTCGCTGATTTGTAGGTACCTCATAGGATAGAGCAGCTGACCCAAAAATTTAAGGCTGCTCTATACTTAAAGTCAATGATCAAACTCTGACCTTTGATTAAGGATGGATGAATCTTTGCCACTCAACCACATATATATAAATGCGTTTTTATTATACACACAAAGCATCCAGACATAAAGACAACCAAGGACTGAGGTTTTGTAGCTTCCTCCCGAATTAAGCCGTGTTTGTGTATGAGAAAGCAGATGCAGGTCACCTTGTAGAAAATAATGGCTCTTGTGACAGCATCCGAGGAAATTTCTTGTCGGGGATTTAACTTAAACCTATCTGGACATGTCTAGATTTGTGTTTCACTCACCCTTAACTTTATCAATAAAAGTTAAATTAGTGTTTGAGGTTTGAGCTTCCAATCTTATCATAGGATTCTTTTTAAAATAAAAAATAAAAAATCTTATCATAGGATAATAAATTTTAAAGTTCCATATTTGTAATTTTCTATTTCCGTATTTAATTTATAAAGCTTTTAAAAATCGAACAATTCAATTTAAAAAATTATATTTATTAATATAATCAGAATATAAAGCAAATCATTTAAACATCAGTTTTAAAATTTTAATTTGAGTTGTTTGATTTTTTAAACAATAGGCGATTAATTTAAAATTTAAAAAAAATAGAGTTTAAAATAAAATTTTTGATACTTTTATTTCAACGCCCTTTTTTGAAATGAATTTTTTAAATTTTCATGTAAAAAACATTTTTTCTTTTTGAAACGAAGGAATTTGCAACTACTATTTTTTGAATATATACTAGATAAAACTTTGAATTGACGCAATAGCCTGTAGATCATATCAACCGGATACTTATCACTAGGCAAGCCTTGTACGATAGGCTTAATTGAGAGAGCGTAAGTAAGAGGAATTATCGAACACAGGACCTTTTGACTCTATGCCCTTCTATCCCACCAACTCGACTTTGTGTTAGAAAATGTATATACACGCAACACATAAAATTTTGTTATTGATAAAAAAATTCAAATATATTACTTAAATTTAAATTATTGAATATTTTATAGTTTTAAAATTTTATTACAATACAATAATAAGGCATTATGTACCCATTAATTAAGAAGATAAAATAAAAATCATTTGAAATTCTCAAGAAACCATCTTGATAGAATCTTTACACTACAATTTTCTAATTTTTTATTTAAAAATTTGAAATAAAAATCATTAAAAAATGAGATTAAATTTGTCAAGCAACCATTTTGATTGGATCTTTACACTAAAAATTTCTAATTTTTTAAATAAAAAATGCAAATAAAATAATTAAAAAAACATTGAAAATGTCAAGCAGCTTACTTTGATTGGGTCTTTACACTACAAAAATTTCCAACTTTTTGACCAACCAATATCTACAAAGTCTAGTTCTATTCGTTCCAGGGCAAGCTGTTTCCAGGAAATTGGTTAAAGTGATTGTGTTTGACAAGAAAGACAGATGCTTTCCATCCAATCATAGTTGGCTAGAGGACATGAAGTGGTAGATAAGACTTGGATTTTCTTACATAGTCAACAAAACGAGCACTCATCTTTTACATGAGTACAAAACATTTTACTCATTTAAAACGTAGACTTCAGTAAATCACTACATAGGCTTGGGACCCCAACTTCAACTAACCACGCAAGTTGTAACCTGAAAATGAAACATCAAGGGTTCACACTTGACAACAATCGAATGATTCCAAAAATTTTGAATTGGTCAATTTTTTTATTTTTATTTTTATTTTAAATTTTAAATTTAATTTAATTTAATAATTTTTGTTAACATTAATTGATTGAATAATTAATCAGCTAATTTTTATAAACTAAAATAATCTGATTAATTTTTATTTAATAGTCTCCTTTTTAATTAAATCTTAAAATATTTCAATCATTTTTAATCTCTTTAGTTTTATTCAATCTTTAATCGATTTCATAATGATCTAATAAACTTTTAAACAAAAAATCTATTATCTTACTAATTTAACTTCTAGTCTGATTTTTAATAATAAAAATTAAAATAATTATTAAACTAAATCAAACTTCAAAATTAAAAACCAAATTAAAAAATTATCTGGTTAAAAATTTATACTGTTAACAATCGATCTGGCCGAATTGCTCTACAGTACACTTTTATATTAATTTCCTAAAAAAAGCTTAACTAACCTAATAATTATTTTTAAAACCTTTTTCACTATTAGGACTTCATAACAAGTTAATATTATTTTCATCCAAACACATTTAATTTGAAATTTTGATAAAATTCAGTTATTGGATTTTAATATTTCAGTTAATATTGATTTTATTTATCGTGTAATTTTTTATTATCTTTTTTTAATACAAAATAATTTAAAAAGGTTCCAATTACAATAAATTTTAATAT
>JANSVB020000120.1:221651-235449 GCA_025504935.2 Erythroxylum haughtii | reverse complement strand
TGATCTATGTGAGATCGCGCCGATAACGAGATTATTGAGTCAATCTTAAACCAAAGCCAAACTACCTATGGTCTTCGACCCCACATGTCTCTTATATGTTATGTTACAATCAAGTCTTTTTGGGAGACATCCTTATCTTGGGGCCATTTTCCAATGCACAATGAACTTTTCCTTGACTAAATATTATTGCTAACAATAATATAAGACAAAAATGAAAAACTTATTTTTATAATATTAATAATTATATATTTTACAAGCTCTAAGTGACGGGTCCAGGCTTTCAAGTTTTAGTTTAATAGCAAAAAAATGAGGTTTAGGTCACTCATTTATCTTATTTCTTTGTACAATATGAGTGTGGACTTAGTCTTAGGCATGTAGGTTAAATTGACCGATATTGTCTTTTATACTCTTATATAAAAGGTGATATGTTCGAGTTATAAAAACAGTCTTTTTATAAGATACAAAAGGAAGATTACTTATTTGAATTGGAGCAAATTAACTAAAATACTTATTAATTTATAAATAAAGCAATTCAAAATTGATAATAAATTATAATATAAATTAATAATCCAAAAAAATTTGAACTTAAGAATCCTCTCTTTGTGCTGAGCAAAAGCGAAGAAAGAATTATGACAAAGTTTGAGTCAACACGTTCAAGATTGATGGGCTGTTATATTGATTACGACGTCGCAATTTGTAAAACGGCGTCGTTATAAAAGAGAGGAAACCCTTCTTCTGTTGATAGTGTATTTGCATGCCAAATTTACCGCAGCATGAGGTGTGAAAGCAGAGAGGGACATATTAGGTATAGAGAGGGACGTCAGGGACGGAAGATGAACCTCAACACAAACGACACCGTCTCAGTCTCTGCACCCACGTGAAGCTTCCTCTGCTCACGACCCCAATAAGATCCTCCGTATCCAAAAGTGGGCACCCTCTTAGAAACCAAAAAGCCCTGGCCCCCACTTCCACCTCTTACAACTCACACGTGTCCCCCAACCCCTCTCACGTGAACTGCCACGTGTTCCCAACTGAGACACCCTCTCCACACCCTGTGCTTGTCCTATAAAACCACAACCTGCGTCTCGGGTCATAGACAACCCAAGGAGGAGCACACATAGCCTAACTAGGATCAGATCACAATTGGGTTTACTGTTCTCGACATGATTCTTATCTTTCCCGAAAGAAAAATCCAAAAACAATTTCTCGTTCTCTGCAACCTTTTTTAATAATAGTAACAGATACATACACCATCAACAGCAACGTGAAAAAAGGGGCTGCGATTGCGAATCTCAGCTTACGTTAGCCTCTCCGACACCTGCCACCGAGATTTTGTTCTCTGTTACCCTCTAACACAATCCCATTTTCCTTTTTTATCCTGTTCCGTTCCGTGGATATATGTTCTTCTTCTTCTTCTATATTCTATGAAACACAGAGCAGACGCAGAAACAAACGTTAAAATGGTCACTAAGCTGCTTCTACTTGTGTTCGCTATCTGTCGGTTGATTGTAACCGTCGGGTTGACGGTTGACCCCACAGAGCTTCTCCGGATGGGAGTTGACGGTCAACTCAGTGTTGACCCAGCGGACATGGAGGCTGTTTCGACGGACTTCGGTTTGCTCGGTCGAACCGAGCCGATGGCAGTGTTGCGACCAGCTTCAGCCGAGGACGTGGTGCGACTGGTTCGAACGGCGTTTAACGGTTTCACGGTGTCGGCTAGGGGTCACGGGCATTCGATTAACGGACAGGCACAGACGAGTGACGGAGTGGTGGTAGAGATGAGCCACCGGAGTGGATCGAAGAAGGCGGCGCAGCCGCAAGTTTCGGTGCAAGAGATGCACGTCGATGTCTGGGGAGGAGAGCTGTGGATAGACGTGTTAAGGAGCACCTTAGAGTATGGACTCGCACCCAAGTCATGGACCGACTACTTGTACCTCTCAGTGGGTGGTACCTTGTCCAATGCTGGGATTAGTGGTCAAGCTTTCAACCATGGACCTCAGATTAGCAATGTCCATGAGCTTGACGTTGTTACAGGTCTTCTTCTCCTTCTTCTTCTTCAGAATTTTGTCATTTGGTGTTTTCTAAACAAAGTTTTTCGCTGTGTCAACATATCAAATACCCTGTCCAGGTTTTGTTTTGTCTTGGTTGTGCTCAATTCTGTCCCACGTTTTGTTTAACATAGTTTCCGTACGTGAGCTCTCTTGTTTGTTTGAAGTTGTTCTCACATGAAATATTGTTTTTATTGATGACAAGACAGTTTTGTCTTCACCAGTTTTTCTTATCAGGAATTTCTGAACTAAATTATGTATATTCACCATATATGGTATATAGTTTTGGTATTTTTACTGCTATATTAACAATCCATTAACACTGTTTCTGGATTACAGGAAAGGGTGAGCTCTTGACATGCTCAGAAGAACAGAACTCAGATCTCTTCCATTCAGTTCTTGGTGGTTTAGGACAATTTGGAATAATCACTAGGGCAAGAATTTCCCTTGAACCAGCACCCCAAAGGGTATCTTTCGCTTTTACCCTTTGCATGTTGCTCTTACAAAGATAACTAGACTGCGAATTTCATATGAAAAAGAAAACACGGAATACAGCCTTGAACTTCGTTAAAACTTGTCGGATTAAGATAAGTACAGTGAAAGAGCTAAAAGTTAAAAGGTATGAACTATAAACTCAAAAGGGTTGGGTCCATATGAGCTTTTAAGCACAGTTAGACGGCTTTCCTAAAGCTGGCAGTGTCGTTGACATGTCCTTTTGGTAGTCTATTTTTGGCTCTCTCTTTCTTATGATGTTGTTCTCTTTGCTTGTCACTATAATGTTACAGGTGAGGTGGATTAGAGTTCTGTACTCCGACTTTTCGACCTTTACAATGGACCAAGAGTATCTCATCTCACTGCATCAAAAACCATCTAACCAAAAGTTCGATTACGTTGAGGGTTTTGTAATAGTTGATGAAGGACTCATCAACAATTGGAGGTCCTCCTTCTTTTCCCCTCGTAACCCTATCAAGATCAGCTCCATTAGTGCCAGTGGCGGTGTACTATACTGCTTGGAGATCACCAAGAACTACAATGAATTCTCTTCAGACACCATTGATCAGGTATACCATTATCACTTAAAACTACAGCTTTAATAAATCTGAAAATGGCTTCCAAAGTAGAACCTTCCGCTAGTTAGAATCTGTGTCATTCTTTTTTGTACTATTATATACATCAAAAACACACCTTGTTTAAGTTTGAACAATGTCTTTGACTTTGATCTCAGTTTTGTCCCACTATTCCTAGATTATATGACTGAGACTACACATAAAAATAAAGCGAAAACACATTATTTATACTTTTCAGCTTTCTGCAAAACGTTAACAGAATCATCGATTAAACAAAGAATGGAAAATCTTCTGTAATCTATCGTACTCATTTGGGTGGGATCAGATCTTAATAGTAACTTAACAGAGAATTTGATGCGCATTTGGATACTAAGATTGAATGAAACTTTAATGTTTGTTTATTGCATAGAATATTCAGTAAATCTAATTAAGCCGGCAGCCGATTAAAATATTCTGATTAATCTATCTTCCTGAACTATCCCATTGGAAGCAAACTTATCCTGACAAAAGCAACTGTCTCGTAGCAGGTTCTCTTTTCTTTCTTTTTTGGTATGTGTACTTTGATGGTATTTATTTAATCTTTGTTGTTTGGTGATAATGAACACCAACTTAATATAATTAACTACCAATCTAATGGTACCATCTAAACCTGACAGGAAGTAGAGTCGCTGTTAAAGAAACTGAATTTTATACCAACATCAGTGTTCACGACGGATCTGCCATATCTGGATTTCCTGGACCGAGTCCACAAGGCAGAGATGAAGCTGAGGTCTAAAGGCTTGTGGGAGGTGCCACATCCATGGCTCAACCTCTTCGTCCCAAGATCGAGAATTGCAGACTTCGATAAGGGTGTGTTCAAGGGGATCCTGGGGAACAAAACCAGTGGGCCTATCCTCATCTACCCCATGAACAAAAACAAGTAAGTTCCAATCCATTTTTTTAATTCCACAATTTATGCTTTTTCACTTTTTATTTTTAAAATTTTAATGTAGGAGCCTATATCCGGCTCTAGATACATGCATGCAACATGCAAGTACACATATGAGGACTATAACTGGCGTCAAGTGTAGTGTGGTCACCACCCTATATAAGTTGAGGCACGATAGGATTAGTATATTTTATTAAATTAATTTAGTGTTTTAATAAAATTTAATGTACAAATTATGCATATAAAGATGAAAATAAAAATATAATCATGTATAATTGTTAAAATTAAAATTTAATATATTAAATTAATTTAGTAAAAAATATATCTGTAAAATTTTATCATAATACAAAATAATAAGATGATTTTTTAAAAATGAGGAAAAGCTTTTATCTTTAATAAAAAACAGCAAAGGTAGTTTTAATATAATTAGTATAATTAATTAAAATAATATTAATTTAATTTATTTATTAAAAAATTTAGGCTACAACCCATAAAAAATTTAATTTATTAAATTTAAATAGAATTAATTCGGGACTTATTTATTATTGTGGTCCTAGGATGACGTAATGACATGTGTCAAATAGGACATGCTAAACAGTGAAACACGTACATGACCCACGTGCAAAGCAGATGGCTGCTGTGTTAGTAAGCTCCAGCTTGGATTGACAAACACTTCTTCTTTTGTTTTTTTCTACATTTCATCTGTTACAAAAGAAGATAAAAAATCGGACGGCCGTGATCCTCCAAGTGGGAAAGATTCCCATGTCAGGAAGATCTTCCCTTTGGGACCAAAGATTGCGACCGTACTGGTGTCGTTGTCCGAACACAAAACAAGAGACTAAGTCGAACTAGTTCCACGAACCTTGCCGTTTATGTACATAAATGGGTCCCCTTTTATGTAATGGTTTTTTAGTTTTTACAGCCCAACGAACACAACTCCTAACATATGACTGATGGATAGTGGTAACTGATCTGGTGCAGGTGGGACCATAGGAGCTCAGCTGTGATTCCTGACGAGGATGTGTTTTACCTAGTTGCGTTGTTAAGATCAGCATTGGATGACAGGGAGGAGGCTCAGACATTAGAGCACTTGACCAATCAGAACCATCAGGTTCTGAAATTCTGTGATGATGCTGGGATCAAGGTGAAGCAGTACCTGCCCCATTACACAACACAGGAGGAGTGGGTGGACCACTTTGGAGATAAGTGGGCGAAGTTTTATGAGAGGAAGATGGAGTTTGACCCCCGGCGCATTTTAGCAACAGGCCAACGTATTTTCAAGCCTTCCCTCACTTCTTCTTCTTCTTCTTCTACATGGACCAGAGTGGCCTCTTCATGGTGATATTATTAACCCATCCAATTCACCAAAACCATACTATACTAACAGATGAGGAACATCCTTGTACAGTAAGTCCAATGTCAAGGGGACTCGATTGATAATGTAGTAGTTCAATCCATGATATTTTTATTGCAAATTTGTTGTTAATGACGTACAAATCTAAATCCAGTTCGAACCTAAGTCTGAATTCAAATCGAATTAAATATTTTCTAATTTGTTCGTTCAAGATTGACAAGTTCAATGCTTTATAATTAGATGGAACATTAACTCATTTTAAGCCCAAGTTTGAGTTTTGAACTCCTTGAAGAGGAAACTAACTGAAAAACAAAAACTAAAAACCATAAGATTCCGTAACAAAGATGTGAACAATTTTAGTGATGGACATAAGGGCATATGCGTAATGGATCAAGGGCAGTAGTATATTACTTGAGGGACTTGCTTTCTAGATTTTATCAAGAGAAATCTTGTTTCATGGTACATTAGTTTCTGTCCTGAGCATAACTTGAAAATGTAATTGTCTCAGCTTTTGTAACCTCCCCAGTTTTTTTGGGAACGGTTTTCTACGGTTGCTGAGTTTATACTACCGAACATCAACTACCTTTCTTAAGTATGGTTACAATCTTCAATCTTATATGGAGTAGAGAGGTGGGCAGATTTAGCGCTCAATATCCCTTTACCGATGACCAAGGGTCCAACAGTCCATTCTTTTATGGACAAGAAATGGATACCATATCAGTATATGTATGCTACTACACTTTGTCATCATGGAACCACCATCTTGTCTCCTTCGGAGATCTACCACTCTTGCAGTTCTTCAAGTACCGATCGTTGTCAGCCGGGCGTTGCTGCACCGATGGCAGAACTTATGAACGTCATTTTCTCATTACCAGTACTGTGAGCTAAGTGGATAGAATAAATAACAACAAACTTTTAGATGTTGACCATACCTTCTTGGTTGCACTTGACAACATAGACAGGATGCTGATGCATATAGAACTAACAGTCATAGCAGGGGACCATGAATCATACAGAATATCTGCAAAGATGTAAATGCCTGATCAAATAAGGAAGGGCATGAATAACGAGTAGAAAAGTATTTTTTAACACCTTATTTGTTCCTTTGAAACATCTAAACTTTAGTTGCAAGAGAAGTTTTCAAAATCCTATTTGCTTTTTGTAAATTCCATCAGCACATAACTCATGGATCAAAGGACTTATCAAGTTATAACAATCTAACAAGATAACCATCATTTCGTAATATCTTTTAGATGAAGCTTCACAACTAGGAGGAAAATTCCAGATGTACAAAGTTTTGGGAGAGAACACAACAAAATGGAAGGTGTACTTGTTTTACAAGGAGGTGACTCAAACACAAGATGAAATGGTTAGGGAAGGGGCTACAACTTACAAGAGCAAAGGGGAAGGTATTCTTAAAGCTCAGTCCACAAAATTTTAGGCGACATCTCAGAATTCGGTTCACCCATTGAGAACCCACATACAAGTCTACGATGTGGTCATAAGTTCACATCTTTAACCTTGGGAAATTGTGTCCAAGACATTTGCCCGGTAACAGACCAATATACTCAAGAACACAGTTAATAAATCGCTAGAGCCAGACAGTTTCTTTATCCAAGAACATCCCTTTCACTAGCAATGCCCTAAGACACCACAATTACACGTAAAGCGATTATACTATTACTAAAAAAGCAATAACGCCATCTAAATTTTATCATCTGGGCTTAAGGAAATTATTAAATCAAGCAATTTTCTCAAGCAATCAAATTGTGTAGACAGAGTACATGTCAATTTCGTTCATAACACCTCAATACCTGCAAATTCACTTCATTATTACAATCCCGAAAACGAACTCAAGCCATTAAAGTAACAATAATTGATAAAATCACAGTTAGCAACAGGCAGAAAGCTACAGTAGCCCACCAAGCTTCTAATAAATGAAAAAGCAATTAAACGCTGAAGTACCTAAGCAAATATGTCCATTGCTATAGATGTAAGGATTCATAGGCACGGGTTCGATAAAAATCACCTGTTTAAAACCCAAATTTCAGTTCTAATCACATTAAAAAATGGAAAAAAAAATTAAATGACAATAATTATATATACGGACCTGCGGTGCTTCCTCGGGGTAATGTTCTGGAAAATCGACTTGAAGCTGAAAAGTTTCGTTCTCATACAAAGTTTCCGGAGCTCCGTAGACTTCGATCACCCATCTGTTTCAGGTCAAAAAACCACTCAAATTAATTCCAAAAAATTTTGGAAAATAGTATAAGAAAAATTTAGGTGGTGTACGACCTACCGTTGGAGATTATCAGTATCTTTGAGTTTGAAACCGGTACGAGGATTCAATTGCCATTCTTTGAGCTCCTTTTGCAGTCTATCACACGCGATCTTGCTTAAAGCCTACGCATTTATCAAAAGCCAAAACAAGAAATTGAAAATCCTCACAGAATCAAATCAAATGACAATGAAATCGAAGATTGGACCTTGGTTGACTGAGAGGAGGAGGCGGATCCGGTCATGTTTCCTCACGAAAGTGCGAGACCGCGAGAGTGAAGAAGAAGCAGCCTTTCCGTTACTATTACGATCTCGGTTTTTACTTTATATATATATATATAAACACGTATAGTGATTGGGTGTCCGTGATTTTGTGATTGTAGATTCTTGGTTGCTATCCAACCGCTGTGATCTTGCCACGTACTTTGATCTATCCAATTCCCACTTGTTAATACATATAACCCAATAAGTATATCCACGTCACTACTACTGCTACTAAGTCACTACTGCCACTTCTACTTTTACTGTTTCTTTTACTGCTGTTACTTTCTTTTACTGTACTAATCAAGTTAAAGTTTATTTTTCATTTAATTTTTCAGCTGCGGAGGAAGATGCTTTTCATGAGAGTATTTTAAAAAATAACATATTGGGTTCAATCTGTCAATCCAATCAGCTGGTTATTAAACATGATTATTAGCAGTTTGAAATAGTCAAACATCCAAATATTTCTCAATTTATCAAAAAATAATTGATCAATCATTTATTAAATAGCGTTATTGTCATTTTAAAATTGTAAAAAATAAAAAATAGAAGTTGGCAACTAAAACTTTGTAATTTTAAAATAAAAAATAAATAAATAATATGACAAAAAAGTGTATGATAATCAAACAATAATATAAGTAAGATTTACAGATAAAACTTGACCCGAAATCAATAAATTATAAGTTTAGATCAATTGAGTTTCAAATCAAGTTGAGGTCTAAAAAATCAATACGAATTTTAGTTCCAACAAATGAAACTTCTTCACCAAAATAACATTATTTTTGTATAAGTGTCTGCAAAATATTATTTTGACCAATTATGCCAAATAGCTCAAATTGAGCTCAAATCGAAAATAATAAACATTGAATTGCTGTTGATCTCACCCAGCTCAATTCATTATTTAGTAATGAAAATAAATTTATTTTTTATTTTAAAAATTATTACTTATTCTTTATGATATTATTTACTTAAATTTTTATAGGACTTTATTTTAAATTTATAATAAATAAAAATTAATGAAATATTGAATAATATATGTGTAGGCTTGACAACTAAAGTTCAGCCTGTTTCATTTTGAAAGTAATGGGTTAAATTTAAGTTGATAAAATTTCAATTTGAGTCTGGTCGGCTTGAAGTTTGATCCGAACAATTCAAACTTTCTTATTAAAATAATGTTGTTTTATTGTAATTATTTCAAACGATATTGCTTTATTCAATTGTACTAAAACAACATTATTTTATAATTGTTCTAGTCAAATTCAGGTTGCACTTATCAAGTTTGACCAAGTTATAATTGAGTTTAAATCAAAAACAATAGACACCAGATCGCTATCGATCCAGCTCAACCCATCCCATAATCATCCATAAATATAAGAAAACAAATAATACCTTTTAAAATATAAAAAATAAAAATGTCAAATCATAAAGAATTCTCATATAATTAACCGTTTAATCTTTATAGCTATCTTATAACCCTAGTTTGAATCCTAAGTCCAAGAAATCAAATATGTAAGAATGAAATAATTCCTTGAATAGTTTGGATCTAATTAAGGACAATAATGGCTCGAGTTGACTTAAGCCTTACAAGGTTCGACCCAATTTTTTAAAAATTAAATATCAAACTCAAAAATTTCAAAAAATGAGGTTGAGGCTTGACCGGTTGACCTCAAGTTAGGTCAAGATAAATCGGGTCCTACTGTCATATCTAGATTTAACCAAGTTTATGTTAACAATCCAACTAGTTTGATTTTAAGCATCCAACCAGTTTTGCTCTAGATACTGTTCAAGCAAATAATATTTTAGTGATTTTTAATATTTTATTAGAAAATCACAATGATTATTGTAATTTATCATAATGCAACTATACGGAAATATCTTTATTATGCAAGGATAAAATTACGTATTATTGAAACTCCTCAAATTTAATGTCTCAACAAGACTTTCACTGAACGTCGTTGTTATCGTTTGCAACTTCAATATAATTATAATTTAGATGGTCATTCCAATTTATTGCAATTATACTTTTGTCTATATTGAATTAATCGATCTTGGTCCCTTAAAATTATTGAATCAATGGTGGTTGACAAAATAAATTCCTTTGTGTTTTGATAATAATAAAATGTATAGAATCGGTTAAGAAATTATTTCAGGTGATTTGGATTACAATTAAATTATTAATACAATTCAAGAGATAGACAACTCATCACCAACGTTCAAGGGATAAACAATGTGCAGAAGATGATTATCGTGAAGATTATAATCAAAGATATGAATCCCAATAAACAAAGATTGAAGCTTATCTACAATATGTCCATTGGAGTAAGCACCAGTCGACCAGAACATTATAAGTCAGACTGATAATTATCACGTCTGTAATGTGGGGTTTAAACCAGTTAACCAAAATCTAGTAAGTCGACTAAAAGCAAAGGATCAGTAGGTTGGATAATCATTCCAGTCGACTACAATCATTCCAGTCGACTAGCATCACACCAGTCGACTGATCGAAGAGTGAAGATGAGTGTTTCAACAAAAATGTTTGTTCCAGTCAACTATCATCCTTCGACCAGTCGACTAGCATTACATATGATCTGATTCTGGCTAAGTCAATTGCTATCAAACGGGAAGAAAATCTTTCACAACGTCTATGAAGCAATCTTCAACGGCTAATAGAAGATCTACAACGTCAATATTGATCCAGAAGCTTGCAAATAAATAGAGGAACATCAAGAGATCAATTAATGAAGAAAAATATAGAAAAGCATACTGATCATCTTTCATAATCATCATTGTTATTACTCTAAATTTCTCTCTGCACATTCAAGTGTATCTAGCTATATCGAGTGTTACTTCAATTATTTATCATCTTTATTGTAAGCTTAGTGATTAGAGGAGAATCAATCTTGGTAAGATTTGTGCCGGAAGTCAAATCGGATTGTGAGGTGTAGCTTGAGCCGGAAATCAAGTGGGTTGTAAAAAGTTCACACTGAACTTAAAAGTGTACAGTAAAGTGGTTTGCAAAATCCTAAGTGGAAGCTTGGTAGTTTCTCTTCCAAATGATAACTTTAATATAGAATGTAAAAAAGATAAACTACCAAAGAAAGTAGTAAATTTTCAAGGGTTTTTTTATACAAGAAAAGCCACTAGTTATTGGTATTTTGGAATTTAAAATAAGGTAGGAAAAATGTATAGCATAAAGTAATTAGGGTCTTAAAGGAATATTTTATTTAATCATTAACACTACTTCTATGGGAGAATATTTGTAGGTTATAATTCTAGTAGAGTATTGATGAAGAAGTTTAACGAAAATGACGAAATGATCCACACAGAAATACACTTCATTTAGATGGGGGTCATGTGTGCTATAATACTTCTTTTGTCTACGGTTCAAGAAACCAAATCAAATATCCTATAACATATGGATATTGATCATTTGTATTTCAAAGTAATTTAAAGACAAGATATGAAGGAAAAATTAAACACTTATAATAATCCGAGAAAACAATCTTTATGTTACTCCATGGATTATTAATTTGGCTAATTTTGTGTTTAGTAGATAAGGAAATTGAAAGGGGTTATATCCCAAGAAAGCAGGAAAATATCCTTTCTAACCTAATAATTAGCCTTCATTATCCTTCTAACCTAATAATTATCAAATGTTAGATGGTGAAAAAGATTAGAAAGCAAACAAGCTCGATCCATAAGATTAACAATACTTTCTAACAGGAAAATATCTTGTTTCACGGACATATTCTTTGATCTGATTATAATTGGCTTCTCTTCCGCATATGCTACCGATTAATTATTGCTTTGTCGACCATAGAATACGTATTGATTCTTTTAGCCTGAGATTGATGTGAAAGATGCAAGATTGGGGGGATGACGTAAAGTGAAAACTTGTATCAATAAGCTTTCACCCAGATTCTGCGCATAGCTCTCCAATTTTGGGCACCAATGCCTCCCTTATCCACAAGGGTTACTTTATTCTTATACCTTTAAAAGTCATTTGGCCGGTCCTATTCTATGCCCTTAAGTAACTCTCAAGCAGGTTCTTTTAATTCAATCTCATTTTAACTTCAATTGCCTAAGTTCTGGGGAAATACATATTTCCGTGTGTAACTCGCACAAGCAGGTTATAACTATATACAAATCTGAATAGTGGGAGAGATTACCTATCCAGAAGCAAATCTGCATGTGGATGGGATATATCTTGAAGAAAATCGGTATACGTTATCCTATTTTTTGTTTTCTTTGTGAGTTCCAAACCTAAAGACTATAAAAGGTCTGCAATTAAAACCGTGGAAACAAAAATGTCAGAAGTCTCGTTGACTTTAAGGAGCAGAGGCTTATCGTCAGGCGTGACAGTGGGTAGACCCCGGACCGCTTGCTTTTTGGAAAACGTGATAAACACTTAATATCTTTGCCAATTTAATAATTCGTTATATAGAATTAAACAATGAAATTAATTTAAGTGATTCTTATATAAGCTATAATTACTTTTATTGACTCAAATTTCCAATATTTTAAATTAAAATTTTAAAAATATTACTTTCACAGCTTAAATTACTATTGAACACGATTATTGTTGTGGCTACAACAAATTAAAGGACAATGGATCTTCTATTAATATTTGGAAACTCAATAATATGTTAGATCATTTAGAAGAAGATAACTTAAGCCTTATGAACTATTGTGAAGACGTCTCAATGTACCCTCTATATTCAAGCCACTACTTTAAAAATAGAGGGGCATTTGATTAAAAAGCTATTTTCACTAACATATTGTTTTTTCACCATATTCCTATTTTAGTGAAAAATATCTTCATCACACAAATAGTATATTTCCATTTACATTGAACAAATTTTTAGTTAAAATTGAGTGATTTGAAGAAGCAATCACTAAAGGACACGATACAAATTTTCAAAGACATAAGCTTTACATTTGTATGAGAAAGTTTCAACAGTCGAAAAATAGCCTTAACTCATTCCATAGGAAGAAGTACAGCAACACTTTTCAAGCTATCTCTTTAATGTGAACCTTAATAAGAATAGTAAGAATTAATAACCGAAATTCATGACTTTTCCCTAGGACCGCTTAAGAAATCATATTTATGAAATTAACTTAGACCATTGATTGTATGATCAAATAAGAACCCAAGTTATAAGAAAAGCTATAGATGCAACACTCAAAGATAAAGATGAGAAGGTGAGTGATAAGTTTGAATTATGAGCACCATAAGTTAAAATTTTCACAAGTTCAAAGACTTTAATGGAGAACCCAAAAAAAATGTCCTCTAAAAATTTATTAATGATAATTATGATTTACGTCCTACAGAAGCATAAAACGTAACTTTATACATAGCAAGGTCTAAAACCTTAAAAATCAAACTTAAATCCAATTTTAATTTGAAGTTACAAATATTTAGCTTGTTTAAAATAAAAGAGATTTAAAAATAAACTTAATTCATTAATTTTGATCTTGAAATAGGAAAGTAAGTACAAAAGATATGCAAATGATAAGGAAAAGGAAACTAAAAATCTGAATTGGCTAGAAATTTGTCCAAAATAATAAAAACAAGTCCAATAGTTAAAGCTTCCTTCTCATTCTCGCGCTTGTGTCAAGCGGTCAACTTTTGAGAGCCATAACATGAGCTACTGAGCTCCAAATGATGTGAATTTTGATTTATTGGAAATATGAAAGTGTCTTATAGAATTTGTGGTTTTAGGCAACTTTGAATTCTATAATCTTCTTAAAAATTAGAAGTGTAGCGCCCCCTTACTGTAGGGTATATACCAGGATACCTAAAGGTCATTCTGGTACATATCCTACGATAAGAGCGAGCTACGAGCGATTACTACAATTACTC
>JANSVB020000120.1:204280-221551 GCA_025504935.2 Erythroxylum haughtii | reverse complement strand
CTGAACTAAAAAGTGTACAATATAGTGGTTTGTCAAATCTTAAGTGAGAGCTTAGGTAGAGGACGTAGGTCTTAGCACCGAACCTCTATAAAAATAATGTTTGCTTTTCTTCCCTACTCTTTTCATTTGATTAAGTTAATTATTTCGTGTGTATTAACTTGTTATTTTTGTGTAGAATTTTAGCAAAAAATTATCATCGATCTATGCAACCCCTCCTTCTAGATCGCTTTCAAAAATCTAAAATAAAGTTTAAATTGTTGATAGCCATAAAATTTAAAATTCTAGTTCTAATATGATTATTTTGTTATGACTAGAAGGATTTAAAAAGATTATCAAGATCAAATTGGCTGGACTTGAATATCTAAGCACAAGCTTAAACAAGGTCGAATCGAACTTGACCCATTAATTTTAGATTTGATGGGTTTGGGTTAGTTTGTTATGCTTAATCCGTATTATTTATAATTATGAAATGTAATTTACTATTTAGTTAGTAAATTTTATTTTAAGTAAATATAAACTAGATCAGATCTCTTATATTTATCTACACATTTACGTGAAATTTACATAAATATATAAATAAGATTTAATAGAAAATGACGGAAAACCGAATCACATAAACAGTCTCTGTGATCAAAAGCTGTTTGTGATATTTCAAAATCACAATGTTCTTCAGGATCTGAAGAGACTAATTTGCAGAACAAGTAAACTTTTTACAAAATTTGGCTAACTTCTCAACCGTTGAGAGACGGCTAGCTTCTGCTCTTTGAATACTAAATTACCTGAAGAAACAAGAGAATCCCACTTGAACTTTCAATCTTCTGACTGATCTGTAGCACCTTCTCTCGTCACGGGACCAGCAGGATTCGAGTCTTCAGAGTAATCAGCAAACTCCTCCTTGTACATTTCTTCAATCATCGGCTTCCATAGCCGCACTCGAGCGTTTATGAACCAGTTGGAGACCTGGAACAACAACAAATTTCGTCAATGAATCCATTCGATTCGTAATACGAAAGGTAATAACTAGTTCTTGAAACTTTCATTACTTGATTCTTGGTCAATCCTGTCTGAGATGCCAACATTAGTTTCTCAGAATCATTAGGGTACCTGTAATTAAAAAGAATTGCATCAGACCTAGATTTAATTGCAGTGATCGTAGACTAATTGTGCATGTTCAAGTTCTTACGGATGGAGAAAGTGTTCAAAGAGCCAAGATCGCAGGATGGCTACAGAGGTCTCTGGCAAACCTCTGATAGGTCTCCAAGCTTGCCTTTGGCCTGTTATGATTCCAAGCTGTTGAAGACACAGCCTGGTTTGTCTGGTATTATCTACATCGAACAAGTTGAGCTGTGACAAACCCCGGTTGATTCTTGGTAAATCCTGTGAAAGTTTTCTTCTTGCAGTAATGATTTGAGACACAATAGCATCTCTTAAGCTTGAGAAATGCCTGGACATTGCTTGGAGTGCTAGACCAGTGTAGGATTTGGCTGCTCCTGATCCTGCAACCTCTTCAAATGATAGTATCACTTGCTCCATTTGATGGTAGTATTTCTCAAATCTATCCTCTACCTGAAACGTATGTTACAACAAGTTTTTAACACTTCAGGTTTTTACAGAACCTGACAATGATATTTCATTACACCCACCTCTTCTAGCAGTGCTACAAGCTTTACAATTTTAACTTGCACTGCTTGCTTATCAGCTGTTAAGAGATCGTTACTATACAAATCTGCTTTTAACTGAGAAGAAAGTCCCAGAGCTCCTCTTCTGCTGCCATGTATGAACTTGTCTGCAAACTTTTCGTTACTGATGTCAACTGTGTTCTCACTGATGTTCACAATCTCTGCTAAAAGGACCTGAGCAGGCTTCAAGTATCGTGAATTTCTTATAACCATGGCAAAAGATTCTGCTTCATACAGCGTAGTAGAAGATCTAAATGCATTGGAACTGAAGGAGTAGTCTGTATTTACTTCCTCAACTCCAATGTTGCAAGCTTCTCTTGTCTGCTCACCAGAAATTAAGTAACCTGGAGCTGTAAGTTCAGTATTTAAGAGTCTCTGCCTACATTGAACCTGAGGAACGAGCAAGTGAGAACCAAGAGACAAGGAGAGCCTCTGAGTTTGATTGTTGGTCTCGTCTGTAGCTCCAAGAAGATCCATTAAATGTCTTGTATGACCAACCTCTGTCTGTTCCTCCATTGAAGAAGCTTGAACAAAGTTCATTGGTCTAGACATTCTGTCCTTGAGAGATTGAACGTTAGGCAATGCACCAAGAGACTCAGAGAAAATGTTGATGCCTTTAAACTCTGAACCATAGGTGCTGTAATTGAAATGGTTTTGACTACTGGTGTGGTCTGAGTCACTGAACTGCTGCGTAGAGCTAGAAGTTGGATGTGCTTGTGAATCTTGTGAAACCATGGGTGAGTTCTTAGAATACTGAGTATCAGAGCTCCATTCTTGGTAGATTTCCAACAGAAAAAGAGAAAACTCAAGCTTCACATTCACATGCAAAAACTAGATCATGGGATTACCAGCAGAGAACTTGCAGAGCAGTTGGATTGTTAAGTAGAACCTTAGAAAGGTCATCTGCAGGATGATTTTCAGGAATTGGAATAGCTTTTGTTCTAACCTGGACTTAAGAAACAGAAGCATATGGTTTACAGGCCAAACCCACTAGAGCATTGAACTAAACAGTGCTAAAAAGGGACATTTAAAAGCTAAAAGAGGAGTAGAACTTGCTTAAACGAGCATAAAGAAGTGAATGCTAAGAGTCCAGGGCTGAAAAAGTTTACATCAATCTGTGAATGCTGAGAATTAGAAACTAAGGCCTATGTACCTCCATCTCTCTCTGCCTCTGAAGTAATAACAGGTCTAAATCCAAGCAGCCAACAGCTACAATGCCTAGAGAGAGACATAGTCTTCAAAGAAGCGTTGCTCATTGGCTAAGTAAAGATACAGAAACTGACAATAAAGACGGTCCTCAACTTCCCTGACAAGCAAAAGCATCAATAGTTCAGCTTTAATGCATTTCTTTGGAAGACTCAAAAGTACTTTCATGCTCAAAAACAGTGTTAAAGTCTCTCTCCATCTCTCTCTCTCTCCCTCCCTCCCTCATTCATTCATTCATTCATCACAAGTCGAGGAATAGGATGAGAGTCTGAATAGGTTAAAACTGCACTGGCCTGGGCCACTGTAATCTGTAAAAAAGAGGATGGAAAAAGTGGCTATCTTTTGCACACTCCCAGTTTTAAGATTGACAGATTCTGAGATGGGAATATCAAAACTTTTCCTGTTTGGTGTTGTAATCATGCACATCGATGTTGAAAGGACGTTGGGTCATCAGTACTTTCCAAGAACAAGCAGGAATTCAAGTAAAAATGGCTTCTTTTTATTTCCCTCTCTATTATAATCAGTAATCAGAGGGGTTTTGGTGTGCTACTGATAAAAGATTGATTCTGGTTCTTTTTCTTTTTAAAAATGGTTTAGTCTTTTCGAATTGCTTCAAGTAATGATTGCCATCTTTGTTCCTTTTGGCCTCCTCCTCTCCTCTTCTTCCTCCAGTTGTCAGCCTCTGGTTTTGCGACCTTGTTGTGTTTACTAGGGGATCTGAGATTGAAAGGCCCACACCACACTCCTAAGATTAAAGGTGTCAGCATCAGCTGTGCATGTCCTGAACTATCACAGTCTTAGTGTGTCGATAAATTCTGTCATCTTCCTTCTCTTCCCGTGAGTTTTCACCTTTGGTCACACTTTTACCTTCACTACATTATGATACTGCCCATTTAATAAGCTTCACGTCACTCAAAAACCTTGAAAGACTTTAAAAACCAGGTATACACACACTTAAATATTCAACTCTATTTACAATTTAAAATAAAAAATGTTTAATTTTTTATTTTTTATTTTTTTATAATTATCACGAGGTATTTTAAGAGGGTCTTAATTATGAGAAGACACCTTTAAACTATCCACACCTACACTAATGATGCATATTATGCTTAGAATGTCCTATTCACTTTCCTTGCTTCTCAATCTTTTTTCATCACAAGTTTTTAAAAATTTTACCAGATTTGGATTCTTGATATCCAGCTTTGACACCTCTTTCCTATCCTTTTAAATTGACTCAAGACATGATCGAGTTTGACTCAAACATATATTTCGGACTGGCTCAAGCCTTATGATACTTGAGTAATAGTAACTATTTAAAGATGTACAACTACACACATATGATTCATGAAAAGAAGAAATTAATGAAAATGACAATTGGGTCAGGAGAATAGAATATAAGTTAAAAGAAGTCAGTGAGTGGGCATGAAATGAAGGGGCACAAGAAGGGGCACAAGAAGGGCAAGAAAGAAATATTTTTAGTGAAAAGCACATGTTTAGGGAAAATTGTTCTTAGGAGAGTGGTCCAGAGTCCAGACGGTGAAGCTGCTTTTCTTACAAGTCTGGTTGCCAATATTGACTTGATTCGATGTAAAATTAACGATTTAAGCTTGAATTAATTGAACTTCCGTGTTTTAATTTTAAAGTCAGGAAGGCTTGACGTGATATGTTTTGATAAACTTATATCAATATAATTTTTGTCAATAAAGTTTTTATTAGTAGAATTTTTTACAAGAATTTTTTTAAGAAGTTAGTTGACTGTTTGACTGTCAATTAAAAAATAACTTTTTAAAAATAACTTCATATAATAAACTCTTTCTTTGACAAAATAAAAATAAAAATTAATTTTATTAATTTTAACTGTATTTTATTTTGTAATCAAAATTATTTATGCATATAAATATTATTTAAAGTATATTAAATAATATGCAAATCACAATATATTAATTATTATATATTTTTAAACCATATGAAACATAAATGAAAATATATCTAATCAAATTTTTTATATGGATTATAGCATAAGTAAAACTAATATTAAAAATAAATATGAAAATATATAAAAAAAGTTAAATAATATTATATAGATTCTAAAATAAACGTGAAGATGAGTTTGTGAGTATTGTGAAAATTATGTGTAAAACATAAAGACAAAAGAGGCTAAAAAATAGACTCATTAATCGATCTGAAAAATCTACATGAAAAATTATTTTTTCGAGAAGTTCCAAAATTCTTAAAAAGTTGTATTTTAGCTGCTAAAAAAATTATATCTATTAAAAAAGTGCTTTTCTATTTTACAATTAAACAATTATTAAAAAAAACTTTTACGGTAAAAAAAGTACTTATTTCCTCTCAAAAGGGTCAACCAAACAAACACTAAAATAGTATTGTTTTGGTTATTTGAAGCCCTAGTCAAGGCCTATAAGCACTATTTAAATAAAACTTGTCTCTTCACTTTGAATCATTGAATCGTCAAATTATTTAGTAATTTGCATAATATTTCAGTAGTTTATCTACTAAACAACCATTAGGAGAAAAGGTGTGCTTATATGCTCTAAAACTGATAAAAACAAAATAAGCAAACGAATCAACCTTTTTTCAACTCAAACTAGGATGTCCTAAGCAAACAAAAGGAAAATGAAGTTAACATAAAAGCAACATCCATTATTTCTACACAACAATAACAACATTTAGCGAAAATCTTGTTGAAACACGAATTTGAAAAAGTCCTGTAATACACAGCCTTACCTTTACTTGATAAAGAGGCATCCATTGTTGCAATACACAATCAACTTTTCATCCTCTTATCCAATTTTATTTTGGACCTGAACAAAATGATATACCGTTCTACTTGTACAATTCTCCTTATTCAACTAAGTACAAAAGCCAGTAACAATATGTATATTTTTTAAATCTTTACAGATATAGCTACACTTTTAACAGAACCTATCTGAGGACATCACAGCCGTATGTACATCTATACTTGATAATGATGATTCTTCAAGAACCAACACCGTGGATCCTCTCCTATTTCTGATCCTTCAGAACATTGCTTCTTTTTCTTTTTGTCTCTTTACCACTACTGATTCTGAAATCTGAACACAGGTTTGTTTCACACTACAAAATCATGGAACATATGAGAGTTACCAAACCTGTCCTGTTGCTTTCCCACATTCATGGGATGATAATCAACTGCATCAAGTCCTGCAGAGGAATCTGCCATCCCTGAATCCAAGATGTGGGTTTCCTTAGATTCAGGAAATGAATCACTTCCATCTTGTTGTAATCTTAGAGCAAGAGACACCTGGTTTCCAGGTGTATAGCTACTCCACTCAGACATGTCACATAATACAGAGGAAGACATCAGATTCCTATCCCCATTTTGATTATACAAACTCTGATCATCAACCTTAGACATTTGGTCTTGTTGGAATTTCATAATCCCAAAATCTGTGATGTTGGCACCATCATGATCATTTGGAAGCAATGTCCTCGCAATGGGTATGTTTATTTCTGAATCAAGAATGTCATGAGACTTTAAGTCATGGACTTGGTTGGAAGGAAAATTATCAGCAGTAGAAACTACACTTTCTCGCAATTCGTCAAGCCTATCATCAGATGCTAAATCATTTTCTCCCTGTGCTTTGGACGGATCATCCAAAGAAAATTGAGAGTTGGCCTCTAGCTCACCAAACTCTTCCTTGTACATTTCCTCAACCATAGGCTTCCAAAGGCGTACTCGTGCATTTATGAACCAGTTTGCCACCTGATCATCAGAGAATATCAGAAATATGGCAAAAGTCTGATGGACAATGTGCAAACCAGTGGAATTTTTTGGAAGAACAAGCAACCAAATCTCATTGACACGTAAAAGGTAAGCCTTCAACTCAAAGAACAATAAAGATATTGCTGAGAGTTCTTGACATGTGAGCTTAACCATCCATAATTAATGTTCAATGGAACTGTTTAATGTTGGTACACTATGAAGGTTTGTCAGTGAGAAACAGAACCTTTACCTGGTTTCTGGTCAACCCAGTCTTCCTTGCTAGTGTTAATTTCTCTGAATCATTTGGATAACTGAAATTTAACAAAATCAGTAGAATTGTACTCACATATAGTCCATTAATGAAAGTTAAGCAGGGAAAAGCATAGAGGAACATACGGATGAAGAAAATGCTCAAACAGCCATGCTCGAAGGACTGACACAGAGCTCTCAGGTAGTCCCCTTTGAGGCCTCCAGGTATGTCTTATCACCCCCATCTGTTGTAGAGCTCTCTGTTGCCTAAGATGATGATCCACATAGCGAAGACGTGGTATACCTTTCTGGTCAGTCATTGAAGCATCAGGATCTCCAAGTCTTTTCTTAGCTTCTTCTATCTGCCCACTGATTGCATCACGCAAAGATCGAAAATGGCGTGAAATTGTCTGTAGCGCAAGTGCAGTGTAAGATTTAGCTGCTCCATGGCCAGCTACCATGTCAAAAGATGACACTACAATTTGCATTTGATGGAAGTAATGCTTGTACCTTCTATCTACCTGTAGCAAAAAAATCAGCATCATGTTTTCAGCAAAGCTCATACAGGAAGTCGAGCTAAAACCAGTTGTTGAACTAATCATAGCTCACTGTAGATTGTATTTCAAGCAACCTTACAAACAGAACTGAAATAAACCCAAAGAAATATAAACTACAGCGCCTTAAAGAGAAAACATAAATCTTCCACAAAATATGGTGACAATAAGAAACCATCCTGAACCAGAAAGCAAATACTGGATTGAAATGCATTCAGAGATAAAGAAATTACATGCCTAGACAAAAGGATAGAAAATTCACAACATATGTTAGAGAGTAGCAGCCTTCTGTGCTAGAAAGCAGGAGTGGATTGAAGTCCTTTCTCCCCCAGGAATCTATTGCAAAAGTGGCTATCGTACTTATTACTACCATGGTTCAGCTTTATTAAATTTCTTTCACATGCTTTTATATGCTATTTAGACCTCCAATGCTACATGTTGTAATCTTCTGAGCATTATCACGCAAATTTGAATGCATTTGATTCAGAATTTTAGGAATGATATAAATTCTTATTATCAGACATCAAAACCAAATAGTATCACGTAGCAGAGAAATAAATGTGCTCACCTCATCTAACATAGACAAAAGTTTTGTCTTCTTGTTTTGTGTATCTTGTCTTTCTGCAGGTGATAGCTCAGCACAGGAGTTGGCATTAGAATCACTAGGCTCTAGTGACATTCCACTGGATGTGGGAAGAATAGATTGGATGCTAAGCCTCCCATCAGTCTCTTTGGAATCATCTAAGCATTTATTGGATTCAGACTTCTTTGCGGCCTTTTTCATGCTAACCACTTCATCAAGCAACTCCCTTGCAGACTTGATGTACTTGGAATTGAAAATATTAGTTGTAGTGCTTACGTAGCTTGTTGGATCATGCATATACTTATTCATATGTAGACCTTCATGGCTTAGTAACCACTGAGAACTGTGAGAAGCCTCAGCCTTGACATAGTTTTGGTTACCTCCAGCAAAAGAGGAAACAGATTCAGAATCTCTTAAGTCTGCACTTTGGTTGTTTGCATCTCCTCCGATCCACTTCTCAAGCACGTGAACATGACTGCTTAATGCAGAAGGCAAAATTAGGTTCTGATGCTGATACTGAAATGAAGGTACAGAAACTGCTGGTGGCATCTGTGTGCTAAGGCTTAGAGATAATCCCTGACTCTGACCGATTGGTTCACCATCTAATATGCCTATATCTGTCCTTGAAATCACCTGGGAACTTCCACTAACATGGTTTTCAGCTGCATCTCCTGTTTCCATGTTCAATTGCCCATCAATTGAATGCAAATTTGTGTGGCTCGTAGGGGGAATGAACATCATTTCACTTTTCGTTCCATGAGGGGGAAATTCCTCACAATTTTGAATCTCAAAATATGGTCCAGCAGTAGGAGATTGATCGATATAGTTCGTTAAATTACTAAACTCGGATTGCAGATTGGAATAAGAGATCTGTTTTTGGTCAACTTGATACTGTTCTTGAAAGTTGTCTTTCTGGTCACTTAGACTAGGGCAATAGGTGGCCATCACTTTATTCTTAAATGTCACAACAAGAACACTCAGATTAAGAACAGATCACTCCAGGTGCTCTTCATAAGAATATGATCAGCAGAGAAGCACATGTAATGGTCCTCACCGAATGATGATCCGACCAGCAATTCTGGCAAAAATGACGTTCTAAAAATTAGACTCAACTACCATCACTTTACGATTATTAATTGAGTTTTCACATCAAGAATACACAGCAGGATTGTTGTAAAAAAAAAGTTCAAAATTTGCTAGTAGCAGGGCCCTAGCAAGCTAATAGTTCTTCCCCACTCGCACTCATCCCCTAGAAACAAGAAAATAAATCTCACAGTCACTCTTCATCCCATGTCAAGTTCACGTATGACCAGCAGAGCAGCCATGCAAGCCCCACTGAAGAAATCGTTACCACACAAATGCTAAGAGAATGGGAAGTTAGTGATAAAGAAGACCCATCACTCATATACGATTCTAGTGACTAAACAACTCACCAAATCGAATAAACAGCAAAAATCACATCAAAAGTCAAAAGGTCCATGAACAAGAGGGATCTCAAAACGAAACAGAAGAGCCCAGTTTCCATCTCCAAATCAAACATCCAATACAGTGGATTTCACACGGAAAAACTTATGAACAAAAACAAGAATCGAAGGTGTGTCAATCACAGAAACAAGAGCAACTCAAATCATATACACACAATTCAAGTTACAAAAAAAAGAAGAACAAGCAAAAGGGTGCAAGCAAGGAACCTGGAAAACCCCCAAGAATGATGTGAAGTGTGCCGGCTGAAACAAAAACGGCTACGAAACACAGAGACAAAAGGTTAAAAAAAAGAACTAATCCCAAGAGATATCATCCCACAAACAGAACCAACCTCCCTATCATTGGAACAAATACACCAAACCAATTAAAAGACATTATTGAAATGGTGTCTGGTAGTTATGTTATATCAAACTAACGGACAACCAACTACATTAGTTTATGAAAAACGAGGGCGGAACAAATCATTATTTTAAGAATAATTGTCTGGTCCGGCATTTCCAAGTTCCTCTCACGTGTGGATAAAAGCCATCATCAATCCAAAAAGTTTACATTTTTCATGAATACCAACTACAAAATTCTCTTGTTTTGATCAAATGGGGATGTGGTGGTGTTAGTGTTACGGTGGTTGCTGCTGGTTCTTGCTTAAGAGTGTTCAATTTCATAGCCTAACCACCAGTTGGTAAGCATTAAGCCTCCTTTTAACGCAAACGAAGTCTTCGTTTCTCTTACTTTTTTTCTTTTTATTTTTAGTTTTAGCCATGACATATCTTAAGAAAGTCTTAACTTTAAGAAGACACGTTTAAGTCATCTGTACCTAAACTAATCCTTGTTAAAAATATTAGCCAATCAGAATTTTTCATTTCTAGAGCTCGAATTTGAGAGCTCTAGTTAAGAAATGAGAGTATTGAACTTCTCTCATCAACCATGTTTGGTTTCGTTTAGGTGTTGTAATCGTAAATAATAACAATAAATAAAATTTTAAAATTCAATTTCTCAAATAATTTGTTTAAAATAATAAATGTTTTTAGATTATCATACAACTTCTTTCTTTATATTTCTTTAATTTTTATTCAAAATATAGTAATATTAGAAGTATTAATTTAATATAAAATAATTTTAAAAAATATAATAATTGAAATAAAAAGATTAAATTTTAATTAACCAAAAATAATTAAATTGTGTATTTTAATTTTATGCACACAATACATTTATTATATTTATTATATTTCATTTTTACTTAAAATAATGTAATATGATTGGACAAAGAAAGTAATAATGTGAATTATATAATATTATAGAAGTAAATAATAATTTTGAAAATAAAAGATACTAAACAACAAGAAGATCCAAAATAATTAGCAAAAAGGAATAAAACAATCGATCCTTGTTTTTCTAATAAGATTTATATTAGCTGTAATAGGGAGTAGGTGGAATCGTCACTCTATCACGTTAACACGCTTCTGCTCCTACACGCTAGCAGCTAACGGCTACATAATATAATCTTATTATTACGCAAACAATTAATAAGTAATCTTTTAATAGTACAAGTTAGATATTAAAAATTTATAAAATTAAAGAATTTGAAAATAATTTTAAAAATTATCCTTTTTTATCAAAAATTTTAAAATTTAATTGAAATTTTATTAAATATAAATTAATCAGTTTATTTTGATTTATAAAAACTGGTCGATTAATTAATAGAATGATCGGTTTTTAACAAAAAAATTATTAAACTAAATCAAATTGAAAAAATTAAAATTTGAATTAAAATATTACTAATTTAAGATTTTTGTGATTAAAATTGATCAAATTGGTTTCGTTTCTAAAACATTGTTAATAAGTATTAATAACAACAATAACAATATTTAGTATGAATCCAAGTGATATGGAGAATCTTGGGAGGTTTAATAGTACACAGTCTTACTATAACTAATAGAGAACAGTCTTATTATAACTAATAGAGAGACTGTTTTTAAAATAATCATATTTAAATATGGTTATATTTAGTTTTCTTTATGCAAGCAATTAGTGGTGTATGGTTGAATGTTAATCAATTGCATGGAATGAAACAAAGTTTATAATAAAATTAAAATATTACTCATTTAAGATTTTTGTGGTTAAATTGGTTCTGTTTTTAAAACATTGTTAATAAGTATCAACAACATCGACATTTAGTATGAATCCTAGTGATACTTTGGATCTTGAGAGGTATAATAGTACGAAGTTTTATTCCTATCTAATAGGGAAATTGTTTCTAAAATGATTCTATTTAAATATAAATATATTTAGTTTTTTTAACGTGTGTTTATATGCTTTACGCTACTTTTGCTGTTTCTTTTTTTTAAATTTCTAGCTTTAATTTATTATTTTCTATTTTTGTATATTAAAAAGGTAAAGAAGAATTAAAAAAAGAGAGAGGAGGTATAGATAGTTCGCATATCGCTGTTTGTACCAGCAAGAATTATTTCTTGATTTCGCACGACTCTAACGCTTTATGTTTCTTATATGCGAAGAAATAACATAGTCAAAAGAAAAGAAGAAGATAATGAGCAAATGGTTGTTACTTAAAAATGTGCTATGAATTAGTTCGTCCGTCTGAGATATTGAATCAGGGATAGGAAAAAAGTCTAACTTGATCTAAAGTCAATGTAAGTTTGTCTAGTTCGTATCAATGATTAAAAATTCAAACCGGTTAAATCTTAAAAGTTTTGAACTGCTCAATTTTTTGTTTAATTTTTAATTTTTTGATTTGATTTAGTTTAACGATTTTATTGTTAAAAATTAATCAATTTATTCAATTTTTGTAAATTAATAAGTTTATATAAACTAAAATAAATTAATTACTATTAACAATGTCTTTTTTCAATTAAATTTCAAATTTTTGACAAGGACAATTTCTTTCGATTATATTTTAAATTATTTAATTTTACGTAATGTTTAACTAGTTTTATGAAGGTGTAATATTAGTTGATCCTTTTAAACTTTAAATTTTTTGTCTTATACTTCTGATCCAGTTTTACTCTTTTCGTTGAAAATGGTTGATTCTTGAGGTAACTCTTATCGAGATAACAACAAGTAAGTTTTTCTGTGTTGCTTTTCCTTTTTCTTGACGCTCTCACTCTCATTCTTCAGTTGACATTACTGTTTATTATTATTATTATTATTATTATTATTATTATTGTTATTGTTGTTGTTATTGTTGTTGTTGTTATTGTTGGATCTACTGAAAACAGCTTCTCTACTATATAAGTGTAAGGTTATATACTATCAGACTTTTTCAGACTCCACTTCACTACGACGCTTCTTGAATGTGAAGATGACGATGGTTTAGTCTTAACTAAATAGCTTTGTAAAAAGTTGTATTGAGTTTTCAGGGATTAGCTTCAAAAGTTGACTTCCAAAAATTAACCATTTATTTGAACTCATTCTAATTATTAAAAAAATTGGATGGTATGTTTCAATTTATATTTGTGTTACTTTCATCCCAAAGCAGAATTACAAGTTTTTCGAGCCCAACTAGACCCAGTCGATTGCCATTTTTGCTCCTATCGCATCGTTTATCTTCGACTCTCTTCTTGGTTTTGTTCGACTCATTACGAAGCCAACATAAAACATATTTGCTCCTATCTCATCGGCTTGTTTTTGTTCCACTCATTATGAAGACAACATAAAACATTTTCTCGTAGCCAGGATTGGCCCTTTGGACCTTGACCTGTCAGTCCCGGATTGACAGATTTTAAATCAAACTTGGGTTTGAAGATTTAGTTTCGACTCAGAAAGCTCGAAATAACCTGATAAAAACAATGTCATTCTAATATAACCAATCAAAACGGTGTTTAGACTAACTCAGGACATGGTGATTTGGTAAGGGACTTTTTTGACTTAAGTGAGATCATGGGTTCAAACCGTTTTCATGTATGCAGCTGTTTAAAACTTGGGGCTAGAGTTTTGCTTCCCGCAAGGGACCTATCCGACTCCAGCGAAGATTAGTTTAAGTGTGGATGGCTTAAAAAGACTTCTCATAATTAGGACCTACCTATGACATCTCGTGAACAACAAAAAAGAAAAATGATGTTTGGACCGTTTGTAAAGGGGTAAAGTATGCTTGGACTCGACCCAACCTATTGCTAATCCTACTCAAAATTCTTAGTCTTATCATTTATCTAATGTGAATCAATTGATGTTAACATAAGCAAACTACATGATAAGCCAGTTCCAGAAAAGAATCAGTCGTACAAAATCATAAAATTATCACCTTTTTCTCAAAGCCTTGGTCTCTTGCAAATGTTGTCGTTCCCATCAACTTCATTCTGCACTGCGCTTTGATCAGCCTATACAACTTCTACTGAGCAAATAATGATACCACTCGCATGTAGAACTAGTCTTACCATTCATTAATGGCGCAAGAATGTCACAAGTTGTGAATTGAGCAGCACATAAAGATGCTGCTTCAATATCATATGAAAAAAATAAAAAATATTCCTAAAACTTTTCCTCAAACTAACAGATCAAATGACGTGGTTCTATTGCTCTTTTCTTTTTTTCCTTATCTTTCTTTTCTATAAGACAAAAAAAGAAGGCTGCATGCAGAGTGATGCAAAACCCGATTGCAACAGAAGAATAGAATGAAGAAATCTGCCTAAGTTAGAACTAGGTAAACAGCTTGGCATCACTCCTGGGATAATCAAGAGACAGAAATTTAACATTCAACTACTAATATTCTCAATCTTTATGATTTGATGCGCAAATACCTTGCTTCTTGGAGGAACCCTTTTCTACAAAGGAACTCCATCTGGACTCAAATGAGGAGTGATTTCTCAAGAATGGCTTTACAGAGGACCTCCCTGCAGTGGAACTGAATTCTGTCCTTGCTGAGCCTCCATCTTTTGTGCTATTCTTTCATGATAAAAATCATCAGAATCACTGTCAATAGAGCTATCTATAACCTGGTTTCTTAATATTTTATGGATCTTAATTTTTATATCAGCTTCAGTTATAAAAGCCTTTTTGGACATTGCTAAATCTCGTTCCTCTACTTCCTTACATATGGGGCATGCCGGATCGTATTTATCTTTCTCTGTTATCAGCATGTCTAAGCACTCAGCATGGTATGCATGACCACATACAAGCACAGAAACCACAGAGCTCTGCCACTGAGATTTCTCATTCAAGAACTTTGAGCAAGCTGCACAAGTGCATAGATCTGAGGAGGGAGAACGTGAGAACCTGCTGCTTCCACCACCTATTTTGTTCAAGCCAAAGCCAAACTGTTCAATATCAAAAGATCCCCTTTCTCTTTGAGAAGAGGCATCAAGCTCGGAAAAGTTTTTTATTGACCAACAATCAGAAGATGAAGATCCTCCATGTGAACCAATGACTAAGTTATGGCTACCAGAAGAAAGTCCAAGTGATGGTCTTCCTTCAGATAATTCATAGTTATTTGGTGACTTCATTCCTGGAAGTCGACTATCAGAAGTCTGCCTGAATAGATGATATCTAGGTGAAATTTGAGACTGTCTGGATGAGGTTGTGTTAGGATGAAGTAGATGACCAGGGATAGGATCACGAACATGAGTTGGAATTGGAGAAGGTATGGTGTATGAAAGCTTTGATGAAGATAATTCACTAGCATCAAGCGATTCAGCCAAGCTGTTTACCTAAAAGATAGTCAATGGTAAAGAGATGGAAGATCGTTCATCAACAGATAAAACAAAAATTCTAGACAAGAGTGGAGGAAGGCAGGAATCTTCTCATATATTCAAAGGTCAAAACTCACCTCAACCAGGTTGCTGCTTCTCAAAGATATATCTGCATCAAGAGTGTTAGAATGATTAAGTACCAAAAAGAAAATAAAATGATCAAACTAAGCTCGAAATTATTAATCTTCAATGCACAACAAAATTAAAAGCAAACATGTATTTGCATGCAAATTCCTTCACATCAACTTTCTACTAATTCTTCAACTACGTTAAATGATAAAAACATTTATAAACCTTGAATTGCAGAATTGTCAGTTGATAATTATAACATAAATGTTTATACTATAGTCTAAGAACAAGGTAACAACTTTTAGTTGATAAGGTGGTATCTAAAAAATAGTATTTCCTAGATCAATGCTAAGCAGATAACAATTGCATTACTGAGCAAGTATTTATGCACCAAAGTTAAAAATAAACTAGAGGTTAGAAGTTTCAATGTCCACGGAATATGCTCAATGTTCAATCTAAAAGACCAGTGTCTATCTTTTAAGCAGTAAGAGGGAGGAATCGAAATAAAAAGCAATCAAAAGGATATGAATGCAGTAGACTGTAATTAATAACAGCAACTAGCAAAAGTCTCTATCATGCCAGCTCAAGAAATTGTTCACTGTGAACAGAATAGAATAAAAAACCAAGGAAAAAAGAACATCATATCCTAGAACAATTTTTCCACATTAACATAGTGATGGTGCAGACACCAAAGCTTGCACATATAGATAGCAAAGAACTAAAAAACATTCTGTAACCTGTAATACTTCCATATAGATTTTACAGTTGTTAGCTTCTGTACTATCTAATGAATGGGTAACTATCCTAGCTTACTCCAAACAACGTATTAAACATGAAAATAGTTACCAAAAGAATCAAATATCTATCTGAATAACAGGGACCAGCTAGCTTCGGAAATAATTGAAATAAAAAATGGTCTGTAGGAGAAACGAGGACAAAAGCACAAGAGGCATGGTAGGCTTTATTAAAGTCAAAGTCAACATATCAAGTGTACAAGCTTCCCGCTTTGCGGAAGTCTGAGTAAGTCATGATGGACGCAACCTTCCTTTTGTATTTTTACAAAACCTTTTGTATTTTTACAAAAAGACTGTATTCGAGCCTTGAATCTGTGACCTTATGGTCACAAGGGAGCAACTTTCCCGGTTGCTCCAAGGCTCAACCCGCTGGTCAGACTTTATTATCCAAAATAAAATGAGATAAAACAACGTACTTGAAGGCTGACACGTTAGATTCATACCTATTCCTTGATGCACCGGTGATTCAAATATGTTAGGAGTTCCCAAACTGTCACGCTGACTTCTCCCCTCAGAATGATTTTGCTGATCAGAAGCTACTGGATCTTTAATCTCGGCACCAAGACTTCTGCTATTTCCGCGAAACTTTGGATGAGAAGAGTCCTCAACTTCACCAGCCACACGCTTTCGATTTTCCCAGGGGAAGCTCCATGATGGGGAACATTTGGCATACTTATTCAAAGTGTCAATTCTATGTCTATTTATGTGTTCTTTATCTTTTGGCGCAGTACAGCAAGCCGCTCCCATTAGTGTTCAGATGCAAAAAGGAAACCAACCACAAAAGAAGACTAGAAATCCCTGTAGGAGAATAGAAAGACATTTCTTTAGAATTTGACAATCTGATAAAGGAAAGAACATAAATAAATGACAATCAACAATGAAAAACGTTGACATGTTCCAAAAATATAAATGAGAAAATTTTGATGTCCCTAAGTGAGGAATCACAATTCCTTATCATCCTGAATTAACGAAAAAAAACCATTCCATATATGATCCGAACGAACTGCCCATGAAACATGCAGGAGAAAAATGCTCAAATCTCAAAACAAATAAGTTTGGGAGTTCAATACATAAGAAAAATTCAACATGGCAAAACAACCTTTCCTCCCCTATGAGCCAACATTCTGCCTCCTAAGTGATTTCCACACATTCCTTCATGAACTTCAGCCATTGCTTGTTCTGCCTCCTCT
>JANSVB020000120.1:189900-202112 GCA_025504935.2 Erythroxylum haughtii | reverse complement strand
CTCAGTGTGTAAATGATAATGCAATATTTATTTCCTAATATTTTAGTTATTTAGTTACCCACAATAGATAAAATAAGGAAGGAACTTTTATCTCTAACGAAAGTGTGGGTATAAGTTAGAATCGGAAATAAGAGATAAAAGATATTATCAATGTATTTATTCTTATCATAATATTTTATATTTATTTTTTAATAGTTATTTATTTTGTTTTATTAATACTTTTATTCTTATCATAAAAATAATTCATAATTATTTAAAAATTAATAATTTTATAAATCATTGAAATTTTTTATTAATTATTTATAAAATATAAATGTACAAAATAAAATTATATAATAATTAAACATGTAAAAAATCTCATTTTTATTTTTAATTTTGAATATTTAATATCAAATATAAATATAATTATTATCTTTGTTTAATATTACACTAATAATGCATGTTCAATAATTTCATTCTTATTTTAATTATTATTTTTTATTTTCATTCTTATTTTTTATTCTGATTCATTCGTGACTGATTACTAAACAAGACCTTAAAATTGTAAGTAAATTAGAAAGATGTTTCGAAAGTTTCTTATGCTATTTAGACCATTTTAGAAGGTGAACATGAATTATCTACGGACTGCAGCTCAGTTGGTTATGCAGGATGAGCATGTGGGAAGAATTCTCGGGTTCGATCCCTCCTCAACACATCTGCAAAAAAGGTGAAGGGCTTTAATTCTGACTAATCCCCGACTCAAATTAGTCAGTCCAATAGATTCGGACACCGGTGGTGTAAAAAAAAAGAGATAGACATGAATTCTCATAGAGTGATGATAAATTGACCTAAGTGATATCGATACGAACTGTTCGACGATACCCTATTGTTGGAGTTAGATAATGAAAAAGTAAAAACCATAAGCCCATAGGAATTGGGCCTATGAGGGACAACACATGTTAGGACAAAAGCCGAGGATAGAATTAGTGAAACCAGGGAATGATGATGCAATTCAATTTCAAAACCCTACTGAGCTAACGCCTTCTTCTTCTGAGGGGAACGGAAGGTTCGATATTTGGAGTCAAGGTAAGTATTTTCACGCTCTCCCAGGCTAATTCACGAAGAAAGTTTCATTCTTGCTTGTTAATGTACAGATATGGAGACTATTTGTCATGGTTTTCTCTTGCGGTGATTGGTTGGAGTTCAGAGAAATGATAGGTTATGTTGACATAATTTAGAACAAGATATTAAGGAAGTGTATATTCTTTTGGTTTTGTGGCTTGTAAGTGGTGTTATTTTGAAGTGATTGACTTTGACCATGGTTTTTAGTACTCTTCAAGGAAAAAAGAAAAAAAAAGGGGGGGTTCTCAAAACTCACATTAGGTGTATTGTAGTTGTAGTAGACTAATGATTAGTTTCCAAGCTGATGGGAATTCCGTTTAATCTGGTGCGTTTTAAGCAAGAAACGTGCCAGGAATGTGGCTTTTCTGTTGTTAGGTAGTGTTGCATATTTCTGTATCATAATTTGGTAATCAGCAAGATTCTTCTATATCTTTTTAAGTGTCTTGTGGGTGCTTTTGTTTGATGATGGACGAAGACCATATCAATCAAGAAATGCAGCTATTTGTTCATTTTTGCTGCTGAAAATTGTATAGTCAATTTGGTGAAATTAGTGATGTAATTACATGGCAGACGACAGTTAATGCGTTTCAAACAAGTTTGCAATTTTTGTCATTAAGAAGATGAATTTGTAAAGGGTTGGGAATTGGTAATCCGTGTGGGCCAGGTGTTCCTTTTCTGCGTAACTACGTTCTGTTGATCCTATGTAAAACAACTATGACTTGGTTATCCTAGCATGGGTTACAGCTTCATGTTGAGGTTGTTTCTCACATCATTCTGCGTCATATTGTTTGAATGATTGTGATCCAGGCACGTGCCAATGACTTCAAATAGCTGCACAATGAACGTTGGATATGCTTTGACAAATACCGGGGGATGTAAGGATGTGCCTAGTTACTTGGTTTCTGTTTGTGCTCCGTGTTTTCCTGCCAAGGCAGCACTGTCAAATGTCAGGAATTCATGTAGAGGATTAATGGAAACTAAATCCTGGTTGTTTACAGGTATGCGAAAGTATTGTTTTTCGGATTTTAACTCTTTTAGTTTCCTTTCGGTATTCCTGCTAATTGGAGGGATATTATTGAGCAAGGATTCTGACTCATATATAAACTTTTTTATAAAAAAAATCCCAAATCTGTGGAGAATCTGAAATGTTCCGATGTTTATGCTTAATTCTTTTTCTTAATACCAGGTGTGCCATCTTCATATCTTTCTTCTGCTTCAAGCCCACTTTTAGGTGGCAATTTAATTGGACTCTCTCATACCATTCCCCTACTACCAAGACGATGTAGGTCTTATTCCTGTCCTCGAGCCTCGAAGGATGTGCCGACCAGTTTCCGGTATCCACCAATGACCAGAAAACCTAGATGGTGGTGGAGGACTTTAGCATGCCTTCCTTATCTAATGCCTCTTCATGAAACATGGATGTATGCCGAGACAGCGTACCACTTGCACCCCTTTCTCGAAAACTTTGAGTTTTTGACCTATCCATTCCTTGGAGCCATTGGGAGGTTACCAAGCTGGTTCTTGATGGCATATTTCTTTGTTGCATATCTTGGAGTTGTGAGGAGGAAGGAGTGGCCACACTTCTTCAGATTTCATGTGGTGATGGGCATGCTGTTGGAGATTGCTCTCCAGGTGATAGGAACCGTGAGCCGCTGGATGCCGCTTGCTGCTTATTGGGGTAAATTGGGTATGCACTTCTGGACATTCGTGGCATTTGGGTACCTATTCACAGTCTTGGAGTGCATACGGTGTGCTCTTGCCGGTATGTATGCTGACGTCCCTTTTGCCTGTGATGCAGCATACATCCAAATACCTTATGATTAAGGATGAAAACTATAAGATCTTTCCATTTCGTGGCTGTTTCATTCGACAACTGACTGCAGAAATGAATGCTTCTATATTGAAAGCAAGTTTTTGTATAAAGGATTCAATTCAGCTGCTTTGTTTATGCCCGATCAAGATTCTCAAAAGGGGCCCTTTGCCTGTTCTGTTAACTGAATATAAAGCATGCCATTGACTAATTCTCTTTTAGCGACATTGTTACTGATCATCCCACGGCTTTATAGATTTATGTCTTACCTAGTTTGTTATTGTTTCATTAGGCCTATGTCTTACTATAACTGGCCTACGCAGTAGTTAATTGCTACACAGATTGTTCAAACTCTCAAGGTTTAGTTCTTCTACCGCCAAATCTGTTACTACTGATGTAACAATGTGTTCATGTCACGTGTACTCAGCTCTAGCCATTGATGGTTTCTTTGGAATTCGCCAATCATAGATTGAAATGTATCCGAAGTTTTACCGAAAAAGAAGAAATACCCTCTCCGGTTGATCCTTCATAGATTGAATTTTCGTCCTGTGGATGATGATATTTGCAAAGTGGATCACTGACAAACTCCGAGTTCAGAACATTTTGGTGCCTAAATTCTTGAAAGAGATAATAGGTAGAGTTGGTAAAAGGGGATAGTTGAAAATATCAATTCGATTAGTCATATCAATTGTAAAAATTTTGAATCGTTAAATTATTTTTATTTGATTTTTAAATTTTTAGTTTGATTTATTTTAATTTTTATTGTTAAAAATTGATTAGTTTATTAATTAATTGATCAGTTTTTATAAATTAACTATTTTTTATAAATTAAAAATTAATTATTTTTTATTTAATAATCTTTTTAATTAAACTTTAAATTATTTAATAGATAAGTATAATTTTTTTAATCATATTTCAAAATTTTTAATTAAATTTAATTTTTAATTAAATTTATAACGGTCTAATAAAAATTTCAAATCCGACTTGAATACAGGTTTTTTTATAATTGAGATTTAAACTGAATTTAAATTTAATAAATTATGCCTATAACTTAGTTAAAATCTCTAACTTTTTCTTGATACATGAATTTGGGCTCGAAGTTTCAAGTTAAACTCAAAGCCGAGTCATTGTTAGATGCGAGTTCAATCTATTGTCAACCTTAATAATGAGTCAATCTATTGTCACTTAATGTTGTTAGATGAAACTAATGACAAAAAATTTATTCAATTTGATGGCTTCAGGTATAAAAATATCAAATTAACTAATTTTTCAGTTCAATTTTTAATTTTTTATTTAATTTACTTTAATAACTATTGTTAAAAATCAACCATTTTGATTAATTAATTGAACAAATTTCGTAATTTAATAATTATTATAAACCAAAACAAATCAATTATTTTTTGTTTAATGATATCCTTTTTAATTAAATTTCAAATTCTTTAATAAGTAAGAATAATATCTTTTAATCATAAGAACAATATCTTTTAATCATAGATAAAACTTTATTTTTATTTAATTTTTGTTTAATCTTATAACAATCTAACACTAATTAAACATTTTTAAATCTCGTATTTGTTTGATTTTTTGTACCATGTTTAGAACATTGAGTAAAACTCAACCCAGTCCCAGGAAAAAAGATGAGCATGACTCTTTTTCATGAATAAAGAAATTGGGATCAATTCTTTTGTTCCAATTTTCATGTGTCACCTTGTACTCTTCTCTATTTATCCATTTATTAACAAGATGAATAGATGAAAAGCAGCGTAGGTTAGCACACAAAAATTAGAACAGCCAGCCTCTTCCCAAAGAAACCATCAAAAAGACAAAGTTAAAGCAAGCCTCCAATATTTTATAAAACCAATTAAAACGTTTGTTAGAAAACAGAAATCAACTTATCATGCCTGTCGTTGTTGCTGATGCAAGCCGCAACCGACCCAAGTTTGGAGCGACTAGCACATCGGTCTTCATTGCACTCAATCATTTTGATTAGAATAAGGTTTTATATGTGCATATCGTTGTAATCTCACGTCATTCTCGGATTTACCTTTCACACTACGCCATCTTGCTCAAGTAGAAGCTTGAAATTTAAAGGGATAATAAATTATATATATATATATATATCAATATTTAAATTTTTAAATTTTTTAATCTAACTTAAAAGCTTATCTCGGATTAACTAACTTTTGGTTAGGTTTTCAACCTTTTGCTATAATTTGCTTTAGTAACATTTGTTGTTAAAAAACGATCGATTTATTAATTAATTAGTCAATTTTTATAAACTAAAATAAAATGATTAATTTTTATTTAACGAGATTCTTTTTAAATTAAAATTTAAATTAAAGATAGTCTTATTAAATCATATTTTAAATTATTTAATTTTATTCAATCTTTAACCGATTTTATGACGATTTAATTGAACTATTCATACCTTAAATTTTTGTCTTACCGTTTAATTTCCGATCCATTTTTTGAAAATTAAAACATCGATAATAACGAAAGGAATTTTTTTAATTGAGGTTTTTAGTTTTAAAATTTTATATCCTTAATTAAAAAATATTCCTTGTTAATACACTAAAGTGAATTACATATATAATTCAAAAAGGTTTAAAACTTCATATAATTAGAGTGTAGGTTCTGAAATCCTTTCATCTAAATCATGCCTTATCCATATTAGTAAGTGGACACTATGAGCTTTGATTGTTTTTTCTTATAATAAAATCCACTAATTAACCTCAAATCACACTCTTCCATATATATATATATATACATTATAAAAAACCCATTAAACGACACCGTTTTTAATGTTTCTCAACCTTTTTCATTAGTGGATGAGTATATGCTTTAATCACATGCTACGTAAAAATGCTAAGACTTTTTATTCCCTCTTCTTTTCTTCACACCATGAATGGAATACAAATATGGAAAGGCAAAAGCATGTCAGTTTTATACCATTCATTTGCTTCCTCTTATGGATGATCCATCTTTCTTATATATTAATTGTTATTCCATCCACCTAAATTCATCCACTTATCCTTTCTTTTGGTAGTTGTTGGGTATTGGATTCCCTTCTCTTGAACCACATATTCTGCTGTTTGACATTACATGTCTATTCTTCAAATAATGGTCCATTTTTTCTTTCAAAGTTTGTAAAAAAAAAAAGATAAAAAAAGAAAAGGGAAGACTAAATACTTTTATCAGACTCAAAATTAAGTGAAAAAAAGGCTTTACGTTTCTAAGTGTTCAAATTGAACCTCAACGTTTTCAAAACATTCAAAACAAACCCTAAATGGATGAAAAATTTAAAGAGGTTAACTTCTGATTAGACGCGTTAGTTTTAAATAAAAAGTGACTCTACTGTCACATAACAAGTGAGTCTCGGTATCTAAAATATATAAATATGAGTCTTATTGTCACGTGACAAGTGACACTCACTTTGTGAAAAGTATAAATATTAGTTCTTATTATCACATATATGTGAGACTCACTTTTTGATTAATTAAAAAAAAGTTATATGACAATATGATCTATTTAACAATATAGAATTAACTAACAAATAATTAACTTCGTTAAATTTATTTGACAATGTGACGAAATCGATTTAAGTGATTAATAATGAATTTTTAATAATGTTAAAGTCAACAAATTTTTTAAGAAGTCAAGAGATAATTCATAAATCACATCCTTTAAATAAATTATTCAAAGAATAAATAATATAGGATTAAGTTACAAACTGGATTCAAGTGATCAATAATAAAATCTTAGTAATGAAATAAACCATTGATTAAAAAACTTTCAACCTAAAAATCTTGAACCACTCAAATTTTAGGTTAGATTTATTTTAATAACTCTTATTATTAAATTTAATTAATTAATTAGTCAATTTTTGTAAATTAATAAGTTCTTATAAATCAAAATAAATCAATTTAGTTTTTACTTAACAATCTTTTCTCTAATCAACTACGGGTAGTTGAATTGGTGGAGCGGAAGAACATGGGGTAAAAAGGTTATATGTTTGATTCTCTCTATCTATGCTCTCTTGATCAAGTCTGTTATATAGGGCTTGCCTAGTGTGGATTATTCGATTGACATAATTTACAAGTTATTACGTCAATCCGAAGGTTTACTCAATGCACATCCAAATGGTAGCGACTAGTGACTACAAGATCTTCTGTTAAAAAAAATATTTCAATTATATTTCAAAATTTTAATTTTATTCAATCTTTAATCGATTTTATAACAATCTAATATCAATTAAACCTTAAATTTTTTACCTTAATCCATTTAACTTTTGATTCAGTTTTAAAAACATTAAAATTAACTATCTCTTTGTATAAAATTCGAGATGGAAACTTTTTCTCCTGATCACTTGGCCTATTGCTTTGGAAATGGTATCAGTTTCAAATGATATTTAATTGATTAGATTAGGATAATGCATCTCTAATTTACGATAACTGCAATGGCATCTCAAAGACTGAGTCCACCCCACAGAACTGAATCTAGAGATTACTTTGTAATTTTTGCGGAAAATGTGCCATCATCAATGAATTCGATATCCGTATTATATTCTTAACTCTGAATGTCTAAAGAAGGCTTAATATTAGATCTTAGTTTAATTAGCTCTTCTTTTAATATTAGAAATCTAATATCTTTCTAATAAATAAAATGTAAATTATGTACATTAAAAATATTATAAATTAAAAATAACCATTATAAATAATATGTTAAAGTCTCCGCGTCAAGTTACTCAAATATCCTATAAGGATTGCTAATTTACAATGATTATATGCAAATATTGCTAATAATAATTTGGAATAACTATGCTTTTGGTTATAAACAATCTAGACAATGTCCTTCCAATCTCTAATCTTCCTAAAAGCTTAAAAAAAACAACAACAATCAGGGATGACAATTGAGTTTGAAGTCAACGAGTTAGATCCAAATTGGCTCGGATTAACCCAACCTTAAGCTCGAACTACCTAGACTCAAGACTTGATAATATACTCAACGCAATATCATTTTTGCTTGATAATATACTCAATGCAATATCATTTTACAAAAAATGACATCATTTTTATATTTTAATTAAAAATATGAGCAATCGAGGACAAGCTAGGCTAGAACTCCAACAAAGGCGGTTAGGGTTGACACTAGCTTGGGTGGGCCTAGACCCGTCCCGACTCGACTTATTGTCATCCTTATTATTAATTCAAGACATAGGCGACACACAATAGTTGATTGGAGTATACTCTTAAGACTTAGCATTTGATGCAAAATGTCAAAATAAGCTTATACATGTAAAAGAATGAAGATGAACAATTAATTCTAAGCCAATAGAAAATCAAAAAGGTGAAACACAAATTAATATAAGCATGTAAGTGAAATGGGTTAATTACATTACACTTTCATGTTATTTGATATTTTTATTATTATTTTTAAAAATATAATCTATTTTTATATTACTATTTAATTATCACACAATTTTATATCATAATTTATTATTTTTCATTAATTCCTAACTTTAAAATAGTGTTATATTAAATTTCAGATTATTTTAAAACATAAAATAAAAAAAATCAATTCACAAAATTCACATACATTGAACCAAGGCCAAATCACTCACAAATAGCTACAAAACAGACGAACGCCCACTAACTTTTGTCCATTTCCAATTGTCTGTCTTCTGACTTTTGTCACACGTCCAGTCCCTATTTATTTAATTTAACTTATCAACATCTCTATTTTCTAAAAAGAAAAAACTTATCAATAAAATATGCTTTTATCAATCTATTTATATTAAATCATTTACAACATAACGTATTATATTAGTAAGGTTGTCGAGACTATATAATCTGATTTAGGTCATTTTTAAACTTAACAAAAATTATTAACATCAAGTTATAATTAAAAATTTGAGTATTTTATTGCTATTTTTCTAAGTTCACGCTAAAATTAAAAAAATCGAAAGTTTAAGTATTTTATTACTATTTTTTAAAGTTTGGGTCATAAAAAAATGACAAAAGAACTTTTTAACGTAATTAACCCTTTAATTTATCATCATCTCTAAAATATGCAATTTTTTTAATCATCGTCATCATCATCACACTCAAAATTGAACACCTGCAACAAAACGTGATCTGAAAAGTTCTGATACTACGCAACCTTACTTTTACATAATAGAGAGGTTGTTTCTAATAGACCCATATGCAGATGTAACAATAAAAGAGTGATATATGTACAAACATAGATAAGTAAAACTAGAGTGATACATGTACAAGCGTAGATAAGTAAAACTAACACGTTAATTAGTTTTGTAAATAAAATTACTAAAACAATACATAAATAAATAAACAATTTTATTTAGTCAAAAAGATATACTTAATAATATCTAGATCTATTAGTACCTGATACGCTGTAAATGCCAACTTTTCATGTTATTAGATAAGCTAGGGTCGTTGTTCATAGACCTACAAATACGATAATTCTACGATTTTAGAATATCTTGCAAAATCATTTCCTCACACACTTGTCCTAAAAAATTGGGCCCGAAAACCTTGTATTAAATTATTTATATTTTCTATGCAGCATCTGGATTATCTTTTAGTGGGTATTGATATTTGATACTGATTAACTTTGAGGCGTGGAATTTTTGTGGTAAACCAATTAAAATATGTTCCAAATCATATCTTTTGATTCCTGTTTTTTTTAACTTGGAATTTGGTTTTTGGCATCTTTTGATTTTATTAATCAACTAGAAAGTATAGGCTATAGGGTTAAGTGTAGTCACCGGCCTAGTGCTTTAGAATTCAACTCATAAAAAAAAAAAAAGATAACTCCCTCAACAACTTTACAATTTGTTTGATTCACATTTTAATTTAAGAATAACATGTTCAAAAGTACTTAATCGTTTACGATTTTTCGATTTAGTGACTAATTTTTTAAGGATTTCAATTTAGTGATTAGTTTTTTAAAATTTTGTATAAATTAAACGAAAATGTTATTTTATCAACATAACATGTTATCAAATGAGACCAAATCATCTGTTCTCGTTATTCTGTGATTACTTTATTTTATAAAAATTTATCCATTTAATAAATAAGACCTACAAAAATTGGACGGCTGGGATCGCTTGAGAACAGGGGCACACATTAATTGGGAGCAGAAGATCTGTTTCCCCCACCAAATATTAGTTAATATCTATTTTCAAGTGTTTTATTCAATGTTTTAAAAACTAGACAAAAAATTAAACCGATAAGAAGTTTAAGGTTCAAAAATTCAATTGATATTAACCGTCGTAAAATCTGTTCAAGATTGAAAAATAAAAAAATTTTGAAAGACAATTGAAAAAACTGTCTTTTACTCATTAAAGAATTTAAAGGTTAATTGAAATAAGAGATTGTTAAATAAAAATTAATTGATTTATAAAAATTGGTTAATTTAAGAAACGAATCGATTAATTAATAAATTGGATGAATTTTAACAATAAATGTTGATAAAGTAAATTAAACTGAAAAATTAAAAACTGAGTTAAAAAATTAACTAGTTCAAAGTTTTTACGGATGAACTGATTGAATTATTTTTGTTTTTTAATTATTGGTTTTAATTAGTTTTTATAATTATTTTTCAAGATTGAAGGGGAATTTACTTTGAAGAGTTAAAAAAAATTACAAACATGCTTATAATTACTATTAATCGATTTTATTTTAATTAATTAATTATTTATACTTCACCCGTAAACAGTGAGAGATGGGTATGTTATTAAAAATAAATTCACGTGTAAAGCGATGTATTAAATTACAGATGAATACGTCGTTATAATTAATTATTTATTCTAGGTGACTAATGCCAGTGGATTGAACAACTAATGGTTGTTGCATGGTGATGTATGCAACAAATGCATACAGAAACTTTAATTATTCCTTTTAGGAATAATTATTAAAAAACTCAAATATTCATAAATTTTTTGATTATAGCCCGAATTTAAAAAGTAACAATAAAATGTCTGAATTTTTAATTCTTTTCAATGATAGCCCAAACTTCAAAAAATGACAATAAAATGTTCAAATTTTCAATTTTCTTCAATTCTAATCCGACGTTATCTATTGTTTTTTCGATGTCTTCAATCATTTGTTTTTTATTTGTTCTTTTGACATTCCAAACTGCTCTCACATTACAATATATTGCACTAATAAGGTCTTCGTTTTTAGTTCGTTATTTTGATGCCCTTAGTGTGAGAGAGTCGGGGCTGCGTAATCTAAAAATCGAATGGTGAAGGCGTCAAGAGAACAAACTGAAAACGAAGGAAAAAAAACTAAAATCAAAACATAAGGTTATCAAGGTCGCGTAATCTGATTTATGTCATTCTTAAACAACAACATCATTTCATTAATCTTTATTTGTTGTGTTAATTTTAGCTAATGTATATTAATAGTTAAGGTTTTTGAAACACGTGACAAGCCACGTCAGAAATTAATAGAAACACTAACATTGGGCTAAAATTGAAAAATTAAAAGTTTGAGCATTTTATTGCTATTTTTTAAAATTTGGGCAAGAATTGAAAAATTGAAAGTTTTAACATTTTATTACTACTTTTTAAAATTCGAACTATAACTGAAAATTTGATGAAAGTTTTGACTTTTTTAAACAGTTAACCCTTCTTTTAAAGTTGTTAATTAAGTTAATAAGTTTGAAATGTTAATTGACATTTTATAGGTTTATCATATCTTCACTCTCGCTCTCCAATATTTTAAATTAAAGATGACAACTGATCTGAATAATTAAAAAACTTAATCAGCTTGGTTAATTCAATTGTGAAAATTTTGAATCGACTGACTTTTTGATCCGTTTTTTTAATTTTTATTATTTATTTTAATAACTCTTATCGTTAAAAATGACTAATTAATTAATTAATTGTTTAGTTTTGTAAATTAATTAATTTTTATAGATCAAAATAATTTAATTAATTTCTATTTAATAATATATTTTTAATTATACTTTAAATTATTCAATGAGTAAGAACTATCTCTTTCAATCATATTTCAAAATTTTTAATTTTATTCAACGAAACTATAAATTTTATTTTTTATTGATTAAATTTTTTATCTAATTTTTAAAACACTGTTGGACTGGATCAAGGCTTTAGCTACCGGGCTAACCTGGTGCGAATCTCCAGATTAAGCCCTCCCTCGAATCTCCGGAACCTATCAGACTCTGTAGCAACTAGAGCAGTCGCATATCCCATCAACTCATTAAACTTAACCTCATAATCAGCTACTGACATCTGGCCCTGCCTCAACTCTAAGAA
>JANSVB020000120.1:155752-168024 GCA_025504935.2 Erythroxylum haughtii | reverse complement strand
CGCACTCGAAAACCCCGGATTCGTTCTGCGTCTTTTCCCTCTATAGAGTCCACGCTCACCTATAAACTCTAAAGCTTCGAGCCAAGAAAAGTTTATCCAAATCCAATCCTTTTCCTGAATTCTGCTCACTTTAATCTCGATTACGTCGACTTATACCATGGACGTTGATCCTCGTCTCTACGAACAAGTTGTGAGTGCTCAGAATCCAAATATCCATTTTGCTTTTTCCCCTGATTTCTGTCAGAAAATTCTTCAACTGTATCGTTCATGGTACTGAAAGGTTGAGACTTTGTTGATGGAGTATGTATTTGGCCTTGTTGTTGTGTAATCTGTACGTGTAACTCCATGATTATTGTGACGTTTATACCTGGACGGTTATGATTTCTTTTCGTCCGGTGTTTACTTTGACTTTTTGATCTTCTATTTATTAATCATCAAAACTCTGACCTGAAACTACTGGCCCTTGAAGTTCTGTTTTTGTGGTTTCTGTTATGGGTTCAATTTCAAGCAATGACTTGGGTATTGGAGTTTTGTGCTTATTATGGAATAGCCATTGTTCTTTTCTATGGGTTTAATTTACTCATTGCTCTGCAATTACCTTTCGTTCCTTAAAAAATTGGAAAGATCAACTTTTTCTACTAATGAAATCACCCCTTTTGCTGTTTCTAAATGCGGGATTCAAGTGTTCCTTACCTCACTCCAGTGTCTATGTTCTATAACCAAATGTTTCATATATGACATAGACTTTTATGTTACGTTCTTGTAATAATTTCTATACGAAACGTGTGTAATGTTCATGTTTGGTTACAGGACATTAAAGACAATGACATCCACAATATTGTTCTATCATATCTAGTGCATAATTGTTGTAAAGAAACTGTGGAATCATTTGTTGCTTGTACTGGAATGAAGCAGCCTGAACAAAACCTTGAAGAAATGGACAAAAGAAAAAGTATGTGAAACTTATGGTTTCAATTCTTAGCTTTTCATGACTTTTCAGTTGATGAACAATAGTGTCTCTTTGTGATTACGAGGTAAAAGTAGTATCTCTGGTCTTAATTATAGTTTCCTTTTCTTTAGAGGTGTACAGATTTGTCAACATAGGAGTGCTTCTGTGAGCTTAGAAAATGACTTATGACAAAGAACATGCGTAGCATTCTTGTTGTTAGACTTTACGGCTGAGTGAATTATAAACCTACTTCGCAACAAAGTGATGATTCTGATTCTGTTTCTGTTTCTGTTTTATTGCGAATATGTAGTATTTCTGCGGGATTTCAGACTGGGTGATGATGATGATGATGATGATGATGAAGTAGTATTAAATTAGAGGAGTTCGCTAATAATTCTTTCTTATTTGATCTGAATGTTTCTGCATTCCTTTTCTGATAGATTTGCTGATACCATTTGTTTTGTGCTTAGATATTGTTCATTATGCACTAGAGGGGAATGCTTTAAAGGCCATTGAACTAACAGAGCAAATTGCTTGGAACCTGTTTGAGAATAACCAGGATCTTTATTTTGATCTCTTGAGCCTTCATTTTGTTGAGCTTCTCTGCACTAGGAACGTGTGAGTATTCTTCATTTAGGCGGTCAATATTTTCATTATGTTTGAGTTTATCACATTCTTTGTTTAAATTCCTTTTTTAACTGCAGCACGGAAGCCTTAGAATTCGCTCGAACCAAATTCACTCCATTTGAGAAGGATCAGAGATATGTTGCAAAGCTGGGAGTATGTTCCTTCATGGGGCCAATTATTTCACATGTGTATAGCTCACTTAATCCAGTTCATTATCAAATAATGAAAAATGGTCTGATGTTATTCTAGGATTTCTTAGCTCTGCTTGCTTATGATCAACCAGAAAAGTCCCCAATGTTTCATCTTCTCAGCTTGGAGTACCGCAAGCAAGTTGTTGACAATCTGAACCGAGCAATCCTTGGTTTGTTTCCTCAAGTTAATTCTTCAGTGTATCATATTTGTTTTTCTAGATGTTGTACAAATATATGTTCTTTCATAGATCATCTGCTCATATTCACTGGCTATGGATGATATCAGCTTATGAAAACCTGCCAAGCTATACAGCAATGGAGAGGTTGATACAACAGACAACTTTAGTCACACAATGTCTAAACGAAGATCACGGCGAGGTAAAGGATCGTCTCTTTGTTTTTCTTTGTCAAAGGTTTAGGCGCCAAGTATGATATCTCATATTTCTGATTCCTGTATGTTCTTCGTTTAGCTTTGTCTCAATCTCTATTCCTTTCTGTACAAGCTGGTTATATTCTTATTTCCAATTCTTTTGGTTGTTGTGGTGTTTATGTTTTCCTTATATGTAGAACAAACAGGGTATGAATCTCTAGATAGTACTGGAGTTGTGGTTATGTCATGCAGATTTTTTTACTCTTCTTTTTCATGATGTTTAACCCCTCTTATCGGCAATTGCTTAGGACGGGCTTCCACAGTTCTCTCTGAAGAATTTTCTGAAAAGCTAGATAATTTAACTGTTCTAAAAATCATGGCCTGCACTTCGTTTCTTGTCGCTGCCATATGATTTTGACATACGGTTTGGTCCTGGATCGATAATAGCGTCAATACCTAGAAGCTGCGGATTAAGCAGTCCTATATCAATGGTTCTTCCTGCATTAAGTGAAGTATATCATTTTTGTGGTCTGACTGCAACTTTGGTGAACTGGGTTCTACTTTCCTCAGATTCTTCCTTTAAACTTGGATGATATGAACCAATGGCTTGTAAATAGTCTCTTGCTTGCGCTACTCTACAGGAACATAGATTGTTTTGTAATAAAGCTTAAGGTTTTGATTTCCCGTTGCTAAGGAGCCTTGTTGTTGGTTAGCCAAGCATGGTAAAACACAACTGCCATGCTTGATGCATCTCCTCGTATCAATTGCATTTACTGTACGAAAAGATAACTCCACTAGTGGTTTTGTAATAAGTTTTGTATTTACTCAGTTTACGTCTTTACTATAACAATAATAATAACAACCCAATGAAAGTTCTGCAGAAATGCGGAGGTCTAAGAAAGTCTAATACTACATAGTTTTATTTCAAACTGATACAGAGATAGTATTATGTTACGTCTTTATTGAAATTAAAAAAATGTAATGCTTACAACTTCCCTTGTGTCATGCATAGGGATTAAGTTTAATCTGCTCGAAGTTAATAGGTGAAGGTTAGGTTTATTGAACTTTGAGCGAATTTGAGGTTGATGGGTCAACCGTAAGTACAGCTTGAACGACTTTGCTAAAACAACATTAAAACGACGTTGTATTGAATTATATTAAAACGACGTTTTGTGATGATTTGATCTTGTCCTGACTTGATTCAGTTCTGTTTGGTCAATTATTAAGCTTTTATTTGGTTGGGTTTAAATCGATAAATTTTTGTCAATAAATTTTTTTTGTAGATTTTTTTTATGAAATTTTTTTTACGAAGATAGTTGACTATTTAACTGTCATTTAAAAAAGAATTTTTTTGAAAAAGTTTCATACAGTAGATTATTTGGTAACATAAAAATAAAAACAATTTTAATTTTAGCTATATTTTATTTTACAATTAAAATTATTTATGCATATAAATATTATTTAAATTATATTAAACAATATTCAAAACACTATATATTAATTATTATATAATTTTAAATCATATGAAATATACATGAAAATATATATAACCAAATTTTTTATATAAATTATAACATAAGTAAACTAATATCAAAAATAAATATTAAAACATATAAAAAAGTCAAATAATATTATATAAATTTCAAAATAAATATTCAAGTTAAGTAAATAATTTAATATATAATAAACGGAAAGATGAACCTGCGAGTATTGTAAGAATTATGTGTAAAATAAAAAAACAAAAGGGACTAAAAAATAGGTTCATTAATTAATCTGAAAAATATACTTAAAAAAATACTTTTATGAGAAGTTCTAAATTTGAACTTTTTAAAAACCTGTATTTTGGCTAAAAAAATAGCTATTAAAGAAGTATTTTTTTAGTTTACAGTTAAACGCTTATTTTTTTTAAAAGGCTTTTGTAATGAAGAATATTACTTATTAACTTCTCAAAAGTCCATCCAAACAAACATTAAAAGTCTAGATGTATTAAAATCAGTCCCATTCGAATGAAATAACAGGTCTTAAATATATTTTTTAGCTTAATGTTAAAAGGGTAATGGTAAAATTGTTTATAGTATAATATATTTAAAGAAAAGGTTTTCGTTGTGCTAATTTTAATAATATTTTATTTTAAAATGATTTTTAAAATATCTTATATTATTAATATATTTTAAAATTATTATTAATTTAATTTACTAAATTTATATCGAAATCAATAATTAAAAAATTCAACTCAATCAACTAGTTCAATCATAAAAATCTTAAACAGTCTAATTTTTATGTTCAGTTTTCAAATTTTCATTTTGATTAAATTTAATAAATCTTTTGGTTAAAAATTGATAATTGGTCAATTTTCGTAATGAATAGAAATTAATTAATTTTTATTTAAAGTTTTTTTAATTAAACTTTAAATTCTTCAATGAATAAGGATAATCTCTTTCGATTATATTTCAAATTCTTTAATTTTATTCAATCTTTAGCAAGTTTTAAGGTGGTCTAGTACCTGTTAAACTTTTTAAACTTTAAACTTCTTGTTTTATCAGTTTAACTTCCGGTTCGGTTTTTAAAATATTGATGAAAATTATAAAAATAATATTTTTTGTGAAATCGTATCTTAGACTATTTTATATTAAATTATGTCAAGTATTTATTAATAATTTATGTAAAACTTTGTATTAAAAGAAGTTCTTTTAATAATTTATAATGAGAGTATTATTAAAATTAAGTAAAATACACAAAAATATATCTTTTGCTTAAAAAAATAAATGTAATGAAAAAAAGACTTATCATGAGTTGGACCATCAATGGTGGACTTTTGGTTTACACTGGCTATCTCAAAACCCAGATAAACCCCATCGCTCCATCTATGTAAAGCTTAAGGATAATGGCTTCCATGACTCTTCCTTCGTCTTCTTCAATTCTAAGCCTTCACTTGGGCAGTAACAAGCTTTTCTTCGGCCTCAACAGGTATAAACAACTCTTATAAGAGCTTTTGTTCTTCGCAATCCTTCAATTTCCTTTACACTGCTGTGTTCCTGTAGGTCTTACTGTAGAAATGAGAGCTTCAAATCCTATACTATCAAATGCGGTGTCACCAAAACAAAAGAGTCTCCGGCGACGAAATCTTCTACTGTAATAAGAGAACCACACAAGTACTTCGACCAAGTGGTCATCACTGTTCGTTCTGGAGATGGGGGTCACGGTACAATCCTTGGATTGCCACAGCAGAGAGCTCCCAAGTCACAGGGGAAACAACCGAGCAGAGAAATGAGTAGGAAGAAAACCTCTTTCAAAAGGGACTTTGACGGTACGCTAATTCTGCCAGTTGGTGGTCGTGGAGGTGATGTGGTGATTTATGCTGATGAGGGTAAAGATACGTTGTTGGAGTTTCACTCCAAAAGCCGATTCAATGCAAAACGCGGTGCGAATGTTGATTCTATGGGCGTTTTGACTTCCAGATTGGGTGATGGTTCCATGGCTCCTCCTTTGCGCATTCCCGTGCCTGTAGGTTTGTGCCCATAAGTGTTAAAAGATTGCAATATGTTTTGGCACCTTTCATGAATTGTTTGCTTATTGGGTTTTGGTGATTGTAACAGGTACAGTTGTGAAGCGTAAAAGAGGGAAGTTGTTGGCTGATCTAACACTGCCTGGTGATGAAGTTCTTGTTGCTAGGGGTGGACAAGGAGGGGTAAGATATCATAGGCTTAAGCTTTGCTGGTTAACTTTCGTTGTTTAGTTTCATGGGTGTGTTAAATATTGTTCATTTTGGTTTGTTTAGTATTTTCTGAGCGTTTATCATATGATAACTCATGATGGAAGACCTTTTTAGTTCTTAAGAATTTGAAAGAATGGGAATGGCGTGAGAAAGTCACTGGATTATTTGTCTTGTTCCGTTATGATGTGCAGTGTTTAACCTTTATTTTCTTCTCGAACCGGTTTGATTCCGGCAGATTAGCTTGCTTGAAGCTCCAGAGCATAGGAGGAAACATTTAATGAATTTAACCACAAACGTCATGAGAGATGACAGTGACAAGGTAAATAAAAACAACTTCCAGTGGTTTACATTACTTTATTTCAGGGACTTCCTTGAATTCTGGAAATTCTAGAATCATGATACAAGGTTGTGTAATGATTAAACAGATGGTGGATAGGTTTATTGTTCCTTCCTTATTCTGAAGACCCTTGTTCAACGTTTATGATAAATTGCAGGTTTTGCTTCATGGTCAGCCTGGGGAGGAAGTAAGCTTGGAGCTGATTCTACGTGTTGTTGCGGATGTTGGTCTAGTGGTAATTGTTGCTCTCTGTATCATGCATGCATTAATGTATTGAGAGAAGTTATTGCATACTTGAGCTTGCTAACTTCTATTTGCTCATTTTAGGGACTTCCAAATGCTGGAAAGTCAACCCTTTTGGCAGCCATTACTCGTGCAAATCCTGATATTGCTGATTATCCTTTTACTACATTGATGCCAAACCTTGGTCGCCTTGATGGGGACCCAAGTTTAGGGGCTGGGATTTTTACATCTGAAGCAACACTGGCAGATTTGCCTGGTCTGATAGAAGGGGCTCACTTGGGAAAGGTACTGAATGTATACTTTTGCTTCTCTTTTGACATTTAAAGTTTCTAGTTGCTGATATTGGGAAATTCTCGACTTTAGGGTCTAGGTCGCAATTTCCTCAGGCACCTCAGGAGGACTCGCATGTTGGTTTATGTAATTGATGCTGCCTCCGAGGACCCTCTGAATGACTACAGAACTGTCAAAGAAGTATATCCGTTTAATATATGCTTCCATCTTTTTGTTTTGTCTTACCATGCTTTTCCTTGCTTACTATTTAACTCTCACAGGGCAATATACTCTGTTTGATACGATTTCTGTCTAGAAAGCTATTCATGTTATATCTTGTGCTGTAAAATTCAGATCTAAGCCTTCGTAAGTTCTGTCAAAACAGGTCTAGATACAGCTAGTATGTGCCTTTATAAAGGAAATATTGTGAATCCATAATATAGTAACCCCTTGTATGTCAGAATTTGGAAACCTGGTTTTTAGTGGAAGAGAAATACTCTTTCTGAGATAGGACATTAATTCAGTATCCTTGGTCTTTATTGTATTTTGAATAGAAGACAGAATTGTTTTCCTTTTTTCTTTGTTGTCTGATCCTTCTCTTTCTTCGTCTTTATTTACTAAATAGCTTCCGATTATCTGTGATTTTGCAGGAACTTAGAATGTACAATCCTGAGTACCTTGAGAGACCATACATTGTGGTGCTAAATAAAATTGACCTACCTGAGGTTTGCATGTGTTCTTTGATTCTTTTCATTTCTGAATCTATGATATCGACTCTTTTTGGGTATTATTGTTGACTCTGATGCTGTATTTATGAGTTTGTGTTCCTGTATTCTTCCAATAATCACGTTAACTGAGAAATATGCATCAATTCCAATTTTCAGGCTCATGATAGGATCTCATGTTTAACTGAAGAAATATCAAGAATTGGCAGTAACGAGTTGTCAAATTCACAGAATACTGTTCAGTCAATATCAAACGAAGGTGTCGCTGCAGATGAGGAACATCCTGAGATGAAAATTGAGGATAAAAGAGATAAAATGATTGAGGATTATCCATGTCCTCTTGCTGTTGTGGGCGTTAGCGTTCAGTAAGTTCATCAGTAGTTACACCTTTCTTAACAAGTTTGATATGGACGATGATCTTTTTGGAGTTCTCAACTTAATTTGAAACCAAATTCCTTTCTTTATTCTCCAATAATATCCTCCAGAGATGTTGCACTTTACCAGAAAGATACAGTCACACACACAAACACACAATTGGATTTTGGTGTGGGAAAAAGAAAAGATGAATAGTTTCCCTTTCACAATTTGATTATTTATTTTCTTTTAATCACTTGCAGAATGCCAGAGAAGGTCTATAAAAATCATAAACCAAGTTCTTTTCACATTGGGGGAGTTTGTAGATCATTAGTGTTAGCTTTCATATGTTTATACTTGAGAATATTGCTTATGCCCTTCTGCTACTGGTTTTGAAGTTGCTTTTGAAACAAAATCAGTGGATGTTTGGTGTGTGGTAGCTTTGATAATGGTATTTGAACGAACTTCTTTCCCTTCCAGGAAAGGCACTAGAGTAAATGATATGTTGAAGGAGATCAGGGCAGCCTTGAAAATGTGCAGAACTTCTGACGGGGCCCTGTCATCAAGCACTGAATCATGAGAAAGGGCATTCTAAGATGAGGGTTCGCAACGCTGCTATCTCAGATAGTGGCAACTTTTCGGCAAAAAATGACCTAGTTGGAATCTACCCGAACTTATAGGAAGGTAGGACGGACAAAGCAACAAGCGTTGAATCAGGCAACCATGAACATTGTTAGATTTTCTTATGCTGGCTGCTGGTTGTCAAGAAAATATCTCTTTGATGCAGTGAAAATCCTCAACTATCAGGAAATTCGATTTTTGGAACCTAAATTCTCAACATTCATCGTTCAGTTGTTGCTCTGGAGGTGGGAAGTTCTGATTTGCAACTCTGTCTACCAAAACTGGTTGGGTTCTTACTATGATCCTCTGCCAAACTGCTTTTAATTGCCATCTTTTGCACGAAAGATCTTCATCGATTTTGATTACTTGGTCATTGTACATACTTTTGGTAGGTGTAATGTGTATCTATACTGGTATGTCTTTCATTTTAAATCACTGTACAACGTGCGAATGAAGTAAACCTTCCAGATCAATTAGTGAATCAAACCCAAGTGATGGGTTAAATTACATGTTCATAACTATCGTCAGTTTCCTGTTTATGCGACTAGGTTTTGGAATGCCTACTTACATTTATGATGGGTGAAGAAGATATTAAAGGTTTTGGTTGTTTATTATGGGTTTATCAAGAAAAAGGGTTTAGCTCTAAAGGTTTAACAAAGGATATTGAATTGAGTTGGCTTTTTAATCTCAAGATTTAAAATAAAGAGGGTCTTTATCATTTTTATGCACAAATGTATAAATGTGATCTCAAGTTGGTTCCAAGCAAGTTTTAGAAAAAAAATTCACCTTTGAAGATAATCACACGTCAAAGAAATATATATTGATATAAACATTTCAATCTTTTAGGCCCAAAAGCTCGTAGATTAATGCAGTTCACCACAATTATATATTATGTTTAAGCATATAAATGTCAAATCTTGACTAAGTGTATACACTTGTATTTCTTAATTAAGTAGCATATATTGTCCTAAAAATAAAATTAACTCAAGTTATGTGCACTAATTAAATCAATAAAAATAGAAGTGTAAAAAGTGTCAGAAATTGGCTAATCAATTGCAAATAAGTCAATAAGCATTCAAAAATTTTAATAAAGATTCCTAAATATCAGTTACATGGAACATACCACACCTTTACATCTAATCTATACATTGTCTTCAATGTAATCATATAAAGTAAAAAAAAGCTAAAATGGAAAAAAGAAGAGGAAAGAAAGCTTCTCTGTAAGTTGATCGCCTAAGCCATGGGATTGGTGGGTAAGGAGGTTGGAATTCTCGGTATGCCTAGTATGTTGTAAAATTTTTCTTCATTTGGTACATCTGGCGTTCAAGTCAAGTTAGACGAGCATTCAAGTTGGCCTGAGGAAGTTGACTACTATTCGGCGTAGGTGAGACAACCCGACAATTTGTGGTTGGACGTGGGTTGGAAGTGACAGGTGAACTCGAATAAGTAAAGGATAACTGCCCATAACTCATTTCAACGATGCCCATCCTTTCCGGGTTTAATTTCGAGATGTAGGACCATGGTTCGGTTCGGTAATGGAAGGAATGGAGGGACTCGACATCGTAGCTGTGGTACCTGATGGAGTTTATGTGTTAACCAATGTAGGGAAGGGTGAAGGACGGTAAATTTTCTGGTAGTTTTCATTGGAATGGTGTGGGTATTGGTTGATGTGTGGTAGGGGAAGAAGAATGAACCTGCAAGGATGAAATTGCATTGGGTGGGTGAGATTTTCTGTGTGTCAATAATTAAACTAAAATGAAAATATTGACATATGAAAATACTAAAAGGCATGGAATAAAATTGACAACTAAACAAAATTAAAAAATAAAAAGAGAAATATTGGAAAATAGAAATAAAATTGAATATGAAATTTGTTGGCTGCCCCAAATACGCTTCTTCTAAGTCGTTAGCTAGACGTGTTCATTGACTTACCTGATCAAAGATAGATTAGGACTCCCAGCTCTATCGCTTCCACATTTTTGACTAGAGAATTCTCATAGTATGGTTTCAGGTGATGTCCATTAACCTTAAACACCTTGGAAGTGTCTAAACTTTGAATTCTACCACACTATGAGAAAATACATCAGTAACAATAAATAGTCCGAGCCAGCGAGATCATAATTTTCCTAGAAATAACTTAAGTTTTGAATGATAAAGAAGAACTTTTTGTCCTACTGAAAATTGCTTCCTTAAAATCATTTAATCATGAAAAGCTTTAGTTTTGTCCTTATAAATTTTTGCATTTTCATAAGTCTCATTACGAATATCTTCTAACTCTTACAATTATAACTTCCTATTGTTACCAGCCTCTACTAAATCCATGTTTAACTGCTTCACAAGAATCACAACTCAGTAGGCTTTATGTTCTATTTCCATAGGCAAATTACAAGGTTTACCGAAAACTAACCTGTAACGTGACATGTCTATTGAAGTTTTGTAAGCAGTCTGATACGCCCATAAGACATCATCCAAATGTAAGCTCCAATATTTTTTGTTTGAATTCACCACTTTTTCCAAAATTGATGTAATTTCGCGGTTGGAAACTTCAACTTGCCCACTCGTCTACAGATCATATCCAGTCGAAATACAATGTGAAACATCGTGTTTCTTAATCAATGTTCCAACAATTTTATCGCAAAAATGAGCTCCTTTGTCGCTAATCATAGCTTCAGGTATTCCACACTTGACAAAAATGTTAGATTTAACATAATTGACTACAATCTCAGTATTATTTGTATAAGTAGTTTTCGCTTCTATCCACTTTGACACATAATCCACGACTAACATGATGTAAGTCTTATCAAAAGATGAAGGAAAAGGACCTATAAAGTCAATTCCCTATATATCAAAAGTTTCACATACCAGGATATTTGTAAGTGGCATTTGATCTCTTCGTCCCAGACTGCCTATTCTTTGGCAACAAAACATGTAAGTATCATAAAATAATTTGGGCAAAAATAAACCACATTCAAAAATTTTACGAGCTATTCTTTTAGAGCCAAAGTGTCCCCCACACACAGATGAATGAGAAAATTTTAATATGGAAGGAATTTAATCATCTGCAACACACGTTCTAATAATTTGATCAACACAAAATTTCAAAAAATGAGGTTCATCACATTTGTAATATTTGGCCTCTCATATAATTTTATCCTTTTCATCTTTAAATAAATTACTAGGTAAGGACTTATCCACCAAAAAAATTTACTATAGTGGCATACCATGGAATTATCTGTTAGATTGCAAAGAGACTTTCGTCTGAAAATTCATCGTGGAAAACATCATATGTATTGGTTGGAGTGATCTAGCTGAGATAATCGGCCACCAAATTTGCAGCTCCCTTCTTGTCACATATTTCCAACTCAAATTCTTGTAGGAGTAAGATCTACTGAATCAACCTTAGTTTTGCTTCTTTCTTAGTTGTCAAATATTTTAGAGCTGCATGGTTTGAATAAATGATCACTCATGTAACCCATAAGTAAGACCGAAATTTTTCCAACCTAAAAACTACGGTCAAGAATTCTTTCTCTGCCCTGGAATGAGTCTTCTGAGCATTGTTAAGTGATACGGGGGCATAGTAAATGATATAAGATACTTTGCCCACTTTGTAACCAAAAATTACTCCAACTACATAATCCGATGCATCGCACATTAATTCGAAGGGAATGCCCCACTTCGGTGACTGAATTATTGGGGAGATAATTCTCCCCAGACGCGTCTACTGATCACTGAATACTGTTTACGCGTTCGGTCACAACACTGTAATAAAACTGGAAAAAGAATCACATGTGCGTTGCATCATTACTGGACTGAATACCTGAAATGGTTTTTACTGTATGTGACTGTATTGTGACTGTCTACTGTAAATTG
>JANSVB020000120.1:131027-147896 GCA_025504935.2 Erythroxylum haughtii | reverse complement strand
TTATGTCCAGAAAACCATGGCCGAAGCTAGCTTCACGATATGCTGAGTAGCTTGGTTGAGGCTGTGTCATTCTGCAAGATAAGAGAGACCATGGTATCAATTTGAAGCATTTGATCAGTAAGGAAAGTTAATCACAATATCGTAAACAATACGTACTCAGTGACCAATCCTTCAAGATTTCCTCCATCTCCAATGGTTATATAGACAGGGGCATGTTGATCCCTTATGGGAGTACACAATCCATTTACAATGTTGTATGCTATATTTGAGATGCGTTCCTGATATGAAAAAACATTTAATGGTGTGCGCTCAGAATTGGTTTCTGGGAATTTAATGATGTTGGAAAGGAAATCCGCACTTACCGATCGTTCATAGGCATGGACATGGCCGGAAAAGACAACATCAACTTTGTATTCCACAAACCATTTCTCATACATCACTCTCATGGTTTCCCCTTCCATATAATGGTGTATGTAACTGCTATATAATGGACAATGCATAAGAACAATAAGCCAAGGTGTCTCTGTCCTGTTCACCTTAAGCAGCTCCTTTTCTAGCCATTTATACTGAGGAGTGTATTTCCCTGCAAAGAAAATCCCCATGCACATATGCTTCCAATCATTTTTCAAGCTGATCTTGTAAAATCAAAGAGGTCAATGACCATCCAGTGCAGATTTTGTTCTCTCAGCTTTTTTGATCAGAAACCATATGCTAAGAGCATACAAGCACCTTGAGCAGAGATCAAAGTTAAAACTCTTACCAAAACCAGAGTAACTAGACATGACAATGATGTATGCTGAAGCTCTCTTGATGGAGTACCATAATGGAGATGTACTATCAGCTGCCTGGTACGGGACGTGGTAACGGTGTATGTAAGGTTTAAATGGTATAGGTTCACCCTGTAACAGCATGAACAGATTCGATCATTTTAGAAATACTAATCATGGTCAAAGCTCCCCTGAAACATGAACTTTAACCAGGCAAGAGTAGAAAATAAAATGGCACTGAAAAACTGAGGGGGGATATGAAGATGGTACAAGATCAGGAGCAAAATCAATTTCATGATTCCCAGCGGTCCAAATCCAAGGTTGATAAGCAGCATTTCTCTCTATGAACCTTCCCCATGTATCCCACCTTCTGTTATCATGATATGGATAGTCATCAGCATAAGAAAGATCCCCAACAAACAACAATGTCTGTCCCTTCACCGGACTTGACTCGTAGTGCGTAAGCGTCCTGTTGGAATCATGGGTTTGTCCCAAATCCCCTGATCAAAATGCTAAATAGAGTGAGATGAAGATAACATCCCGCAATCAAACAACAACAATAACAATGCAAACTACCTATAAGGCCAAAAGTGTAAGGGACATCGGGGCCAGGTTTAGGAGGAGTTACAAACCAAAATCGACGAGTCGTGTTTCCAATCCCAACCTCGTAGTAATACTTGGTATCAAACTGCATTCAGGGTTCAATCAAGTGACAAAAGAAGATCTCTTTATCCACAGATTCACAAGGACCAGAGACAGAGACTGCTAACGAAGAGAAATTACTGACATGTACACAACGCATACCTCCAAATCTGTAATTGTGCAGTGATGAATGTAACCAGAAGTGTAATTGAAATACTTATACTTTGTAAGGATACCTTCTTCCCGATTCTTGAGCTCACTGTTCTCAACCCAGTAAAGCACTGAATTGGAACCAGCTTCATCTGGGGTCACCCAAGAGACAATCACCCCTTTTCCCCCGTGATCTCCTTGTGTTATATGCACCTTAAATAGTTTCAATTATAAATTAGATAAACCAAGTACAGTCATCTCAATCCAACAAGAACAACTCTTTCTTCCCAAACTGACAAAATGTCAAACAGTTTAACGACATTACCAGCTAACTATCAATCAGCTAGTGCTCTTCTCACAAAAACGGAGTGATTGATCTTAAACAGAAAACGCACCTGTTGAGGAGCATTATAACCGGGAGGCACCCTAAACACATCACTGTCCAGTGGCATATCCCGGGACAAGTCATCGTTCCTGACATAGCTACTTGTTCTTCCCCCATTAGAGGCTTCCAAAACACTCAGTATCAAACCCAAAACAAGAGCAATATTAAGATCAAAGCCCCTCGTCGCCATTCCCTTAAAAATGAAAATTCATGTAGCTGCTAGAGTCAGACTCCTTTCAGTAGAAAAGTTGAAGCCTTCTATATGCATGTTTGCCTGGGCACCGCGGAATATTCATCGTTTTATGCGAATCTTAGAGATTTTTATACTTCCATTTTCCAAACCTAATTTGTTTCTGACATTGATTATTGATCTTTGACCTTGTTGTCATGTTTTTACTAAACATGTCGTGCAAACAGGATACCCCAACTTTTTGTAAATCTAATAATACAGTGTCTTATTTTATATTATAAATTTCAGTCATTTATTTATGTGGATCCTACATTTATTTATGCAGGACTTATACAAAAATTACATAAATAAATAGCTAAAATTTATAAAACAGAATAAGACATCATAAAATTAGACAAAAAATCCGAACTTGTACAAACAGATGGATTGTTTTAATCAGACAGGCAACTATAGTTGCAAGTACAATAGTATCTATATTGTTTGAACATTTTAATCAAAGGATAGCAAAGCATATGTGTTAAATTAAAATATTTTTAACGAGTCAACCTATAATTCTAAGCTAAATAATAATATTGAACTAATTAAAAAAAATGTTATTTAATATATATAATTTTTTTAAAAATTAATAAAATTAATTTATGAATAAATCCATTATCATTCCTAATTTTAAATTATATATCTAGCAATCCTTTCAAAATTAAAACTTACATAAAGTCTTCCGATTTGAAATTTTTAATTAAGCCCAAGCCCAATTACAAATCCTAATTTGGCCATGGGCTCAGGCCGGTTGCAGCAATCCCAAGTCTCAGTTTAGGCCTATTTGGATTGAGATAAAGAAAACTATGTGAACACTTGTACCTATTACGCTGGTATTTTGAAGGCAATTGCAGCCCAATTTGAGTTACTGCTATTGGGATAAGCCCTTAACATCTGGGGGCTCAGGATCGAGTCCAGCTTAAGTTTACGTTGGCGAATGGCAGACATAGAGGGAACGTAGGAATCTTCGCAAATAGAGCCTGCCTGGAAAACGATGTTCGAACACTAAAACCAGACAAAACTTGTCTATCCAGAGACAGTCAACCTTTTGTACACAAAACTCGGGCGGCAGTTTGAACAGTACGTCCATTGTCGCATCTCATGGGCGTATTGTTTTTTTTTTTTTGGGTGGTTACCTACAAGGTATTCTAGGAGGATCCCAATTATAAGAAGACATCTTTAAGCGATTCACTCTCAGATTAATCTCCACTCGAGCCAAGTAGGTCCCTTGCAAGAGGCAAAGCTCTGATTTTAAGTTTTAAACGACTGCATACATGAAAACAGTTTGAACCCGTGACCTCACTTAAGCCAAGAGAGATCCTTACCAACTCACCTGCGCCTTGGGGTTTGGACGTACTGTTATTGATATAATAACCTAACTAAACTCTTAATCTCAGCTTGAGCTAATTAAACTTAATTTAAATCAATAACTTAAAATATTTATAATAAATAATGCTTAATTAGTTAATCTTAAATTTAATAATTAAGTTAAATTATTATGTTATTAATATTTAGTTAGTACATATTTAATGTTTATATTGCTTATTTAAAATAAAAATTACAAAAAATTAAAAACTTTAAAAATTAAAAACTTTTTAAAATTTTCTTAAATTACATAATAGTAGATTAGCCAACCAATTACACTGGACTTCAATCATCTTTAAACCTTTACAGCTAATCCAACAATACCATTTCACATATTCTTACTGGAGCCGGCAATGGCCACTTATAATGGATTAACGTACACTTCTTCCATAGCCAATTAAAGCATTATTATTATTTCAAGGGACCTAGCATGAGCGAGTTGACATCAGTTATAAGAGAAGCCGTCTTGTTCTTGTATATGTCCTTAACACAATTTGAGAGTTTCTGCTTCTGAAACAGATTGTAATCTGTAAACTGCTGACAATGGAGAGTTTCATCGAACCTGCAGAAGATCCATCGACAGAGGGTTCCATTGTTCAACCACCACCTGGAAAATTCTTGGAACAGAACGAGCAGGTACAACCTTGATTACAGGAACAATGTCTCTTTTGAAGTTTTGTTTATTTAACGTACGTGTAATGAAAATTTTCATGCAGGAAGAAAGATTGTCAAACCATTTGGTTACAAATGGTACCGTTGATTTTCGAGGCAGAATAGCTGATAAGCGGTCTACAGGAGGATGGAGAGCCTCTCCGTTCATTATAGGTATCTGAAACGAACAATCCCTTCAATTCTCTATAATATTGTTTTTTTTTACACTACCACCAGTATCCGAACCCATTGAGCGACTAATTCAAGTCGAGATTTGGTCACAGTTAAGGCAGGGTTATTATCAATGATTAAAAATCTAATTTTTAATCGATTTGATTAGGTCAACCGTGAATATTTTGAATTGTCTAATTTTTCGGTCGATTTTTAACTTTTCGGTTTTATTTACTTTCATAGCTTTTATTTTTAAAAACTCATCAATATTAAATAAATCAATCTTATTTTTAAATTAAACTTTAAATTTTTTATAAATACGGATAATATTTTTTTATTCTTATTTTAACTTCTTTAATTTTATTCAATTTCTGTCCGATTTTATGACAGTTTAATACCAATTGAACTTTTAAATCTTAAATCTCTTGTCTAACCGGTTTAATTTTCGATCTTTAAAACATCTGTTACTATCACATAATTTTATATTTTTTCATCTATTTTTATTGAAATCGCGGTATTCAAATTGAGAGTTGAGAGGGTTTTGATTAATGAATGGGATGCAGTGAATGAGGTGGCAGAGAGGCTGGCATTTTTTGCCATAGCAGTGAACATGGTGAGCTATTTGGTGGTTGAAATGCATCAAGCAATTCCAGATGCTGCTACTCATGTAACTGATTGGATTGGAGCTGCATATGTTCTTACATTGTTTGGAGCATTCCTCGCTGATGCTTATCTTGGACGATTCAAAACCATCATCATCTTCTCTTGCATCTATGCTGTGGTAAGATTCAGAAAACCCTACATCTTTAGAATTGGCAATGTACCGAATATGATTATTTTAAAAGGTCAAGGATGATTAAAATATGATTAATTCAGATTTAAGTTAATAAATCAGGTTTAGTTTGATCATACTTCATATTGATATTAGCTTTGGGAGATTAGTTCAAAGTCTACTTCAAAATAACATTATTTTAAGTAAAATTATCAAAACAATATTATTTTAGTTTTACGTTTACGGAAATTTTAAAAATCAAATGATATCCCCTTAGGCAATTTGTTTGAATTTGAGTCGTTTTATGTTAGCCCATTCAAGTTTCGGGCTTGCACATTTTTAGGATTTAGTTGGGTCCAATCAGGCCAGGCCGGCAAATCGGAACTTATTGTTATACTTAAAGGTCCGAATACAATCATGATCAAGTTTTAGGTTAATCCAAAAAACCCTAGCCTAATCGGACTTTAGGCAAAAATTGAGGGGATCAGATTATCTGTTTCATTTTTGCTGTTCCAATTCTATTTCAAATTATCTTATCCATATATTTACGTAAAACCTATATAAATATATTAATAAGATGAATTGGAACAGCAAAAATGAAACAGCACGAACCTCCCGAGATTCCAAGCTAATTTAAGTTGAGCTAAACTTATAATTTTTTTTTTCTAGATTTGAAGGCAACCTAAATTCTAAGCAAATCGACACTTATGGGTTGAGTTTAGATCGGGTCGAATTAGGCTTGAGCCTTCTTGTTTTACTATAAATGCCTCTCCCATCCATCCTCTGTAAGTTGTAAGTTGTAGTTTGATTGTACTGAAAACATAAATACTTACTATACCACAATGCTTAAATGTGCCAGGGAATGGTTTTGTTGACACTGTCGGCCTCAATAGACAGCTTTCGTCCACCGCCATGCAGGTCAAGACCATGCACTAATAAAGCAACAGACAACCAAACAGCATTCCTTTACGGTGCACTGTACCTCATAGCACTCGGTACCGGAGGCATCAAACCGTGTGTCTCATCGTTCGGAGCAGACCAATTCGACGAGGCAGACCAGAAAGAGCTTCCAAAGAAATATGCTTTCTTCAATTGGTTCTTCTTTGCCATAAACATGGGTGCACTTATTGGGATTACACTAATGGTGTATATCCAAGAAAAGAAAGGATGGGGATGGGGTTTTGGAGTACCTACTGGTGTTATGATTCTTTCCATCTTCATTCTCGCAGCTGGTTTACGTTTTTATCGTTTCCAAAAGCCCATGGGAAGTCCTTTTACCAGATTTGTTCAGGTTTGTGTAGCTTCTGTCAGGAATTTTCTGAGAGGGGTTCGTGTGAGAAGTGAATACGAGCTTTTTGAGGTCACCACAGAAGAAAGTGACATCAAGGGTGCTAGAAAACTCCCTCATACCTCTCAATACAGGTGAGTGTTGTTTTCCACCATTACTAATAAACATTAGACTTTGGTTAATGTTCATTATACTCTTACAAGTGAAAATGATTTCTGATTCATTGTATTCAGGTTCTTGGACAAGGCAGCGGTGGTAACAGACTCAGAAACCATCACAAGGAACCGATGGAAACTCTGCACAGTGACACAAGTAGAAGAATGTAAATCCTTCATCAGGATTCTCCCAATTTGGGCATCAACAATCGCTCTCGAGATCTCCTTTGCACAGGTTTCCACATTCTTCATCCAACAAGCCACCATTATGGACCGTAAACTCGGTAGTACCAACTTCACGATCCCATCAGGGTCTGTTCCAATATTCGCAGCGATCAATGCCTTGATTCTTGTGCCCATCTATGAAAAGCTCCTCGTACCAATTCTCAGGAAACGCACCGGACAACGCCGTGGAATAACATCATTGCAACGCATGGGGGTTGGTCTGTTCATCTCCATCTTCGGCATGGCATCAGCTGCTTTGGTAGAGAAGAAACGACTCGACGATCCTGACAAAGCAAACATGTCTGTGTTTTGGTTATTTCCTCAGTTTTTTCTTGTGGGCAGTGCAGAGGTTTTCACCTACGTAGGACAGTTGGAGTTCTTTTACGATGAAGCAACTGATGGGACAAGAAGTATTAGCAGTGCCATGTTTCTTAGTGAGATTGGGATTGGAAGTTGGTTGAGTACTGCCATTGTTAAGATTGTTCAAAAAACCACTGGTGGGTTAGAGAAAGGTTGGTTGAGGAATACTCTTAACAGAAGCAGACTTGACTACTTCTACTGGATACTGACCGCCATTAATGTGCTTAATCTGGTAGTGTATTTGGTTCTGGCTATGCGTTATAAGGGTAGGACGAGTTCAGGTGGAAGAGTGAACGACGACCCCATGGTTCAGATGGGTGATGGTCATTTCGTCAGACGCTCGAGAGACGACGGTAATGGAGATCTTAGGAGTGTGGCCTTTTGATTGAAATGTGTTGTCCTAATCTAATAATAGAATTTGATGTCTCAAATGTTTCATTTACTTGTGTAATGGCAAAAGTGCTTTTTTTTTTTTTACTTCTTTTTGTCATTTGTTAGGAATACGCACTTGATCCGTAATAAAACAGTAAGGCCCGTTTGGTTTCCGAGAAATTAAAGTAAATTTAATATATGATTCTTTTGAAAGTAAAATATTCAAATACTTATAAAAATTTTAATAAAAAAGTTTGATGAATTCTTATTATAGTGTTTGATATGCAACAATATTTCATGGAATGTAACTTAATTTTGACTTGTGTTTTCAATCATATCCCTACAAACTGAATAAAAATTGAAATTATTAAATAAAGAAAAATATGAACTTGAAGATTGTCGATTGAAACTTCTGAGCAAAAATATTCAAAATCTTACTAACGGGAGAAAAATAAGAATTAATATAATTATTTATAATGAAATGATTAATTATATCAATAATTAAAATTTTAAAGAAAATTGAAATTAAAATTGGTTTTATATAGTTAAAAATAAAATAATTTTATATATTGTAAATTAAAAATTTATTATAAAACAGTAAAGCTTCCATAATAAATAAATTAGTTATATAGATATTTCATATAAAATATGAGCTTTAAGTTCGAACAAAATTAAAAAAACTCATAGTTTTCCCTTTTCACATATTGATATCAATATTAATATCAAATACTTTTCATAAAGTTTTAGTTGTCTTATTTTAAATTTTTATCAACTCTTCTCTTGCCATTTCTTTTTAAAATCATAAGGAATTTGCTGAATATTAATTATTTTATGACAATATGTTATTGTTGATATTAATGATGACGATGATGATGACGGAAGAAGTTGAAGAAGATACGAAGAAAAATCATACATCAATAAACTTTTCATTATTTGACAAGGTTTTCAACCTTTTTTTTGTTAAAAAGATGCAAACTATATTTAAAGATATAAGGAAAGAAATATAAATGTTTATAAGTGGGAAAATTTTTAAAGTATTATAACCTATAATTAAAAGACTTACTTAAAATAGTTTGTGAATTTCTAGAGATGAATAAATATAGAGATTAACTATAACAACTATAAGAAATCAAAAGATTTTAATATTTTACAAATTTTAAATTTAATTCACCTTTAACAAGTTGAATGGTCATAATAATTATTTTAAAAATATTTTATTTTATTTATTAAGTCCTTGTATATGATACATACAATTATGTTAAAATATAAAGAGATAACTATAATTGATATCAATTTAATTTTTCAGTATTATAAATATTTTATCATCAAAATTTTGAAATTATCCATAAAATATATATATTTAATGATGGAAAACAAATTTTAATACCAAAATTTAGATAAAGAATTATATATTCCTTGATTAAATATAATATCAGGAATTACAATACATTATTAGTGGTAGATTACCATTAAAATCAAATAGATTAATAAATAATTGTTATGAATTTTTGTAAAAAATTTAGATGAGTGATATTTAATGTGTATAAATTTTGAAATAATTAAAACCTATTAATAATCAACCAACTTCATTTCACTTTTGTAAAAAAATTTAAAATATTTAGTACCTTTAAAATTGAGTCTTAGTTCAATATAACTAAACCCCGTAGAAAAGTAGGAATATGAAGCCAAATTGAAACTAGACGCGAACTTCTGTAAGATTGAAGATTACAAGATATTTGAAGCAACTTTTTAAAAAACGAACTAAATTAAACTGGTAACAAGAAGTATAAGATTTAAAAAGCTCAATCGATATTAAACCGTCATAAAATAAACTAAAGATTAGATAAAACTAAAGAATTTGAAATATAATTCATATAAATTGTCCTTTCGAAGAATTTGAAGTTTAGTTGAAAAAAGATTCAAAAATTTATTTATTTATTTACTTATTTTAGTTTATAAGAACTTATTAGTTTACAAAAAATTAATCGATTAATTAATAAATTAATTGACTTTTTTTAACAACAAAAGTTATTAAAGTAAATTGAACCGAAAAGTAAAAAACCAAATCAAAAAGTTAGACAGTTTAAGTTTTTATAGTTAAACCGGTCGAATCGGTTGAAATTTTCGACCATTGATTTGAAACATCCTGAGGATCCATGATAGCCTTTAATGTCAAAACGCCACTCCAGGTGAAAAATAGTTTATACTTGAGACGGCAACGGGTTAAGTTAGATCGAACACGTTGTTGGATTGATTCTTTAAGTTTCAGTTTAAATTTGAGTGACGCATTTCCTTAGTCTTAAACTGTTGGATAATTTAATCATTTCTTATAAAGTTTGACAACTATTTTTTTTTTAGTTTTTCAATAACTTATCGGTTAAGTTAAGTGATTTGATCCAAATAAAGGTAATAAAGTGGCCCAATAAATGATCTAAATAAATGAATCTCGATTAGTATAGATCGGACCCATATCGAGCCTATGATGAGGATGTCCGATATGGAAGGTATAAATAAAGGTTAAGGTCTCCTATAGTTGCTCATATCATTCGTAAGAATACAAATTTTCTAACTAGTTAAGAGCACTTACGTTTTGAGAAAACTGTAAAAAGACGTTAACTACATGTCGATGAATAATTCTTATGAAGGTCTCGGAAGATCGAAGCTCGCTTTGACCTTCAAAACCACCTTGGAAGTTGGAATGGAACCGAAATCAGGTATTCCATATTTCTTTTATATATTTCCCTTCACCGACGAACTAGGACACATAATAAGGTTCATGTTATGTGTTACATATGGTATCAAAACGGTTACGTGATCGAGTTGTCAAAAATGAAGGTTTTTAGGTTTTTATCCATTATTTAATTATTTTTTATTAGGTTTTCTATTTTTTAAGTATATGATTACGTGAAAGTAATATACATGAGGCTAGTTATGAAAAACAGGTAAGAAAGTGCCAAAAACGGCTGTCGGAGTTACCAAAAATTGCCCTCCCCGTCAGAGGGCGATTGCACAGTTAGGCATGTGCACTGCATGCACCTGACAGTGTTATAGTAACCTCCCAATTGTGGCCAACCACGTGACACCACGACTCTGCAAACGCGTGTTGACACGTGCAACATAAGCTCCTCATACGACCCATGCTCCTATAAGTGGGGAATGGACGAGCCAACATGTGCATCGTATGTGCCTACCACGCATCCCGACACGTGGATGACGAAGATGACAACATGTGGCGAGCATGTACATTACACACGCCATACAGTATAGATGCATGTGCGCGTGGTGGCTCGAGCATTGCACATGCCAATAGTAACCCCCACGTATCGAGGTGCTTGCTTCGCACACTCCAGATTCATCTAGCACGCGTCAACGTGCACGCGTGCGATAATGTCAGTACAGACGTCAATTTCTAACGAGAAAATTTGTAAAGTAAATTTTCATTTTTTCTGGATTAATTATGTTAGTAATTGAATTCTGGAAAAGGTTTTTAAGCTTTTTAAAGCTAATTTTAAGAGAATTTTTGTACGCCAAACTGTACAGAAGAGAGACATTTAAGATTTTGTGTTTTGTATGGAAGTTTAATGCTCGAGAAAGCATGATAATCTCTCTGATTGAGATTTTTTGAAATAAAAGTCTCAAATAAAGTTTAAAAACGATTTTCAGTACCAGTATCTGATTATTTGACTATGCGTTTAGTTTTTGTATTTATTGATAATTTTTACATACAGAATGTCCATAAAGAATATGAGAATAATATAAGGATATATCCCTTGTGTTTGTGGACCTTCCACGGTTTTGATGAAAATGTAGTCAACAAAGTGACTTTTCAGTTATTATGCCCAAAGGTGTTGAGCTTACATAGGATTTTGAGATGTATAGAAAGGCATTAGATGGAGGAAAGTGATTGCTTAAATGATCTAGCCACCCAAAGGTGATAGTGTCCTAAGAGTTGATGGTTTGTACTTTGATCGCTTTTATGAGTAGGTCTAATTGCCTATTTTATATATTCAGCCCAAAAGTGTTTCATAATATGTGTGATCAAATTCCAAGTATAGATATTGTTTTAATGTTATAAGTATCGTTTTTATCCTGCATTTATATTGATCTTTACATTGTCTTTTTGTTTTACAGTCACCTTTTCTGTAAATAACAATGTTGTCACAATTGAGGCCTTGACTAGTTTCAATTTCAAGAAGTGGAAGAAGGATGTTGAGTTTGCCCTAGAAATGACAGACATCAACATGGAGATGCTAGTTGAGAGACCTTCTCCACTAACTGATATCAGTTCGGAAGCTAATAAGGCGACTATGGCAATCTGGGAGCCGTCAATTAGGATATGTTATTTGACCATCTAGAGATCAATCCTGGATTATTTGTTAAGTGGATCACTGGATACAATTATAGCAAGGGAGTTCATGAACATTATTTCCTAAAGGTACAAGGTGTCTTCTCGTGTAGAGAAGAGCACCTTGATTAAAGAGCTACTCTCTATGAGGTACACAGGAGAAGGAGGTGTTAGAGAGTATATCATCAGGATGGTTTACCTTCAAAGTAAGTTGGAGTCACTTGATGCACCCATTATGGCACACTCATTGTGCATCAGGCACTTAATACTCTCCCATGAGAGTTTGAGATGTTGACGACATCATTCATCTCTCAGGATGATGCTTGGGACATTAATATACTAATTTCCTGGTGCACTGTAACTGAGGAGAAGCTTAATAGTTCTCCTCATATAACTCTGTATGCAGCTGCCAAGCTAACCTTATAAACATAAAGATAAGAAATCCAAACCCTCCACAGATTCAGATTAAACAATCTAGCATTGCCAAGGGATCACATAACATGAAGAATATGAGGTGCTTCTTTTGTAAGAACAAGGGGCATAAGAAATCTCATCGCCCGAAGTACAAACTTTGGAAGGTTAAATAGGAATTATCAGGTAACTCCTTAGCCTATATGATTTATAAATCCAATTTAGCTATAGCTACATCAAGTCCTTGGTAGCTAGATAGTGGAGCTTCTAATCATATTGCTTGCACAATACAGGGGTTCCGGTGTACGAGAAGGCCAACTAAAGGAGAGGAGAAGCTGATGGTCGGCAACAATGAAGAGGTGAACATTTTGTATGTAAGGGATGAGATTTGAACCTCAATACGGGATTTGTATTAGTTTTACAAGACATTTTTATATACCGTCTTTAGACGAAATCTGATCTCTGTATCATTTTTGGATAAAGAGGGTTATCGTTTTGTATTTGATACTTCGGTTGTAAATATTTCTATCAATACAAGACATATCAAAACTATCTTCTTATCCTGCGAATTATGTATAAAGTGTCTTACCCCTAACAAAATGTATGTTTCTTCTTATATTGCAGAACTTGTTGCTCATAAGAGAGCCTTCATAAAGGAAACATCGTACATGTTGTGGCATAAACGCTTTGTCCACATTTCCAAGGAGAGGGTTGAGAGATTGATAAAGGATAACATTCTCTAAACTTTGGACTTCAGTGATCTTGAAACATGTTTTGATTGTTGTAGGGGTAAGTTGACCAAGATGAAGAAAATGTTGGGATGAGTTGTTTTGTAAAACCTGCTGTATTGAAGCTTGCAGAAGACCTTGCATTGGCAATTAAATTGAAGAAGAAAAAGAAGGTGAGTATCGGATTGAAGCCTCCAAGACTCATCAGAAAAATTAAGCTATTGATTTTGGGGATGATTCAGAAGGCTATGTACTCAAGGAATCAAGTTTTGGAATTTGAAGATCAAGAAGAGAAGAAGTTGAAGGAATTCAAAGGAAGTAGAAGTAGTTGTACAAATTGAAAAAAAAAACAGATTTTGCAACAAGAAGAACAGAACAGAAGTAAAGATGCAGGGCAGGAGGAACAACTATGGTTTTCAACACTCTAGGGACAAAATAGGATCAAAAGAATGCAAAAGAAAGAAAGAAATCCTAAATCCCCAATTTGGCCAAAATTCAGAGATTAGGCGTGGGCACGCCTAAGGTTGGAATTTGGAGTCTGCAACAATAGACAAGGAATTTTCTAAGACAAGTTTCAAGCTAGTTTAATCAACATAATGAGAGGTTATTGGAACTAAACAAGGCATGTGTAGCCGGTCATTTTCTGGGCTGACAAGAAGATTTGCAATGTCAGGATTTTGTCTACTGGTTTTTTGATTTTATTAGCTGTTAAAGAAGTCAAGTTCTATTATGCAAAGGACAATTTGGTTGCTTTTATGTTTTTTCAAATGAGGAAAATACTGCTAGACTAGTTTTTACTCATCAGATCTTGTGTTTAACTTTTAGTTTTTTAAAATGTATCAAAATGGTTGAGAATTAATATATAAAGCTCATCTTTCATTTATCATTCAAGCTTAAAAAGAGAGGAATACCAAAACTCATCAATACAAGTTTCAGTTCAGTTCAAAATTCAGTGTTCATTTTCTGCCTTTAGTTTTTTTGTTTCCAGAAGCTAATCAATTCAATGATTGAATAGCTGAAGTGATATACATACAAAAAATCAGAAAAGTTAGCAAAACTACTGAAGTTGTTTTTTTCGAATTCCAAATTGAGTGTTACATCCATTTTTCTCCATATACATCAAATCCTTAACCATTCACTAAAAACCTGAGAGGAACAAACTGTTACAATTTTTGAAAGATTAAGCAACATTTTCGAAGATCAACAGCTGAAGCTTTCCATTCTTTGTTGAAGTCTGTGTAAACAGTGCTTGAAGTGTCTGGAGTAGATTGCAAGTGTCTTGGAAGTCCTGACTTTTAGCAGCTGGAAGATGATTCAACTTAATCTCCAAGTGTTCACCTCCAAGAGGAGCAAGAAGAAAAGCTCCAGATACAATCATTGATATATCCGTTATTATCTAGAATGTCAGAGGGTTAAATTGCCCAACAAAGTAGGCAGTTTTACACGATTTTGTTATGAGAGAAAAGCCTCAAATCATAGGACTATTAGAAACTAAAATAATGGCTGAGAATATGGATAAACTGAGGTTGTTTGGACCTCAATGTGCTACTCAATCACTCTCAGCATGCTTTTGGTAGAATCATTATCTGCTACAAGGTAGATGAGACTCGGGTAGACATCCTCCACACAACAGAATAGGTTATCCACCTTAGTGTTCACTTCCTCCAGCAGCAAGTTGATACCACCATGTCTTTCATCTATGCCTGCAATTTAGGTTTCCAACGAAGAGCCTTATGGAATGATCTAAAACATGTAAGCTCCAATATAAACACACCATGGTTGATATATGGTGACTTTAACTCCACCCTTTACTGATCTGAAGCTCAAGGTCATTGCAGCCTTAATAACTTCTCGGGTGACTTCAAAGAATGTGTGGACCACCTCGACGTTTCTGATCTGAAACAGATTGGGTATAACTTCACATGGACCAACAAGCAAAACAATACCTGGTTCATCAAAAGGAAACTTGATGGAGCTCTTTTCAATACCACTTGGCTGGCTAAATTCCCCAATAGTTATGCTAATTTTGAAGAACCTCTATTTTCAGATCATACTCCCATTAAGATTAGCAACCTATTCCAGTAGATCGGATGCTCTTCTCCTTTCAGGTTCAATAATTTCTTAGCTAATGACTCTGGATTTCTTGATGCATGCACCAAGTAGTTCTGCTGTGTCCATAAGCTCAAAGTTATTAAACATGAATTTAAGAGTCTCAACTCATTAAGAGGCTCTGACACTTCTCTTGCTCTACAGTCAACTCGGTCTGATCTTATTGCTATTCAGCAACTTTGTGCCTCCTCTTCTTAAGATGCCCTCCTTCGAGCTAAAGAAAACCAAGCCCTTTCAAACTACATGAAAGCGGTTAGTAACCACTCCTCCTTGCTCCAACAATGAGCAAGGACCAATTGTCTTAAAGATGGAGATCGATGTTCCAAGTTTTTCTTCTATACTATACTTGCTAGAAAGAACTAAAACCACATACTTACAATCACTAATGATGATGGGGTCTAGTTTCACAGCCTTGATGAGCCTAATAAAATATTATGGACTTTACACCAGGCCCACGATCGCGGATCCAACTCCACGTTGAGTTGGCCTAGGGGTGTGGGGGGCAAGGGCCCCCCACCCAAAGGTGGGGGTTCGGGGGCTGTAACCTCCGAGGCGAAATTACGTTATGTCTTTTGTATTCTTCTGGGTGTATAAAAACGTTCTATTCTACTAGTGTATTGCATCATTGAAAACATTCACAGTGAAATAAAAAAAATTCCTAGCCCCCGTGGACATAGCCAAATATTGGTGAACCACGTAAATCTGTGTGTTTGTTTTATTTTCTGCACTGTTCTTTGATTATTGTGATTGATCGTCCATAACAGAACTAAAACCGCATACTTACAATCACTAATGATGATGGGGTCAGTTTCACAGCCTTGATGATATCCAACATGAGATGACAAAATTTTATTCTTTATTGCTTGGTATGCCGAGTTCAGTTCATATCTTTTCTGCTGAACTTTCGGAGGTTATTACCGCAAGGATAATTTCAAAGGAAGCTGCTACATTAACAAAATTAGTGGAGGATAAGGAAACTAAAGAGGTGGTATTTACTATGGAAGGTAGGAAGGCTCTTGGGTAGATGGACTGAATGCACACTTTTACCAAAAATCTTAGTCTATTACTAAACCTTCCATCAAAGATGAGGTGAGATATTTTTTTTCTTGTAGTAGATTGACAAACTCATTTGTTCATATATATTTTCATCTCATTTGGATGAGTTTTTGTCACTAAAATTGGTATTTATAGCTTTATTTGATTATTATTTGAATTATTGTGCCTTATATTTAATTTGTGTTTATAGAGGCAAAAATTGTCGTATTTTGATTTACCTGTGATAAATTAATTTTTGGACCATTGATGCTATATTATTTGTAATTTTCATTGTAGAATACTTGGAGAAATTAGACTGAAAATGATTAAGAAGCCATGATCTAAGGCATTCAAAGCAGCTGAAAAAGAGAACCATAAATGCAAGCATCACATGACCAAAAATGACAACTTTGAGACACAAAAATGAGGAGTAGCGTGGCACAAACGACACCATGAACATAAGAGGTATGCAAGGGTTTAAATTGTCACATCATCAGTATATAAAGAAGGGAACAAAAGGTAGTGTGCTTGTAGGTAGTATGGGGCCATGCGTTGGGAGGGCTGATCCCCTGTCCATTTTCCCCTGTCTTACCCTGTCCACTTTGCATCTGAGCCATCCACTCATGTGGGTCCCACATGAGTGGATGACTCAGATGCAAAGTGGACAGGGGAGGACAGGGAAAAATGGACAGGGGATTTGAGGGGCACTTCT
>JANSVB020000120.1:113776-125162 GCA_025504935.2 Erythroxylum haughtii | reverse complement strand
AAGATACACCAATTTTTCATAAGAAGAATTCTCCTCTCCCAAATATTCTTACATTTTAGTTTCGATTTTATAACAAGAATAACTTTTTTTAAGTAAAAGGGCCTTAATATGATTATTGTGCTTCCCAAATTACCTATTCTCTTTAACGATGATGTTCCCTTGGGATCAGATACAAACCTCGATTATCTGGATTCAGATTATCTGCTCCTGTCCTGTTTCACAATAACAAGTGATCTGATCTTGATTGACTTGAAGTCTTGTCTAGTTTAGCTTTATGTTACAACAAAATAATATGCGAGTGTTTATGGGCAGCACATATAGAATTTTGATTGAATTGGCTTAACTAACGAGTCTTGAGTATTTTTAAGTACAAAGGGTTGGGTTTAACTAACGAGTCTTGAGTATTTTTAAGTACAAAGGGTTGGGTTTAAACTTTAAAGATGGAAGATTAAGCTTGGTTCCACCCACTCCAAAATCAACTTATTTAAGTTTGAATTTAAACGAAATTTTAATTGACTCCATAATCAATTTAAACTTAGATTTAATCTAAACTGATCCGAAATAAATAATATTATTTTATTCAATTTTAATTAGGATCGGAATGAGAAAAAAGTTACGCTAGACTAAGTTCTATTTGACTCATTGTCATTTTTAATTTCAATTCGTAATATTTACCTCATTTCTTTCTAACATATTATTTATTTCTACACCATTTTGGAAATCTCGATCAAAACTTTATTTTTTACTCTCTTAAATTCACATAATTTAGAATCATGAAGTTATTTTTTTTCTTTTTTTGCTACTTAATTTATTTTCTTTGCTTATAATTAAAATGTTGCATTCTTTATCTATAGTTAGTTCTCCATAAAATGGGATTAATATCAAATAAAATTGTATTAACATATCAATACTCAAAGTGCATCTCTCCTTTTTTTTATATTTTTATGTAGATCACACCATCATTTAACATACAAAGCACTAGAGATTTGCATATTCATACCCTCAAATCTTGCCTTGACCAAAAAAGTAAGAAAATAGAAAAAACAAGAGGACTAAAAGAACTTCTCAATACACACTGAAGTCTTTTTGATAGTTTGTAGTTGGAAAATCTTGTTTTGTTTCGATGACCTGTGTAGTTTGTCAAAAGTCATGATTTGAGTGGTCAGACGTTTTCCGTTGACTGGTGGAGAAGTGGCTGAGTGAGAGAGGTCTTGATGTGGCCTTGAGTCCTGTTGTGTACCTGCTCCTGGGGGGACTGGATTGCAGCCCCTTCCTTTGATGTAAACTTCTTCTCTTCGTTTTTGCCCCAGAGAACAAGGTACAATCCTATTATGATCATTACAGCTCCAATGATCCTGTACAAACACGAACACACATACATCCAAGTCTCTTAATCCAAGGCAGGGCCGAGCAATAAATAGGGTAAAATGGGCCGAATTTGGCCCAATTCTTTTAATTCTTGAACCCAGCCCAAATTCCAATCAACTCGAACTTTGTTAACTCGGGCTAGGGCTAGTGATAAATGAAAATGAAGAGAAATGAAAAGGTAGGAAGGAGAAAAGGGGCTCACCCTCCCAAGTAGAACTCTTCACCTAAAGCGAAGGAGGCCATAAAAGACACAATGAAAGTCTGAACAGGTTGATAAACAGCCACGAACACAGGGCCACCTCTGTCAATGCACCATATCTGTACAGCGAAGGCTATTCCAGATGCCACCACTCCCTGCAAAAATCAAACAATACAGACATTAACAACAATAATTACTAATCTTGTAAATCAAAATGATCGAAAGAAGCTCTTCTGAGTCGAAAAATCACTGTAGAGAGTCACTAACAGCATAGAAAACTGAGAACACTTCACCGCCGGACGTGAAAATCCAATCATGAGCGTTTCTCTCGGCAAAAGCCGAGATGACGAGGAACTGAATGAGCCCGAAGAAACACGTGTAAGATGTCATAGAGAGGCGAGCCGGGTATTTCTTGAGAAGTGGTGCCTGGAACACAAGCCAACCTGACCAAGACAGACAGTGTCCAACTAGAAACAGGCATCCAAGTGTCCAGTTCTTGCCCTTCGCATCTCCGAGTGAAAGATGAAGAAACGGTGTGTAAGGTTCCTGAAGATGTTTGTTTGGGGTGTATACGGTTGGACCTTTGTAGAGAGTTATAACCGAAGCTCCTGCTACGCAACAGAATGTTCCCACTACTTTTGCAATGCCATCTTTTCTGTTTATTTTCACTTTCTCAATCCTGCAATAAGAACATCAGAACTTGTTCACAGGATTCTTCTTTAGCAAATGTATAAAAGAGACAGAAGATCGAGTCAGAGGTTTACCTGAGTATGGCTGCCAGGAGAAAAGTAATGGCTGGGACTGAGTTCTGGATTGCTGAAGCAAAGGTTGGTGAAGTGTTCTCCAACCCCAGCATGTAGAATCCTTGATTTGCTGTTACTCTGTTCACAAAAACCTCGAGTCAAATTAAGAAACTATTCTATTTTATTAACTGGAAAACTGAGTTAGTCCATTTGATGGTACCCAACGAGCGCGAGGACGAAGAACTGAAAGGCAAGGTTAAGAGTAAGTGGTGGTCTCTCCTTCCTGAAATGATTAAGAAGCAAAACGTTACATGAACTCATCGATTATGAGTAATAAATCAAAGGGGTAAGTGCAGAAATGTGATAATTATACTTTTCCAGGAAGTATGCGAATGGAACGAGCATAAGCAAAGCGATGATGTTCCTATAAACAATGAACACAAGCTTGCTAATGCCCATGTTAAGGGCAACTCTTGAGACCACATGGAAACCTGCATATCCAAACTGCAAGGCCAACATGGCCAAGTGAAGTTGTACTCTTTCAGGGATTGAACACAACATTCTCCTGGTGGACACTGAACCGCCATTGTCAGCCATTTCTGAGCAAGACAAAGAACGATTGAGTTTTACTGCAAACAAAGGAGAAATGGCTGGAAGTTGTGGAGAGCAAAGCAGAAGGTGATGTTATAAGTACGTCGAAGAAGGTGTGAGCAAAGGATATGGTGTGGGACCCTTAAAGAGATTATGTCCACGTCTTTAATTATAGTCTTCAATTGTTACTGGGTTGTCCCCCACATTGTTCTCTCCATCCTTCTTGATCCCTTGTGGACGCAAGAAAATTAATTTTGATATTTTAGTTACCTAAAGTTTGTAATTGGAATTAAAGTTTAAATTTAATAAGATTTTAAACTTCTGTTTAAAAAAGAATCAGTTTAAAGTTAAACTTAATTTAAAAGCTAAAAAGGCCCGCAAATTTGAGAAAGTTTGAAAATTTTTTAATTTAATCCACTTTAAATTTTATAATTTGATACAAATTTTAATCAAATTTTGAATTTTTCAAATTTCTTTAACGAAATTAGAAATCGAATTCCATCACTTGTTACTAATATTATGGGAAAGAGAGAATGCAGCCCTTAGGGGTGGTAAAGTTTGTAAAGTGGGAAGCATATGGCCAAAAGATTTTGTGTTTGATTTCTCCTATTTATATTTTCTCGATCGAACTTGTCTTACAAGGCTTGCTTAGTGTGGAATATCTAATTGATGTGATTTGTAGGCTATTACATTAATTCAAAAATTTATCCAGTACACATCCAAAGAATAATAATTCTGGATTCTTCCGTTTCAAAAAAAAAAAAAAGAAGCAGCGAAGGTGACTAGTAAGAAGCAAATGGTAAAATATTTTGGGGACTATTGGATCTGATCTCAATTTGATTATCTTTATTTAATTTAAAATTAAAAAACATTGTGTTTACTCTAAATTGATATTATTTTTTAAAACTTTTTAAATTTTGAGTCGGATAGCATCGGACTGCCTAAGTTTGAATCTGAACTTGACCTAAAAATTAAAAATTAAAACTTGTTTTTTTACTTAAAATCTGATCGAATCAGATTAAATTTGTTAAGTTTGGATCAGGTCAAGCTAGACGGGACTTACTTGTCAAGCCTAATGACAAACACAAAGGAGAGACTGAGCCGCCATTAATAGATATTGTACACGAGGGGTGGAATTGGGTACTCTATTCGTTCTCATTCTACTGTGAAACCTTCTTTAGCCTACATTATAAACCTTTCCCTTCTTTTTTTATTTTTTTCTTTATTTCTTTGTCTATACCTTTCAACTTACTTACTATTTTAATTTTGTACGAGTTCAATGCGATTCTCTAATAATAAATAAATTAGATAAAAGACTGCATTTAACACCTTTGAAATTACAATTATTTTTATGTGTCATATAAAATTGGATATAAAATTAAAATTTCAATCTACCATCTAAATTCAAGGAAATTGTGTATAAAATTTTCGTAAACCAATTTTAATATGTACAAAATTTCAAAGCATTACATTTTTAATCAATTGTAGTATGAAATTTCTAAGATTTTGAAGGTTTAAAATAGTCTAAGACTTCGAGGGTAGGTTAGATTTGGATCGAGTATCCATAATTTAAAATATGACTTAATCTTTTGTCTTTAAGTTTGAATTAATTCGATCAAATCGAACTTTACCTATTGGCTTTAAATCCGATTGGTTCAATTGAAATTTTTTTGCTAAGTCTACCTTATATTAGTTTAATCATTGGAGCTAGGGATAAGAAAAGCGCTTAAACCCTATTCAATGTAATCTAAAGTCAACTTATTTTATTTTGAGTTGACCAAATTTTAAAATAAACTCATTTTTTTAATTATAGGTTTAAAGCAGAGTTCAAATTAAGTGAAATATTTTGTATTAAGCTCAGGCCATATAAGACCAAAGCCTACCTCGATCCGTTGTTATATCGAATCATAGCGCGAGAGGTGGAGCTTCTCTCTTGTGCTATTTTGCAACTTCCAAACGTAGAAAAAATATCAACTTCAACTTCAGACGACCGTAGTCTTTAGATACACATGCACAAGAAGTCAAGGCTTGCTTTATGTCTCAGGTCCGTCCACCGTTTGTTCATGAAAGATAGAAAAGGTCGGTACATTCACTTCATGGACCATAGTGTACGTAAAAGCAGAAGCCAGAAGGAGGAATCTATCTTTTCACTTTTCAGTGTCCCGACCTTAGTAACTGAGATATGCACCGCAACAAATCTTCATTTGGAAAAAAAAACTTTAGTCTTTTTTAAATTTAGTAAAAAAAAAGTTAATATGAGTTTTTAACTTTTAGTTTCTATTTTAAATTTTTATTTCTACCGGTTTTTAAATTTTATGAAAATACAAGAATTGGTTTTTGTATTCTATTTTTTATAATTTGAATTTCTATTAACAAAATATACAATAATTATTTATTTAATATATTAATTAGTAATAAAAATTATAAAAAAATTAATAACATATTACATATTTAATTAATTTAATTTAATTACTAACAAAATTTATAAATATTTAATCTAATTCAACTGTTTATTTAAAAATGTTAATTAAATTAAACAAAATTAATTTAATAATTATTACTAAATATAATTAAATTTAAAATATCATCAAAATAAATAAATTTCAAATAAATTTTTTATTTAATGATTAAATAAATTAAAAATTAAATAAAATTTATAAATAAAATTAAATTTTAAAATTATTTATTTTGATATAATAAAATTATTTTTATTAGTAAATATTATGTAATATATTAAAATAAATTTAATTAATAAAAATGTATCTTTAAGTTTTTATCTAATATGTAATAATTATTAGCAATAAGAATATAACTAAATTAACATTAACAGCCAAACATATTTTTGTTATAATTTAAAAAAACAAAAACTAAAAACTAAACAAAAAACAAAAAACACAATCAAAAAATAAAAGTAGAACCAAAGATCCTTAACATTTGCTTGTTAATCATAATTAAATTTAAGAGTTAAGTATACTATACTCCTTTATGAACTAGTCAATTTTGTTTTATTTCCTAAATTTTTATTTCAAAGAGTCCCTAATATCAATCATCATTAAATATTTACTAAAACTGAAAATTTATATATTCAACAATTACTTCATAAATAAAACGCAAGTTGTTTAAATAAAGGTAGACACAATATTTTTGTATATTAATCAAATCATTTCAACTATTATTAAGTGTGTGCACAAGCATTTATTTAATGTTTTAAAAATGAAACAAAATAATTTTAAAGGTTATCTTTATTAATAACGTATTACTTTTCACAATGTAAAGATTGACATTTGAAAATAATCATTCATTAAAAAATTCAACCAATTCGACCAGTTTAATTGTAAAACATTTGAACCGTTTAATTTTTTAGTTCATTTTTAACTTCCCAGTTTGAATTATTTTAATAACTCTTGTTGTTAAAAATTGATCAATTTATTAATTAATCAGACAATTTTTGTAGATTAATATGCTTTATAAACCAAAATAAGTCAATTAAATTTTCATTTAATAATATTTTTTCAATTAAATTTCAAAATTTTCTATTAATAAGAAAAATCTATTTTAATCATATTTCAAATTCTTGAATTTTGTTTAGTCTTTAGTCGATTTTATAATAGCCTAATATCTATTGAGTATTTTAAATTTTAAACCTTTTGTCTTACCGATTTAACTTCCAGATCGATTTTTTAAATATCGAAAATATTACATAACTCTTTGTATTCTACGTAATTTTTAAACTAACTGTGACAAACATGATGATTATGTATTTGGAATATAGCCAATCATATGGTCAAAAATTATGTTGAAAAAGATGCGATAACAACAAAATATTAATAAAAATAATTTTTAAACTTTATTTTTTAAAAAAGTTTAGATAATTAAATAAAAATGTTAAATAGTTTAACTCTAAAGTTTTAAATTTTAAGTTAAGTAAAAAATGAATTTACTTAATCATTAAATTAAAGAAAGATTAGTGGGAAATTGACCTAATGAAGTGTTTCCACTTCCAAAGGTTCCCTTAAATTGAGACCATCATCATTCTTATATTCCGAAAAGGCCGCCCTGACAACAAACACTGTCTACGAAGAATATATGTTTTAAGCTTTTTCCTCTCCTCTGACCGAAAGTCAAAGTGCTTTCTTAAAAGTTCATAAGTATGTTACTATAAGTCTTAACAATTAATAATCAAAAAACTGGTCTTGAAGATGAGGGTCCGACCATGCCTGTACGAACCGGTCGGACACTTTCCTGACCAGACCAGACCAGTTGGACCCTTTCGTTGCTTTTGCTCAGCTTGAGTCTCTTTTTAGGTTGTAACTTGTAACAAAGTACATGCCTGACAGCTTGTGTAGATTTTACTTGCACGATAGAATCTTCAAAGCCTCTGTCTGTTCGAGGTTTTGATGAGTCGAGAATCATTTTGAGCTTTTTTTTAACAAATTAATCAGTAAGTGATGGAGAATTTTAGAAGCAATGATAATTTAAAAAAAAAGAGTTAATTAAAGTCCAAGAATTAAATAGCCACTTGAGAGTAAAATTTGGGAGGTTTTTCAAAATTTAAGATAGTTAAATCTAATAATTAAAATAACGGATTGATTTAACTATAAAAACTTTTAACTGAATAATTTTATGATTCAATTTTTAATTTTTTAATTTATTTTATTTAATAATATTTTTTAAAAAATTATTAATTTATTAATTAATTTGTCAATTTTTTAAATTAATTAACTTTATAAACTAAAATAAATCAATTAATTATCATTTAATAGTATTTTAAATTAAATTTTAAATTTTTTGATGATAAAATAATCTTTTTAATCATATTTTAAAATTTTAATTTTTTTAATATTTAACTAATTTTATAACATACTAATATCATATTCAATATGCATGTCATTCAAAAAAATCTGAATCTCACTCGGTTATAAGTTTTAATAATCTCATATTATTTAAAAAAAGTAAATCAATCATTTTGAACTTTAATTGAATCCAAAATTTACAAATGTAGGTCACAAGCTTTTAATGATGTAAAATTGGAAGCAAGAGTTGAGAGAAGGCTTTGATTAATATCAATTTTATGATTTTATCTTCTCAATCAAGAGTGGTTGGGTCGGTTGTGCTAAGCCTAAGCTCAAGCTCAAATATAAGCTGCCCATTCATAAGTGGCAGCTACTCACATGAAAGACAAGACCTAAACCTAGCAGGTATTTGTCAGATATAAATTGATTACCTTATGATGAAAAAGGTACGAGATTACAACCCTGATTTTTCTTAGCTTTTAGTCGGAGGGGTCTGCCGGTTATCAACTCCCGGCGTGCCTTGTGCTGTTTTACAGGTATCCTCTGCTAGAGATGACCAACCTCATAGATCCAAACGATAGCACCTAGCCTCACTAGAATCAGGCAGAACCAAAGAGATTTGATGCTTAAATTATACGTGTGAAAAGAATAATATTTGTGTGAAATTTTTTCAAAAGGGGTAAAAAAAGTATGAGATTTCAGATAATCAAAATGGCTGGGACAGTCAAGGGTGCATGCGGTGGACTTTAATTGCAGCCATGATTCTGCCTTCATAAAAAAGAAAAAGTGAAAGAGATACCACTCAGAAGCTAAAAACTATTTCCGTCCGAGGCAGTTTGATCAATTTTAATCAATTTTTTTTAAAAAGAAAATAAATCGATAATACAAGAGGTTTAAAAAAGATTTATATGATATATTATAATTTTTAAAATTTTAAATAAAATTTTAAATATAATTAAAAATATTTTTAAAAAAAATAAAGTTTAATTTAAAAATTATTAAATAAAAATTAATTAATTTACAAAACTGATCGATTAATTAATAAATTAATCGGATCAAAAATTTTAAGATTAAATCGATTGAATTAATTGAATTTTTTAATTATTAATTTTAATACATTAATTTCTTTAAATTAATTACGGTCCAAGTAATGCCTAAAAAGTTATATTTTGAATTAAACAGTGATATTAACTTAATTAACTTTTTTAGTAAAAATAAAAACTGCAGCTATTATTTTTAAATGTGTATTAAACGTATTATTAGATAATTTATAATGGAATAAGTACTGAACAAATTATTAAGTAATTCGTTGTAATCACAAATTATGTGTTTTGAGGAAATCATTTAATGAATTAGTGACTTAAAGTAGTACTTGTGATTCAGTTTATGTTTACTAGTTTCAATATATCTTTAATTTTAATTAATTTTTTTAAATATACTTAAGCTAATCACAAACATAACAAATTATATAGCTTAGTTTTTAAAAATAGTTTTAATCTAATATCAAAAAATTTTAAATTTTTATTTAAATAACGATTTTTAAAAATGTGTATAAAACGTATCAAAATATATATTATTTCAAATACACCGAGTATATAATAATTATTTATTAGTCACATCAGTAAAACAATATTTTGATTTAATAATTCGATTATTGAAATATTAGGTAATAAATTTAAAAAAGTAATATTAAATATATTATTACTAAAAAGAATAACAAGTAAAGGCGACTTCATATTAAAGCTAATTAATCACAAACAAGTTTATGATTAATTATGATCCCGGCATGCTTTATCTTTTTATAAATTGATATAATTAACAACAAATAACTTTGTTTTAAAGCAAGATTTTGATTTATTTTGTTTCCATAATTAGGAACAAGGCAGTCACGTAACAACAAATTACACATCTAGCTCCTTTAATAAATGGGTATGAGTATGACTAACAATAATAATGTTGGTTTAAAGCAAGAATTCGGTTTCGTGTGTTCCCACAGATTTGAACGCAATCAAGTTAATAGGAAATTACATACTTACCTGAGTTTAAATACTCATGATTATGACTCGACAGGGTCTAAATTTCTAAGTGAAGGTTTCTTTAATACATAATACGATATTGATCACTTAGTAGACAACTTAAAGCTTGCGTTCCAATTTCTGGAGCATGTTTTATAGTATGCTCTAAACTTGCTTTTTTGTAGGGTGGATCCGAAAGTATTAGATTTATGATTTTATTTGAGTTTTAAGTTATACAGTAATAATTAGTCCGTTTTGGTTATATTTGGTTGGAAGTTTATCCATGCGATGAAATATAATACAATATTATTCTATCGTTTGAAATGATGATTTATAATAAAATGAGATAGAAGATGAGAGTTTCATATTATATCATATTTTAATATAAATAATAAAAATAAAAATTTTCTAATTTGGATGGTTTATAATGGAATGTAAAATAATAAATAACTTTATATTATATTACATTATAAACCCTTTATTTAAACAATATTTTATTGTATTACATTATGAACTCTTACATCCTTCTTAAATAATAATTTTTTAATTTTACATTCATTTACATTCTATTTCATTATAAATCTTACATTCAACCAAACACAACCTTAAAAAAGTAGGTCTTGAGAGTTGACATCTATTGAGAAAAAAGAGTTTGTGTATCACCTAACCTCCTTGAAGTCTTACCTACAGTTATCTTTGTCTATTTTAGAGTTCTCATAGAGTTCTACTCTATCATAACATCGGTAATTTCTGTTATCCTTGTAACCCTCTGGCTAGGGTTCCGAGTGATAAAAATAAATACAAAAACATAAATTGTTCAACAAAAATTCTTATATTTAAAAATGTAGAAATTGAGATAAAGAAGTTCATATTTCACACAAGGTCACGTAATATTTAAAAATATTTAATTTATACGAAAGACTCATTATTAACTTTATTAAATAGTTTTTAAATTATATATAATTTATAAATTATTATATAAAAGTACCTCAAAATAATTGTTTAGTTCAAAAGGTATAAAGATTTTCCTCAAACTTTGTCCAGATCTTAAGTAAAGCTTTCAACAATGGCAGCTCAAGATATCAATTTTTTTTTTCTTTTTCTTTTTCTTTGTCTCTTTTATTTTTAGAAACATGTGAACTACTAAAATTGTGCTTCTACTTCACTGGTGGCTGTCAATTGCTAATTGAAACATTACATAGGATGTCACTAAACTTTTCACCACTACTCTAGTACACGTGTTGGAATTATTTTTATATTATGAATCTATTAATTATTTTTAAATAATTAAGATCAAAATTTTTAAATGTAAATATAATAACCTAATAAATAATTTAATTAAATATGTTAAAATTTTAATGAAGAAAATAGCAACTTATTATTGTAGATGGAATGTTTATTGAGTCTATAATAAGATGTAATAGGATTATTATAAATAATTGTTGGATTTTATATACTCATTAAAGTAAACTTTGCATACATATAATAAAAGGTCTGTACCTTAAAATATATGTAAAAAATTCTTACTATTTTTTACCAGTTGTATAAAAATAATTATAATTTTAACATTTTAGTTAAAGATTTGCGAGTTTACTATATATATATATATACATATATATATATATATATATATATATATATATTAATCGGTCTATTCGTGAAAATTTTAAACTGGTC
>JANSVB020000120.1:78603-90689 GCA_025504935.2 Erythroxylum haughtii | reverse complement strand
GAGATTGGGATATGTCCCGATGAGATCGCGACATTGACATTGCTGAAAACCGTATCCGGCGATTTTTCGCCGGCGGGAAATTTTATCGAATTCAAGTTCGTTCAGCTTATTCTAAAATTACATCTTGTAATTTTAAAATTTTCAAATTTATAAACTAAAACAACCTCATTTTAAAAAATTAAACTAAAATAATATCAATTTAAAAAAGAGATTTGCCTCATTTGAGTCAGAATTTACAAATTTGAAATCACTTTCTCCTTATTTACTTACAAATAATTTCAAATATTGAGTCAAAAAGTAAATTATAAAAATGAAAGAATTAAATTAAAATTTAACATAATTATAATAGATAATTAAAATTTAATTTTACAATAATTGATATTTTTTTAAAATTATCTAAAGCAATGTTTAATATTTTACATACATAAATACTTTATCATACTATTATCAAATTGATATAAACTTCTGTGTAATATTCACAAGTTATTAGTAGAAATTCTACTATCATAGGAATTCTAACTTATTACAGATTTCATGTACATGTCAATACCATACATTGGACTAAGCAAATCCAAAGCTTGTCTTGTTTTATTGGACCGTGACCCAAATCGCAGGAAGTACATTATTGCTTTGGATGAAGTAGTGGTCCTATTCAGCGATCCGTGTGGCAGCTCTCTAAGAAACTTGGACCGTTGATTATAGAAACATTGTACGGTTAAGATTCAATATCCAAAATTCACATACCGCCTGACAACTCACTCCTATTGGCCCTTCGAAGCGCACACGGATAGCTATCCGAACAGCTCCAATCTTGGAATATCAGCCGTCGATAGCTCCATCATCCAACGGATCAAAATCCACTATCCCGCGAATCCCGACTGCCTTTGAAAGCCGAAAGTTTTCAAATTCCCGCCATTTTCAGCCCCATTCACCATAAATAAGCCCGCACGTTGCATCTCTCTCCATCAGTATCGGAAGAGACGAACGGAAACTTGCATTCTTTGATCTAACACTTTCTCATCTCCAGCGAACAAGAATGGCCCGTACCAAGCAGACTGCAAGAAAATCCACAGGAGGCAAGGCCCCAAGGAAGCAGTTGGCCACAAAGGCAGCTCGCAAATCGGCTCCGGCCACCGGTGGTGTGAAGAAGCCCCACCGCTTCAGGCCAGGAACCGTCGCCCTGAGAGAGATTAGAAAGTACCAGAAGAGCACTGAGCTTTTGATCCGCAAGTTACCGTTCCAGAGGCTCGTCAGGGAAATTGCGCAGGACTTCAAGACTGATCTCAGGTTCCAGAGCAGCGCTGTTGCGGCTCTTCAAGAGGCTGCAGAGGCTTACCTTGTTGGTCTCTTCGAAGACACCAATCTGTGTGCAATTCATGCTAAGAGAGTCACAATCATGCCAAAGGATATTCAGTTGGCTCGTAGGATCAGAGGGGAAAGAGCTTAGATTGTTCATAGTTGAGATCAGCATGTTTGTAGTGATTTCAAAGCTGTTATTTCGCTCAATAGCAGCGTGTTAGTCATTCTGGTTAATCGTTATTGAAATCTAAGATCTAATTTGACATTTGAACGTCATTTTTAATTTAATTGTTCAACTCTTATTTATCAAAGGTTTTGTAATTGATTAGTTATTACATTTGTCTTGAAATTAAATTAATTCAAATCTAAATAAATTAAAATTAATTTTTTATTTTAAAATTAAATTAATTCATAACTATTGTTTTTATGAAATTGATATTTTAATTTTTAATAAATAAGTTTAATTGTTGTAATTTTAATATATGAATAAATTTTATTAATTAAAACTATTTTTATAAATTCTTATATTGATTTTTCTTTTTTGATCAAATATTGAAAGCTACTATATAAACTTACAAATTATGTACAAATTGAATCAAATGGAGCATGCTACTCTCACTCCTCTTTCTTACTCTAGTTAACTTCAGGTCTTGCCTCAGTAGAGTTGATCTTCGTTTCCGAAGGTCAGCTCATCCAGGAAGTCTTCTCCGAGGGAGTAGAGCATCTTCTGTTGCCGACCAACACTTTATCTCTTTCGAAGCGAAGTTCGGAAAAAGCTACGCAATGCTGGAGGAGCACGACTACGGATTCGACGTGTTCAAAGGCTCACCTCCGCCATGTTTAGCTCAACCAGGTGATGGACTCGTCTGCCGTCCACGGCGTCACGAAGTTCAGGTGATTGACCTGATGCCTTGACAGTCCGCCGGCAGATTCTCGGCTTGAGACGTCTCGTCTTCCGGCCGACGCTCAGAAAGCTCCAATCCTTCCGACTAACGATCTCCCTACCGATTTCAATTGGCGCGCCATGGCGCTGTTACAATTGTCAAAGATCAGGTTTATGTTAACCGTTACGGCACTTGTTTTTCGGATATTGCTCGACATACGCATGTTTTGTTGGATGTACGTCGAGAATTTAAGTTGATGCTTTCGGTTTTTATGTTGTAGGATTCGGCGCGGTTCCTGCTGGTCTTTTAATGCGACTGATGCTCTAGAAGGAACTTGCGTTTCTTGAGCGAGCAGCAACTTGTAGATACCACGAGGTTTAACTTTTCATCTTCTTTCGCCTAGTTTTATAGGCTTTAACAGTTGCTGTTTTGTTTAGTCTCTTATATTTCTCTATTCGCGTTGTTCTTAATCAGCTTTTTTCATACTTAGTAGGATTGTGTTTATTACTTTTTGTTAGGATCGAAACAAAACAATTGTTAAATCAAACTACATTAGAACCTCTATTTACTTTTTGAATCTGATTTAGTTCGTTCTAATTTTTAAATTGTTACTATCCAATGTTTCATATTATTTCAACTAATTGTTTCAGTAGCTGGTTTTAACAAGTCAATTCTTCTAGGTTATGCATTACGACATTCTTGATTATGAATTTACGGATCTGAAAATTGTTTGCATATATAAGACCAAGATCCATTCATCTTTTATTGGCGAACTTTCTTGAAGTTTGTTAGATCCTAAATCTTTTTGTTTAGCATTATTTAGTTGCCTCGCTCTTTCCTATTTGGTCCTTTTAATACTAATGTCTCCTTCATAATTGAGATATGTACATCCGTTCCGAAAGAAAACTGGGAGTTTGCTGTTTCATAGAAGTATGTGATATTTGTTTTCTTGCACAAAGACATAGATAACATCTCAGTCTTCAGGGCTCCTAAGTCTGTTTTTCAATAGAGCACAATATATACATTTTGTTTCCTTTATAGTACTTTTGCTGTACTAAGTTTCACCTTTTATTACTGATCTTCATTCGTACAAAATTTGTAATATTTGTCGTGCGATCCACAAGAATATGGTGCATGTGGCTATGATTGCTATGGCGGGTCAATGATTACTGCCCTCGAATATACTCTCAAGATTGGACTCGAGCGGAGTGGTGGTCCTTTTGCCGGACTCCCTAATCCTGGCACCTGTAAATTTGACAGGAACAGAATATCTGCATCTGTATCCAACTTCAGCGTCTTCTGCGTGGATAAAAGATAAAATTGCCGCATATTTGATGTAAAATGGCTCTCTGGCAGGTAAATTCCTGCCCTTTCTCTTCTTTCTGGGCCTTGGCATTTACGTATGTTCAATCCGTTCTTATTTTCTGATGCAAGAATGCGTTTGAAGGTGGACTGACAATCAAAATATTTTCGTTGCCTTGGCATGCACAATGGGTATCAATGCCATGCCTATGCAGACATAATTTGGTGGAGTTTCCTGCCCATACATTACCTCCAAGCGGCAGGATCATGGTGTGCTGCTTGTGAGGTGTGGATCTGCTCCTATCCGATGTAACGAGAAGATCATAAAAAATACTTGGGGAGAAAAATGGGGAGAGAAGAGAATAGGTAAATTCCATAATGAACCCTAGGTCCATGGTTATTATTTTACTGACTTTCATTTCATAATTCGATTGAATTATCTTTATATATTATAAATTATTTATTGATATATAAATGTAATTTTGTTTAATGACTAAGAGGACCATCCGTGTCGCAATATCTGCGGAGTTAACAGCGTGGTCTCATCTGTTGCGATTTTTAAGAAGTCAGCTTGCTAGAGCATCACTTTATCTGGTAAGTTTTATTAGATAACTCAAATTCAGTAAAAAAATCTTATTTATTTGAGTTTTTAGTTTCTGTTTTTAGTTTTGATTTTTTCTGCCTTCCAAAAATTTTGAAAATTATAAAATTTTAATTTTTTTTATTATTTGATTTGCTATCATTTAAATATATATTATTTAATTATTTAATTTTAAATAAAAATTATGAATAATTTAATTCAACATTATCTTTATATATTTAATAAATTAAAATTAATTATCAATAAAAATATTAATAATTTAATTTTATTGAATTTTGATAATTAAATTTAAAATATGTAAATATTCAAATAAAATTTGATTTAATAATTAAAATATATTTCAAATAAAATATTAAAATTTAAATTATTTATTTTATTTAAATTAACATAATTTTATTAATAATTTGTTAATAAACATTATATATGAGATTAAATAAATTTATTTAATTAAAAATAATTTATCTTTAAATTTTAATAAAATGTAATTATTATCGGTTATAAAATATAACTGCATTAATATTAACAATCAAATAATTTTTTTTTAAAAAAAAATATAAACAAGAAAACTAAAAATAAAAAAAATAGAAATACAACCAAACCATTCACAAAAACCATCAGCTTTTTAAGTGTTTTTTTAGATAAAAACGGTGCTGTGCTATCTTGTGTGTGAAATATTATAACGTATATAACATTTAGAAGGCTTGACAATCAAGATTTCGACTTTCCCGTTAGATTTAAATTTGAGTTATTCCCATCATGTCTTAAATTTAAAAATCTTTTAAAAATGCCTGACTGAACTGGGCTCTTTGAGCCTAATCTAAACCCAAAGATTAATTTTCAAACTAGAATTAAACCTGAATGAGCCCGGCTTATTCCTATCCCTGAATGAGCCTGGGGTCGGAATTTGTGCAAATACTGCTTTCTGCATGCTTCTCTAGTGCTATTTTAGGTAACCTTATTGTTCTCAATATTTAATGTTGTGAATGATAATTCGGAATATCTAATTACTAGATAAGAAAGTAATTAAAAGCAAAAGCATCTGGATGTGATTTTCATATCACTCTCCCTTAGAAAAGCTTAAATCAAAATCCTTATCCCATGTTTGATACAAATGTTACATGCACATTGCCTTAGATAGCCATTACCAGCTTTTAAGATTATAGATTCTTTCGTTTTATATTGTCTTGTTACTTGTTGTCTTTTTGCATTAAAAAATATCTCAAGATAATTTCATAAAATATTATTGCAAATAGTCTATTTTTGATGGGTAGAGAAAATATAATAATATCGTTAAGTTAAAAACAGGTAATATTTAGAATATTTAATCACAATGTAATTGATGGGTTAACATTTGGAAGTTTAAATGTTTAAGTCTTCAGTGTTATTTATGTTTTAGGTTTTGTTTTTAACTTTCAATCAATTATTTTAGCTTTGAAAATCTTCAGCAGTGATTTTTTACTAGAGCCAATGCACACTTTTCTTTTCTAAATTATGTTTTAGAAATTTTATTTAATAATATTAAATGATAAATAAAATTACCTTAAAGATTTAATTATGTGATACGCTTTTATATATAAATATAATTATTACATGAAATCTATAAATTGATTGGTTAATTATTAATACAAATTGAATAGGTGCTTATAAAATTATTTAAATTAATTTAAATATTTAATGATTATTTAATAGATAATATTATCATGGCTATAGCTTTACCTTAGTTATAATTTACGTTAACAAGATTTCTTTTATTAATTTACTGTATTTCATTACAAAAGACATTTGTAACCACATAAATATTCAACTTCTAAAAACTTTTTTATATTCAGTTCCACCTTTTGTTTTAGTGTTGCAAATTTTAACTTTAATTTTATTTTTTAACTAATAAAATCTTTTTATTTATTAATGACAATGTAATTAAAATTTGATTACTAAGAATGTAAAACATTAAATAATATTTGACATGTAAAATCTTTGTAAGAAGATTTATTTAGTTTAGTTCTATATTTTTATTCTATATAATTGCTTTAGTAAAATGTTTCAATGATATTTTTAAAATTTTATTTTTTAATCTGTTAGAACAATTTAAAGTTTTAAAATATAGTTTCTGTTAAGTTAGTTTTCAAATTTGAAATAAGTAAAATTTATTATTTTTGAAATAAATTAGAATACTTATTCGATAGCTAAATCACAATAATTAATAAAAATATATATTAAATAATATTATTCTAATTAATAATAAATTTGAACAGTTTTGAAAAATTAATCTCTTAAATAAGTAAACAACTAAATATTTTTCTAATTGATAACGAAATGAAATTGTTATAATAATGAAACCCCAATTTTCATGTGTTATAAAAAAGAAAGACAATAGAATTATAAATTGAAATAAAAAATCAAAATTAGAATTATAACCAAATGAAACTTAGAATTATTAACTAAGACTAAGAGAAGGTATCAATAACTATTATGATCAACATAGATGAGGTTCAGACTCTCTTGTCCTACCTGTATTACTGTAGACCGGCATTGCAGAATATAAATATTTACCTCACAAATGAAACACAATGCAAATACAACAAGAAATATTTACACCTTAATAATGACAAACAAATGATATAAATGAGAAGCTGGACACGCTACTACTTCAAAAACAGTTGATGCTGATATGCATGTCGACCGGTTCTCTAGTTATTACTCTTCGTCGAATTTAGTATAATCTTCTTTTCCTATCCTAAAGTGTTTGGTCCAATTTCAAAGAATGTATTTTCTGTACCATTCAACACTTAAATGTGTATTCAATCATAAACTTTTATATATACCGACCAGGATATGTATTAATTTACTTCTTCCTCATCTCCCAGTGAAGCAAATGAAAATGGATAGAACTTGTACCCATCTCCCTCATAGAACTTGTTTTGGAACTCTACCCAATGTAACCTTAAGGCATGTAAAAATGCACTTAGGGTTTCCATCACAAGCAGGACGCCAACAGTAGCACATATAAATACTACTATGCCAATTATAAGGATTATGATGTTATTGAACCTGCAATGATTGTTATGTGTTAATATAAATCAAAAATATTTTGTTTTTAATATATGGCAAGGATGTAGACTGAGCTCACCCCCAGGCTAGAAGTAGAACTTTGTCATAGAATACACTTGACAATTCTGAATGGGCTAGACTGCAATTTAGGTCAATTAAAGGCATTAGATTCATCATATTTCGAATTGAATAAGCATTGCAATTAGGGTTGATAATGGCCAGGGCGAACTCAGGTCCTATCGAATTTTAAGCCAAAATTCAGGTTTTAGGTTCAGTCGGGTTAATCCTTGTTTGTTTCCCAGCCCTAATTGTATAATCAACAAGTAATAACGGCAATGATCCTAGACTGACCTCTTTTCCTTGACCAAATTCGACCGGGATCACTTTTAGGTAAAAGTAATATTATTTTGGAATTGGTAGAATTGACTTCAGGATCATATTAAATGCTCTAGCCCGGGTTTTGTTTAAAATCCTATCAAGAAGGGCTTTTGTCTCTTAATTCAGGCCGGGCTGACTTGGTTTGCCAACCCTATGATAATAAGATCTAACCATCTGACCAAATAGATAAAAGATTGGAAGGCAGCTTTCAACTAGTTAATAACCAACCTCAGAGCCCATAATCGTAGATATGAAGCTGTATTAGATACTGCTCCAAGCACAAACTCAATGGTGTGTATAAGTTGATGTACGAAGACTTCACTGAACTCAAATTCCTCGTGTCCATGAGAATCGTACTGCTCCATTTCAAGAATGTCATCAGCACTGTCGAGCAAGGTATACGATTGACCTCGGTGTCTCTGAATACGAACATGAACATATCGTTTAAGAAAAATATTGAGATACAAACTAAAATTGCATGAATTTGAAAAGGAATTTCTGACTTACTTCCTGGTGTTGCTTCTTCAAGAGAAAAGGCTTTGGAAACAGCATCCACGGTACAGCAACAAGGGCTGCGAGTAATAACAAAATCTGGCAAAGGAACAAAAACATTAAAGAACGGGCTTAATCTGATGTTCTAAAAATAATAATACAATCTCCATTACGAAAATTTAAACCTGCAGAAACTTCTGGCCAGTGAAAAGCTGATTGTCGCCTAAATCATCAGCGGGACTCAAAAACATGTATATCATTACATGGTACAGATCAGCTTGTGAACCAGTGCACCACTTGACAATTATGAGAAGTGAAAGGTAACCAAACAAGCTGTTCAAGAAAATAATCTGGGGGACAAATTGGTACCTACATTAACATAATTATTCAGTAAAAAAAAAAAAAAACTGAAGCAGCAGAAAAGTAGTACATCTCAAACGTACACACAGTGCCCCCTCCGCTGAATATATGTAAAGATTTTGATAGATTATTAAACTACAAATGGGATAATCAATTAAAAGGGGTATTTTCTTTTTAAACCTTTTAAAAATTAGACAATTCAGTTCAAAACATTGTCTTTATTAACATTTTAATGATTTAATTTACAAAACACCTAAAAACTCATATTTATAAAAACTATATATTAATTATATCATTAAAATATTAATAGAGACAATATTTTAAACTGAATTATCTAATTTTTAAAAATCTGCATATTTAATTAAAAATTTTAAAAGATTATATATTAAAATAAAAAATCTAATAAATTGGCACTTCTTAATTCATTCCCCCAATTAGATATAATTGCACTTTGAACAGCAATTTGCTAATCTTTATGAAAGATATTTGTTATAAATGGGAGAACCATAAAGGATGAGGAGGATTGCTCACCAAATGTTCAGTTCATCTCCAAAAAATTTTGCATTGAAGTAGCTGATTACGATCCCGAGATTCATTTGAGTCACTCCTATTAGGATTGACATCTTCATCTTCAACGAGTTCAAAAAAGGGAGTTCGCTTCTTGTACCATGCCACTTGGGATCAACTCCAAACGGATAAGTAGCACGCACCTTGATTAGACCCGCAGTAGAAGCATCCCTGCAAATATGAATTGTGTAGATACTTGCAAGTTGCAACTGATGTGCTATGCAGTTACAACGCTATGCGTTTATCAAAATAGAGCCTTATTACCTGCAGGACAGATCACGGCAACTGTATGCAGAGGGCCCAAATAATTCAAATGGGACTGAGAAGAATTCATTATATATCAGTCCTGTGTATATTGAAAATATTCCCATCATCATTATAACATTGCGACCACCAAATGTCATTTCCATGATGTCACCGAGCTTCTGTTATTAGCAAAATCAAGTCAGCTGAAGTATATAGCAATTAAGAGAACAGCAGATTTAGCTATACCTTAATTACTAGTACGAATGGCATTAAAGTTAGTTCGGACCTAAAGTTAACGGTTCAGCTTAACTGAACATCATACCCACTTTGAACTTTTTTAAATTTATAACTCAAAATTTTTAATTAAATAAAATAATTCCAAAATTATAAAATTATTTAAAATAAAAATAAAATAATTCGGCTCTGGCCGTGAGACACAGACCTCTGCTCATACACTCATTTTGGACCCTGCTTAAGTTCAGCTTGACCCACTACCAACCTTCCTAATCAGGGATGACAACAGATCTTTTTGTTTTCTTACCCAAGCCTATGCCGATTAGAATCGGGCATAAACTTATTCTGAAATGAGAGCTAAAACGTTATCATTTTAGTCGATTAGTTCAAGTCATTGAACAAAAAGTCATTTAGTTAATTTTTAACAAAACAAAGTCAGGTCTAGTTCTGGCCGAATATGAGTTCAAATCGAAACATAGCCAACTCGAATTTAATCTGTTGACTTCGATGGAGCCAGTTCAAAATATTGTCATCCCTACCCTAACAGTAAGACGTGGAGCGTTTACCTGACTGGAAAGTTTCTTCTCTCTGGCTATGAGATATAATGCTGCTGCCAGCAGGCAAATTCCATGACCCCAATCACCAAACATTACAGCAAATAGGAAAGGAAACGTTATAATTGTGTGTACACCAGGATTTGCTTCTTGGTACTTGGCTACTCTGAAACAATACTATTTGGTTAACAGTTCTGAAATGCGATTTAAGATAGGCAATAAGTAAAAGACTATTCAAGAAAGTGATATACACAGTACAAAGAGTATATACAGTAGGCTACAATGTTGCAATGGACATAAAGAGACACAGTTTTGCTCGAAATGCATGAAACGTGATTGATTCCCATCAATTGAGTAGCCTGAAGTCAAAACTACCATTACGCAGACGTTTTAAATAGAAATGTGGCGAAAAACCAGAGCTGGAAGTCAAAGGATTAAGTATGATTTAATTGAAACCATGCTCGAGCTTGGGTATTTGGACCCAGTTGGGCTCGGAATCCAACTTGTTAATTTTTTAAAGCTCAATTAATAATCGCAAACCAGGTTGAAGTTAATGAACCAAATTATGTTTTACCCAAGTTCAAACTTGGGGACCGAAAAACCCTAATTTTAAGACAATGCTATATTTTTATGAACATCTGTGCACTATATGTATCTATTCACACAATAATGGTATATGATTCACAAATAGTCTAATCTAGTTCTTCTCAGCTAGAATAAACTATATGTATGTTGAAAAACAAAATTTCAGTTATTTGGTATAAATAGACGATACATTAAGAAAATTGAAAAGTAAGCAGAAGTTATTGTCAGGTGATTTAAGTATATCATCAAATAAATTTTAGCCAACTATCAACAAAATGACTTCGGAAATTAAATGAGCTGCTTAAGTTAATTAACTCACCCATATGCATCTACAATATCTTGAAATGCCGAAGTAAATTTATTTGTACGGAAATATGTAGGTGGTGATTCCTTTGTTTGCAAAACCTGGAAAATGGTTCCAATTTGAGAGCTACTCTCTAGGGCTGCCTGCCTCAAAGCATTCTGAATCTGTACTAAGAAAAAAAAAAGTTAACGTAATCACAAAAGAGTAACTTTTACCGGTTTGGCGTGTAAAATAAAATGTTTAAACTAAGTATAAGTGGACAAATCAAAATAACATTACCTGATCAGTTGCAAAAACAGGACACCATCCTTCAGCGACAAGACACTTCCTTGTGACATCCATGTTGAGCATATTTAAAGTGTGGTATATTGACTTTTCCTTCTTCACCTATACAAAGGGAGCAAAATTTTATGGCTCAAAGATAGAATATGAACTCCATAATGACAATGTTAAAAAGCAAACATGCATTCTTGTCAAAAAAGCACTTTAAGAAATAGTATTAGTCAGGAAGGGAACTTGCAACAACTAAATAAAATGGCTCAAGGATACCAGAAGGTTCCATTTCTGAAACTGAAAGCCAATTGTCTGTAACAGATTTGTCCTGTGTGCCAAACCAATATCTACTGTAGTGTTCAACTCAGAAAGTCTTCCAGATACCTAGTAATCAGGGAATGAAGAAGTTTATATCACAGAATGGACGAACGATTACTGCCAACTCAATATCAAAGGTATATGACATGTCAAAGGCATATTGTGCACCTCTGTCATCATCTGAAACTGTTTGCTTAGGTCCTCAGAAAACGAATAACGATTTGCTCCAAATGCATCGCAAATTTTCAGAATTTTACTCTTTGCTCTTTCACCCGAATAGAAGACCGCAAATACATTTTTCTCAACCTGAAAATTTAATTCCTATAAGCTTCACAACACGAAAGGCCAACAACATTTTACTTTGTAGAAGATACTAGCAATGGCAGCTTGCAAGCTAATACCTTTGCTCCCGAGACAGGATCAATAACAGAGTTTTCAATCACAGCTTGCCTCAGAAACACATTACCCCTCGTTGCACGAAACAGAATCCTTTCAAACGCCATTGATTTTTCTCTCGGAACAAGGCCAGTGACAAAGCCCAACTTAACTTGTTTCGACGGATCCCTTTAAAAACGAACGCATTCGATCAAACACAATTTCAGTAATCACAGTTCACTTATACCTTTGACAATTTGGGGCCC
>JANSVB020000120.1:55406-71082 GCA_025504935.2 Erythroxylum haughtii | reverse complement strand
GCCATAAAAGAAGAAAAAAAAAACCATAAAGTAATCAATGAGAGGAGAACATGTTAAAAGCAAACAGCAAGCACGCAACCATATGCAAAAACCAAAACGAACAAGAAACTGGGTCATCGATAAGATGAATAAGAGCAAAATCAGGATTGAAGTTCGAAACAAAAAGTACAACACCACTCTCTAATCCCATGGCTTCCCTCACTCTCTAATCCCATGGCTTCCCTCCATTTTCCTTCTCCAAATTCTAAGTTCCTAACCCTTTTTTTTTTCAACTTCAATGGATGCATGTTAAAACTTGCAATGAACAAGAACAACATTAGGAGCAACGATTCAGAAAAGTTTTGTTTTTCTGTACCCTACATTGGGAAGGGCATGCCTTGAACTGAACTAAGACCTTGGTGGTGGGAAGAATTGCGTACCAGCAATGAAAGCATTGAATGGAGGTTGATACAGAGAGGTTGGATCAAGTAAAGCTCCTGAATTTGGTTCGTTAACGTTTGATGTGCTAGTGGTTGCTCCTGTTAGGAAGTTCAGTTGTTGTGCTCCTCCACCGGAAGAGCTCTCGCCTCGGCCGGAGTTGCAACCACTGTCAGGGCCGTGATCGTAGAGAATTCCCTTGAAAACATGACCTCCGATGTGAACTGCTGTCTGATACGCAAGTTGGTCATCGGCATCTTCCATGGAACTTACTTTAACGCAACGGAACGTAGCTGGTGAACTCAGTTGTGGAGGGAATTGTCCCAGTTCCAACCCTAATGAGTCGAAAAAGACAAAGTGATTAAGGACAAGAATCATGAAGTAGAAGAAGAAGAAGACACTTGCTAAACTCTACAGTCTACTTTACGTGACTTTCCTTGGTCAGTTTACTAACGAACAGTGGTCTAATGGAATCATAGAAAAAGGAAAAGAAAGAGATAAGGGAAAGCATGTGGTGGGTGGAGGGTGGCTGACTATGGAGCAGACCTGATCACACGCAAACGGTACGAGTCTTGTTGTTTGGGTATTAAAAGCTTCAAATCAAGTTCCTGAGACCATCTGACCATATTTTAGCTAGTTCTTCAAAAGAATTTCAAACTTTACCTGATGTAGTACAAGTAAGAGAAGGATTGGCACTTCTATTCTCTCTTTGCCTTTTTGGATGCTCTCCTCGAAACTGTTGTTCTTGTTGTTGATGATGTTGTTGCCTCTCTCGCCTTTTACCTGCAGGGACCCAAGTGCTCTTGACGTGTGTTTGGCATTGAAACCCTCGGCTTTTACAGCAAGTTCTACACCTCAAATGTGAACAATCTTTCTTGGCTTGGTTACCACAATCTTGACAATTCATACCACCACCTCCTCCTCCTGATCCTCCTTGTCTCATCACAGTAAAACCTGATCTTGACGAATCATCAGAGAAGTTACTTCTTCTTTGACTAGGACCACCCACTCCAAATGTTGAGGAGTAAGTGTTGTTGTTTTGATGATGGTGTTGGTGATAAAACTGTGGCCATAACTCAAATCCCTTGTTGTTGTTGTTATTGTTGCTGATCTCTTCGTTTCTGTATAAAAACACACTGTTCTCTTCTTGTCTGCTTGAGGCTACTCCTTCTCTCCCACCACCTAGATAGAACCAACCAGCCATGTTTCCGAAACCAACCTCACTTCCATATCAGAAACTTAAGCTAGCCCTTATGAGGAATTAACAAGATCAGTCAGAATTTTGCTGTGGATGTTCTTGCAGCTTTTGAGGTTACGAAACTCAACAGAATTCCAAACGAATTTCTGGGTTTAGGTTAAGAAACTATAAGGAGAAAAAGGGCTAGACCATGATCAGCTTTTACTTCAATTCTCTCTTTCGTTGTTGGAAGCAATAATAATGGCACAGAATTAGAGTTCTGCTACGCCGCCATGGGAACTGCACACCTTACTCTCTTTTCCTCATTTAAGACAAACCTACTCTAGATCTCTTTCTCATCAATTACTTGTTTACTTCTGCTTCTTTGTTGTTGAGACTTTGTGAGGGAGTGAGTGAGTGAGAGACAGAGAGACATTTACAAACAAAAGCGATTGAGAAAAAAACAAAAATTGTAATAAGGAAGAACAAGAAAATCTATCTCTAGGCAGTTCTCTTCCAGTTTCAATGAATCTAATCTAAGATATCATGAATCACAGCCGTCCGTCAGTTAATCAAACGGCGGTAATGATGGCCCACGTGGCAGTGCATCAGCTTCTGTTTGTTATTCGTCCTTCACCGGAAAACCCGTTTATTTTTTTTATTTTATAATTTTTTCTGACCCCTCTTTCCTATAATGAAGATGATGCGTGCTTAATTTTGTGCAAGCAATATAGTCAAAATTAGAAAGTCTCTTGTTATCAACTGGTTTACAATTTTTATATGAATGACAAATCTTGTTGAGACACGTGGAGTTTCATCTCTGAATCAACGGTCCTAAAATATCGTTGTTTTTTTTTTTGAATGGCCTAAAATATCGTTGTTGTAGAGTCTTGACGGACTTGAAATGTTTATAAGCTTAGTACATAAGGGCAAAGGGATGAATAATTGAATAAACCTTATTTTTTTTGGCGAGACCTAATTTTTTATTATTAAAAAATTAAAGTAAAATTTGTTTGATATATTATTATTAATATATCCGTAATTTTTAAAAAATATCAACAATTCTCTTATAGTTTTGATTTTATAATGTCTGTCTATATGTTATCAATTTTCGTTACAAACTTTTACTGAAAATTTCAAAACGGCCTCGTATAGTATCACATCCAGTATCATGTATAGTGCCACGTAATGAAAACGATGTCATTTTTTGAATTCGCAGTTAGAATTTTTCACAGAATGGTAAAGACAAATGTTATAAAACCAAAAATATAAAAAAACTATTGATAGTTTTTAAAAATCAGACAATACAATGATAATATGTCAAACTATATATCAAGATCCAATGAATTAATTAAACAAATTAAACAAATCTGTAATATTGTTTTTTTATAAATTAACCATTACTTAAACAGAAATTAATAATGAACAATTTAAAGATAATATTTATTATTAAAATTTAACATGTTTAAAATTAATAAATAAGTATTTAATAAAAATAATTTTAACATCTAAATATTTATAAATGTTAAGGGTTTGTGGTACTTATAATTTCTAGGTTATATTTCATATGTTGAACTTGTTGAATCTTTAAATTCTCTTTAATAATTTAACCATTGAACTAGGAAATAAGCATTGGTGTTTAAAAAGTATTTGATTAGATTAATATTAGATATACTTGTGAGGCTTTTGAGATGTGTAAGAACGTTGGTAAGTGCAGTGCTAGTGTAATGTATAATTTATTGGAGATTCTATAAATAGCGACTTGGGTTTGTTAAAATTGATATTTTGGTCCAAGTTTAGTCTACACTCCATTCGATTTGACTAAATTTAAATTAACTAATAACAAGTTGGTTAAATTTTAAATTAATTTTAAATTTTACATAAAAATTTTAAATTTAAGAGATTTAATCTAATTTTATCTCAATATAAGTTATAAGAAATTTAAATTTTAAAAATATATATTTAATCTTATTTTAAACCAGATTCAAATTTATAAGTATTGAAGCAATCATGCTTATATTTTAATACTAGAGTTTACTGTTCTAAAAAAGGTTACATGATATATGATCCAATCTCAATGGATTGGAATTTTCTGAATGATTCTCATTCAAAGAAGTAATACCAACAACAATAATATAAAAATGTATAAATTGTAAAGAAAAGCAAGTTTTCTGAAAATTAATATGAGCACGATTTAAATTATATTATTCCCTTATCAAAATATATTTTTTTGTCATTGCAATAGTTTTCAAAACAATATATCCTTTCTAATTCTTGATTATTTAAAATATTTTATAATTTAAAATTAAAAAAAAATATAAATTGCTAATGAAAATTCAAAGTTATTAAATTTATATTGAATTATCCTTGCAAAAAATTAAAATTTAACTCTTTCACATGTGAAACCGTAAATAACATAATAACTTGTGTTAAATATAATTTTAAAATTTTCTAATACTATATTAATTAATAATAATATAAAATTAAAAAGTATTTTTTAAAAATTAATAAAATCACATCAGAACTGATTTTTTTTTTCGTATATATCATAAAACATGAAAAATGAGGGTCAAAATTGAATACAATTTCATTATCGATAATTGTAAGGAGACAAATTAAGTGTCAAGAAAATCCCATCCTATATTGTTGTCTGAATAAAACCCTATGAGGTCATATACACAGCTCAGCAGCGTGGACTAATTAATCATTGATTTTGGAGGCCTGTTCTGAATTAAGGGGACAGTAGGTAAGTAGCTTAGGAGCTAATTAAGCTTTGTTTAAAATGACAATCACGTGAACCGCAGATTATTAGCCGCTAATAATTGGATTTTGATTAACTTAATACGCAAACTCCCTTGAGGGTAACATGCTTAGAAGTGTCAGAATCAAAAGTTCCGCCAAAAAAACAAATGCTAAATGAAAAAGTCTTTGAAAAGTTGCATGTTAAATTAAGAATTAAGTGAAAAAAAACTAAAACTTTTCTTAATTTAATAATAATAGCCTATTTTTAAATATTGGTACTAAAATACTTTAACTTTTAATTTTTAACAAAAATAATGTGACATTAAATTCTTTAATGTGGATGATGTAGCGATCCCCGTCAGAGTAGTATATATATCAGGTGATTGTCACGTATTATATTTGTGTCATATATAAATTTTATTATTTAATAAATTAAAATTTTTAAACTTCTTAAAATAATTATAAAATTGTAGAAAAAGTGTATACTTATTTTAAAGTTTTTAATATTTGTAATTTACTAAATTATAAAATATATACATAATACAAATATAATATGTGACAATTACATGAATTAAATACTATTTTGACGTGACAATTACGTTATTTCTTAAAGTTTTGTTTAGTATTGTAAAATTGAGTACATTTTAAGATTTTTTTATAATTATCGTTTAAATTAATAACATCAATAAGAGGGATTAAACAAGTTATTAAAAAATAAAATTTTAATTTTTGAAAAATTAATTAATTAAAAATAAAATACATTACATCTTATAAATATCAGTTAAATCCAATTTATTATTTAATTTTTTGGATCCAAATAAGTGAATTCAATTGGATAGCCTTTATTAGTAGTTTTGTTTATGATGATCTATTAAGAAATTATATAAATACATAATTAATAAGATATTTTGTATATTAAACAATTTATAAAATTAATTAGAAAATTTATTATTGTGAAAATTTAAAACAAGTACGGCCAGTTTAGGGGCCCGAGGGAATTTTTGATAATCGTTTAGATATGACTGGATCGAACAGAATCTCTGTCCAGACAGAATTTCCATTTGTTTATTAATCGCCGGCACCAAGTCTCGGAGTTCCATGCATTTCTCTGCCATGATTTGTGGTCGCTTCCAGGATGGGAATGCTTCGGTAGTCAAATGTAGGGTTGGGAACTCTGTTCTAATTAGCCTATTTTAACCACGTATTTGGCCCAATAAGTCATTTTATGTTTAAATATACATAAAACGACGTTACATTAAAGCAAAGATGGTTAAAACAAGTTAATAAAAATAGAAGAGAGTCAGGTCGGTTTTAAAAATTTATATTTAATTTTAAATTATGTAGACTTAGCATCTAATTGAGTCGGGTCGGTTCTAAAAATTTATAATTAATTTGAAATTTAATTTAAAATTTAATCATACTTAAAACTTGTAACTTAAATTTAATTTTATTATGTTCAAAATAAATTTAATTCAATTTTTATTTAAAATTATGAAATGATTTGATATATTAAAAATTAAATAAAATTATATTCGGATTATTTAAAACTACAAATTTTAAATTAATTTTTCACTTAGATTTAATTACAAATCAAGAGGAAAAATGATAATAATTTTATTTTTGAAATAAATAATTTTATTATCATTCATTTTACTATTAAACTTTCAAGCGGTCTAAATAACATTTCAAGAGAAAAAAGATATATATTAAGTACCTTGCTGAAGAAATTAAAAAATTCAATTGGTTAACTCAATTTAATTATAAAAACTTTGAAATAGTTAATTTTTTATTTTAATTAATTTTAATAATTTTGTTATTAAATATTGGCTAATTTTTGTAAATAAATCAATTTTTACAAATCTAAATAATTAAATTTTATTTAACAATTTATTTTTTAATTAATCTTCAGTTTTTTGATGATAAAGACTATTTTTAGCTTCATTTATATTTTAAATTCTTTAATATATTTATTATATACTAATTTTGAGAAAGCGGTTGATTTTTTAAATCTTAAACTTCGAATATTATCAGTTCAATTTTTAGTCTAATTTTTTAATATTAAATTTATGATTTATAAACTTTATAAACCATCCTAATTTTGAAAAATTACTTGAAAATACATACTCTTTTTATATTAGTTTATTCCATATGAAGACTACATTTTGAACTTCTAGATTCAGAACATAAGTTTAAGTACATTTTAAAATTTTATAATAACACATAACTTAAAATTATTTTGAAGCACCTTTATGAAGTTTATTTTCCTTTGTATATGTTAAATATTTTAGGTTATAAATATATATATAAAATTAACCCTTTTTTTCCTTAAAATTGTTCCTAAACTTTTGGAGACTTTATTTAGGCAATCAATAAATTTTACTTCTTAAATATTTATTTATTTTAGAAATTTAAAAATGATAAACTAAGAATAAAAACACTAAATTTATAAGTATCAATTAAATCAAAATAATCACGAATTAGTAGACTTAATAAAATAATTAAAATAAAGATGGACTAATGCAGCCCATGTTTCTCAATTAGAGTGAAAGCAAAAACTAACCCTTTTCCAACTTAAAGCAAATTAACCTTTAACTCTTTCACTTTGTTATTTTCGGCCGCAGAAAGTTAAATTCCCATGTTTTAATATGTGTCATAAAAAGCAAGTAATAGAGGTTTTAGATAAATGGAGCTCAAAAGGGTTTCCATTTCAGTGATGGAATGATATCTGGAAGTCTCAAGAATCGTGTCCTTGTTTTTCACCCTCGAGCCTTGTGCTCTCTTTTGTCAGGTTGACTCGACTATGCATTAATATACACACGCTCTTTTGTTTTCTAGGTATTGTGTTCTTATGGTTAATTTTTTATTAGGGTAAAAGACACGTAATTTTTTTAATTTAAGACATTTTAAAATTTTATTTTATTTTTAAAATTTTGGAATTTTAATTTTTATAAAAATTTATTTTTAAATTTTAATTAAAAGTAACGATAAATTACATAAATATTAAATATAAATTAATCAAATATCATTTACATCACAAGTTAACCTAATTCTACTACAATTGTATTAAATTATTAAATTAATTTAAATTTAATTAATTTGAATAGAATTTAATAGTTACGTTTATGTTTAATATTTATAATATATGTGCTTATTTTCGAGTTAGTAGAGTGAGGAGCATAGAGCTAAAAGGTCTTGTATTTGAATTTCTTTATCTACGCTTTCTTGAACGAGTCTGTCGTACAAAATTTATCTAGTGTGTAGCACCTGGTAGATGCGATTTGTAGACTATTGTATCAATCCGAAGATTTACTTATTCCACATCTAAATGATAGCAACTGCGGGTTCCTTTGTTTAAAAAAATATTTTTATTTTTAATAGAAACCTAATAAAAGTGATTATTTTGGAAAAACAAAAAATTAGAAAAAAAATTGAAAAATTTTAAAAATCAAGAATGTTTCTAAGAGTTCCTAAATTACATAAAAGATTTATTATTTCCTTTTAGTTCTTAATCAAGTTAATATAAACCTAAGTTCCAATTTGAGCATGTCTTTCTAAAGTTGATATGTTGGTCCGAGCTACCTTGAAATCAATCACTAAAATTTAAATTAAGTTTAACTTTGAAAGATTTAATCTAATTTTAACCATTTTGAACTTAATTTAAAATAAAAAATATTTAAAATAAAAAAGTTTAAAGAAGTCTATTAAATTAGGTTTGAATTTTGAGTTAAACTCGGATTCTTTTAAGCATGATATAAAATTTTATCCGACTCATTGTCACGTCTTAAGTCTCTCTCAAAGTGTTCATCATGAAATCTCCATCAAAATCTATTATCATGACAAAACACTCACTTTCTTTCCTACTCGATCGATCACCTTTTTAATTTTTTTGACGAGGAATTTGGGAATGCTTTAGCATTTTGTAGCATTAAAGAACAGAAAAGCCACCGACTATTACTGTATTTAGATTGTAACTTGAAAGGTTAATAATTGAATCACAAATTCCACAAGTAATTAAGTTGTTTAGACCATCAACTACGCAAGTAGGGCATCGACCGTTCATCTCGAACGTGACGTTATTATTATGATGCAATTGATCTGATTTTATGAGATATGGGTAATAAATTTCATTTCATTGAAGTAATAATGTTATATAAGTTTCAAATTTAATGTTTTAAAAATCTTAAACCGATAAAATAAGAGATTTAAGGTATAAAATGTTTAATTGGTATATACTGTTATAAAACTGACTAAATATTAAATAAAATTTAAAAATTTAAAATATAGTTAAAAAATAATGATCGTATCAATAACAAAAATTGAAGTTTAATTAAAAAATAGATTATTAAATGAAAATTAATTAATTTAATTTAATTTATAAGAATTTATTAATTTAACAAAAATTGACTGATTAATTATTAAATTAATTAATTTTTAACAACGAAAATTATTGGAGTAAATCGGACTCAAAAGTTAAAAACTAAATCAAAAATTTGGACAGCTCAAAAATTTTATGGTTGAACTGGTTGAGTTTTTAATCATTGTTTAAAATCAAGGCATTTTCTCTTAAAAAAAGCATTGGGTAAATATGTAATTAATAAAAATACATATTATGCACATTTTCACATATTTTAACTTTTAATTATACTCAAATTCTCGAAGAAAGTGAAATTGTTTTCGATCTTCTTCCAAGTTTCCTTTCAACAAAACTAATATAGTATAGTTTGTATACATATTATAGTCATTTGAAAATAGTATTTCTATTATTTACAGAAAAGACTTGCATAGATATTAAACAACTATGATATTTAACACAAAAATATGGATAAGGTCAAAAACGTGGTAAGAAATGGTTTGACTTTTTTGAAAAAAGTAATCTATGTTGTTTGAAAAGAGGACAAGTATCACATGGGAGCGAAATGTTGAATCAATAGTAGTGATATTAGTAATGCATTTGATGATAGCAAGAGGAGCATGACCTAATCTGTTATGTCGAAGATTTAAGTTCCTCTCTAATTCTTTATTTATATTTTTTGTGAATGTATAAGCAAATTTCTTATGAGAAATTGTTTCCGTCACCCTTTTGGTAAAGGATTCAATTGTATCTTTCGTGAAGCTCAACTTGTCTAGAATGTAAATTAGATTCCTAGCTACTCTTTATATTGCTAGAATCGTCTTAGACAGCAGGTCTGGAAAAATGCAAAAAGATGGATGAAACGTGATTTTAATATCAATTGAGTTAGTGAGTTTATGGACTGAAAGCAAATTAAACTTGAAGCTAGGAATATGAAGAACATTAGTAAGTGTAAGAGACTTATTGATGGTTATATCACCTATGTGATGAACCATTTTGATTGAACTGTCAGGTAGAAATATCGGTATATGATCTTTTGGATTTTTAGGTTGATGAACTAAGAGAAAAATCTAAGTCACGTGGTTTGTGACTCATTGATAAGATCCCATGTTGCTATATTATTTGATATTATCTCATTTGTTTTGTATTTATTTTGATGCTTAAATATGAAAATTAATATTTATTTTATTTTAGGAGATGAAACGTGAATATTACGTTAAATTGAGACTTTATTGATGATAATCACAAATTTTGAATAAAGTGAAGAGATTGTTGCAGTGGATAAAGCTGATCATTTGAAGAGTTAGAGTTTAACTGAGAAATTTTTTCTTTTCTCTATCATGTAAGAGTTTGAATTTGAATTTGAATTTGTTTTAGATAAACATCTTTACAAGTTAGAATTAGATTACAATTAGATCATAAATCCTTATAAAATGGACGCTCCTTGTAATTGCAAGAGGTTTCTTATGTTTTTTTTTAATTCTCTGTCTATCTTCTATTTTTGTTATTGGAGCTAAATTCATGTGTGACTAAATTTAATCATTTTGTTTCAAGGGGAATCGATATTTTAGTTGTAACTTTGTGAGTTTTTGTGTTCCAAATTTTTATTCATGTTTTAATTCAAGTATTTTTTGTTTTGAGTTCTCATATTTTATGAATGATTAATATTCGATTAATCTGACAATTTAATTTAATATTGATTATCCTATCGCTATCCAAGAATTCAATGATCTGTAATTGACATGAAGGGTTGGTAAGTATAGCAAATAGGTTATTTATGAATTCTCATATTTAACTTATGATAAATAAGGAAAACTAAAATGAATAGTTACAACTATCTCGATTATTTAATTTAGGGTTTAATCTTTTTTACGAGTTTATTGCTATCATTTATTTAATATGGAATGCTATCACATCCAGTCAATGGATGATAAATTTTGATTTAAATGTTGGGTTTGAACTAATTAATTTAGAAAAAATTTGAGACTTGTTATGATGATCCTAATATGTTTCAAACTAACTGCTTGAATCGTGAAAATATTCTCTTTAAACTAATGAGCAATGTTACAATTAAATGAGATTTTCCCTTGAATCGGAGTTTAATAATCTTAACTTTATTATTTTTAAATTAATTTGATTTAATTTGTTTTCGTATTAATTTTAGTTAATCAGTTATTTAATAAAAAACACTCCATTTACTTTGATTAATTGAAATTAAGAAGCTAGTCTTTAGTTCTCTAGGAATTAAAAAGTCAGAATTATTTTGGAAGCTTTGACTTCCTAACCACTCCTATGTCAATGAGCAAAATTAGCATGTTGATTCTTCTCTTCATCACTCCTTCCTTTCATATATTTTATAACTTCTTATTGTATAACGCTAGAAAGCTCAACAGTCCATCCAGGCATCTTTGGAATTGTCTCATATTTATTAGCTTTTGCAAATGGTATATCAGTTAAATTAGCCATCATCTTTTGTTGCTTCTTTATTAACCATCATCCTTTGTTGCTTCTTTCCCTTTTGTTCCTTTTTTCCTTTAAACCATTCTGGATATCCTTTTCCTTTGTCCTTCTTTACTTCTGTTTTCTTGTCACTCTATTGGTTACCTTCTATTCCACCATCCCTCTTAAATCCATAACCTCTAGCCAACAAAGCACTATGCTCAGTAATATCTTCCATAGCATGTACTTCTCTTTGCTTCTCAACTCTTAAAATCATTGAGTATGCTTTATTTACACTGAGTATAGGCTCCATCAGCAGAATCTGGTTCTTTACATGATCAAAGGAGTCGTTCAAATCCATCATAAATTGAATCAATTTATGCATTTGATTTGTATCAGCTGTAATTTTTAATGAACCACATGTGCATTACGAAATTGGTAACAAACATCCCAATTCATCCCATAATTTTTTCAACTTTGTGTAGTATTTAGCAATGTTCTTATTTCCTTGTGAGATAGAATTTATCTCCTCTGAATTTGATATATTATAGGCTCATTGCTTTCTCCAAATCTCTCTTGTAACTGATCTCATAGCTCTTTAGCGTTTATTACGTTGATAAAGGCATCTACTAAATCCTTGGAAATAAAATTTACTATCCAAGACATTACCATATAATCCACCCTAAGCCATGCTTATACTTAGGTGATGTTTCAATCAACATGATGTATTTGCTATTGATAAATCCTAGTTTCACCTTAGCTCCTAAAGCGATTCTCATAGATTTTGACTAGGACATGTAGTTAGTTCTAGTAAGAGGGGAAGAAACGAGAAGTATACCAGGATGATTTGAAGATTAAAGGCGGAAAGGATCTTTCGGTAAGTCGATTTTTGCATTCCTGGTTATGATTATTTTCTCCTATGGTTAATAGTGATTAATTGCAGCAGAGTAAGAGTTTATAAGTGAGCCAACGATCGATTTCACTTATGGAGTAAAGCTAATAAGAAGCTAGAAATGAAGTAATGAATGTATCTCCATACTTCTGTATTCATTCTTTAACCTCTTTATACTTACAAGTTTCATTAATAAAAAATAATTGTTCATCTAATTGTTTAACGAACTTCTAACCAACTAATTGCCTCCGTGCTAACTGTACATGACAACTTGAACAAAATATAAGTTAATATATATTTACAATATATATTTATAAGACTGCAAATTATTGAACCTCCGTGAATTCTACGTATTAACGAAATTTTTATTAGTTTGTTGTTGTTATATACATATTATACTTAAATTTAGACAACATTTGCATGAAAGGAAATAGTGTTTTATTCAATTTACTTTGAGTAAACGGTCAAATTACTTAAATAATATACAAAATATAATTAAGATTATTTTATTTTAACTCAATTAGATTATGTTTAATATTTATAATGAAAAAAAGCTAAATTTGTCTTATACTTTTAATTTTTGTCCAAATTTCCTCAAAATTTTTAAAATTTTCCCTTAATACCTCCGTTTATCTTATATTACTCTAATTCCTAGTGTTTTAAACCTTTAATAGTCACTTGCCAAATAACACCTCCTATTTGATACAATTAGTCAATTTTACTCTAATTCCTAGTGTTTTAGACCTTCAATAGTCACTGGATCTTGTTATGTTGTCACAATGACAGGGACATAAAGTACAATTTAGTGATGTCCGTGAAATAAAGGTCCTTGTAAAATTTAAAAAGTTTTTAGATTAATTTAGTAAAACTAAAAATTCAAGACCTTATGTGCACATAAAATAAAAGTTCAAGGACCAATTGGAGAATTTTACCAAATATTATTCAAGTTTTGTAGGTGTTAATTAATAGTCTATGAATCAAATATTTATTCAATGAAATTAACGTTATAAGATTTATTAAAATCATTAAAAATATAAATTTTAATTTTTTCAATGCTCTTTTAATTATTTGTTTTATTTATTTATTTATTTATTTATTTATGTACTTATTTTTATTTTGATTTGTACTATTTATTTATTTATATACTTATTTTTTATTTTGATTTGTGTTTTTACTTTTTATTTATTCAGTTATTTGTTTATATATGTAGTTATCTTTTTCTTTAAACTGTTTTTCAATTTATCAAAACAAATTCTCCGCCAAGGTTTTGTTAAAAAAAAAGTATTTATTTATTTTCTAAAAAATCAACCAAACAGGAACTAATACTGTGAACTTCCCGACCTTTTCAGACTCTTTAAGTTTCAACAAACTTTTATCGGAACTATGACCTTCTTCTAACATTTTTTCCAACAATTATCACTTTCCCAGTTCATCCATCGCAGAAAATAGTCCGGCTACGGATGGATCTCTTTAGTACAGGCTTGTCTCCTGAAAAGACACGACATATTTAGCTAACTGAGGGGGTTTGAAGAAATTAATGTCCCAAGAAAGCTTTTGAAGAAGCACTAAGGGCCTTTCGTCTATACCAGGAACGCTTTTCAGGCTTCAAGGTTTTGCTTTTTGTCTCCATGCCTCGACGCATCACCAAACAGTGAGTGCATACCCCTTTTTTTTTTTTTTCGTTTTGCCTTTTGCTCAACGAAAGCTACAAAACTCTCTATGCTTTTTCTTACATAGCACTTGGCAATGCCAAGCTTATGGGACCTCTCGAATCTTTCCGTCTAGTGAGGAGATGAGAGATGCCCATCTCAAGCCCTATGATGCTGAGTCATGTGGAATGAATATTTGGAAGTTTCTTCGCCGTTCAAATTAGCAATGATAAAGATCAAATCCGAATCATTCTGAAATTTTGTTAGGTTAGATTCAAATTAATATTATTTTATCTTATTTAATTTGACCAGAATCAATCCTTTTCAATTCTAATTTTGCTCAAATAATTGAAGTCAAGTCGAACTAGAATAATCATATGTAATTCAAATTTAATTTATTATTCTGACTGAGTCCAAGTGACACCTTTAAGTCATTATCACACTTAGATTAATTCTCCACTCGTGTTTTGTGAGATCCTAAGAGACGACTCAATATATATATATATATATATATATATATATATTTGAATTCGAAGAAACTCTGTAGACGAACTAAGTGGGTATACTTCTCGAGGATCTAATTAGCGCACCACCCCACAAACGGACAAAGCGAGCGCACCTCATCATTGAGATGACTCAATATTACTACCAAGTATTTAACAATACTACATTAATCGAACTTCCGGCCTTACTTAGGCATTGAAACTTGTTTTAGCATTAAGTAATTGAGAGATGTGGATACCGTGGTAGCTCACGGGTTTAAAAAATTATCAAATATTTGAAACTTGTTTTTATTTAAGTTCGATTTAAATAACTCAAACTCTGACTTACCTAAGGTCCAATTATTTTAAATAAAACGATATCAATTTAGAAAATTTCAAGCTGACTTAAGCCTAAACTTAACTTATAGATCAACACATTGAAAACAATTAAATTTAGACTAACGGCCATCCTAAATCAGATTAAGCTTGATCATATATCTTGAAAGATTTGGATAGTTTGAAAATCAAAATAATGTCATTTAATTCATATTGATTTGAGCCGACTATTGTACCTGAATTCAATATAAAATTCTCAAGTCCAATCTATTTACTCTGCGTCAGATTAGATGGAGCCTAGCAAAATTTGACCTTCATACACATCAATCGTTGTTTTTAGCATAAATAATTTTAAAATTATAAAATTTAAAAAGGTATCCTTAACTTATTAATATTTGCATGTATGCCATCTATATTCTTAACCCCTAGACACATCCATCGGGGATTGGTGGTGGTCCCGACCGTAGATTTCATAGGCTGGGGTCCCACTGGCTCTGCATGTGAGGGACATGATGAAGATATGGTTATGAATGGACCGTAGGCTGAATTTATAGAGTGGCATAGATCCCCCTTTAAGCATATTATTATTCGAGCAAGTGCATTACGATGTAAAGATATGTCTCAAGAAAGGTGGTAGTTTTAAGTGATGATATTAAGTTTTTCTACTAGGATATAATTTAGAAAAATTAAAGATTTGTGTCATTCTACTGAAGAAATATTGCTAACTCATTTTAATTTTAAAAAGAATAACCAATTGAGAATAAAAAAGTTTATAAACACTATTTTTAGATTATGTTTGTCACTTAAATTAGCGATTTACAATAATTAGAAATCATAAAAATTTTAAATCGTTAGGTTTATTTTAATAACTCTTGTTGTTAAAATTAATTAATTTATTAATTAATCGATTTATTGTTATAAATTAATAAGTTCTTATTAACTAAAATAAATCAATTATTTTTTTATTTTTAATTATAATTAAAATTCTTTTATAGGTAAACATAGTATCTTTAAATAATATTTTAAAATTTTAAAATTTATTTAATCTTTAACTAATTTTGTGACAGTTTAATACCGATTGAATCTTTTAAACCTTAAATTTTTTATCTTACTGCACCTTTTTGAGCCGTGTTGGCATTAGGGAATGGGTCGGCTTAATGCCACCAAAACCCGTAGTAAGCCTAACTTCTA
>JANSVB020000120.1:15828-28680 GCA_025504935.2 Erythroxylum haughtii | reverse complement strand
CCAAAAAATTCCTTCTAAAATAAAAGGAAAAACATAAGATAAGTATTTATAATGTAATAATATTTATCTAATAAATGTATAAAAATCAATAAAAAATAATATTTTGTACCTCAAACTCCTGATAGTAAAATTCCTTTGTCACCTGAGAGATATTCTTCCATATATAACCCTCAACATCAATCTTCTCCTTGAATTTGGATGTTATGTTTTTTAAGCATGGTCCAAACTTAATCAACCTAATATTAAAAAAATTAATTTTATACAATTTTTTAAATTTAAACCTATAACTTAATTATAATCATATGGTGTTTCATGTATTTTCCCTTACAAATTGTTGACAATTGTGATATAAGTTTTTCCATAAGCTCCCTCAACTCTAGGTTGGAGGTCACCTCCTTTATTCGCATCGTTTACCCCTAATATCTCAGTCGGTATAAGGGTGGTGGATGGTGTAGTAGTAAGTGCGAAAGGTGATGCCTCATATGCAAATGTAGTAGTAGCTAGAGGGACAACATCGGATTCAATTACAGCTGCAGAATGTGATGCTTCACTTGGACAATAACTGGCTCTAAATCGTGGTCTGAACTTTGGTCGCATTATATCCTATTTTCTCATTGATGGCATATTTCAACCTGAAATTCATATCCTATCCTTTAAACTAATATTTCCCATTTTCACCATTACCATTATCCTTGTTTCAATTACATGCTTCTTGATTGAAATTAATATCCTCAATAACTATTAGAAAATTATTTCTTATATCTAGTTACATATCCCTTAAATCATCATCTGACCTAACACTTCCAAGTTAAGTTATATCATATTTCAAGTAATTAGCCTTAGCTTTTTATGATTAAACTTGATTTCAGTTCTAAGAAGACCACACAATAGATAACTCTTTTTCCAAACCTTACCTACTCTTTTGTAGAAATCTTTCTTTAAAAATAATGTGTCTAGATCATTCATTATAGTGTCAAATGTTGACAAATTTTTGAACTCAATACACTCCAATCAAGTCCTTCTTAAAGACAATATCTCTATCCTTCTCTTCAAAACTCGAAATATCTATCCTCATCTTTAGTATAACTTCTTTGTTTTCCACCACTTTGATCATCATTTTCATTAAGACGCTCCCAGGAAACCTCAATCCCATCAAAATTATCAGCAATCTCCTTTTGTTGAACAATGGAATTCATCAAATCTTCTTGTTTTCTAAATTTGTTATTTCTAATTCTTAGTTTTAGGTCAAATCTTGCTAGATAAGCATATGGTTACAAATTCAATGAGTTGGTTGTGATCAAGATAGTCACACATTTCATCAATAAATAGCTTAGCTTATTGTTGACATACTCTATAAGTTCTCATGAACCAGTGCCTTATAAATGCTTCTTTGCAGCATCATTATTCATCAATACAGAGAATGAGGCATAATAGGAAACCAAAGAGGACCAGGATGGTAGCATCCCTACATATAGTAGGATAATGGCTATCATGATTGGTACGTAGTTCTTAGAGTCTTGAAAATAAGAATAAATAATAATTACTCTTTTGGTCTCCTTTTTTTGGAGAACTAAATATCAAATTTTCCTATGGTATAACTACCACTAAAACCTCCTTGCCATATAAGACTTATTTATATGAAGCGATTCTTGAGAGGCAGACGAACTATAAGAAGAAATTGATATATCAAGACCAATTATTAAGTAGATGATACATCTAACCATATGATATTGATATGTTAAGATGAACTATTAAACAAGAATTTATTTTGGAATTATCATTATAGTGATCTTTATAGTTATTATGGCTCATATAAACTAAAATATCTATACATACTAACAAATAATTTATAATATGAATAATGCAGTTAAGATGAATTAGCATATCTATATAGCAATTTCAAGTGCTATATAGATTTAATCTAATTTCAAGTGCTCAACTAAACCAACAAAAAAATAAACACTAAAATCAATTGGTAAGCAAATTTAGATTTTTTTGATGATTTATCTTATATTGAACAAAATTGAACCTTTAAAATCCTTCAACTTTTTTTTTGGTTCAATTTATATACTAAATAGGATCTAAAAGAAGAAAGAAGAAAAAAGAAAACTTGTTGAGTCAATAAGCCAGCGTATATAAAGATAACTTGAGCTCACCATCCAGCTATTGCAAATTACATAATGAAACAACAATGATTCTAAATAGTAAAAGAACTCATATGTGACCCGATACAATTGAACAAAAATTAATAACATCAATGACATTAGCATTAAAACATACTTCGAATAATATCCCATGGCTGCAACTATAGAAGATTATCAACTTATGCACATAAAACACCCATCCTATCGATTAGTTCATCATTTTCATTGTTGTTTGAACTCATATAATTGATTTCTCAACTGCAATCCTAATAAACCAGGTCATGAAATATGGTTTGTGAGAAGAAGCAATAACCTTAATAGCCATAGACATTTAAAATAAGAAGAAAATCATTAAAGAACCTACTTTAAACTTTTGTCGAACACTTTAAAGGTATGACAGCTTCATCCTAATTAACTTAAGCAAATCATGTCTTTTTCCTTCCTCAACATTTTCCAAAACATTGCAAACATAAATACACCATAGACAATCCAAAACAAACTTAAAAACACCTCAAAACTCCTAGGTTTGAATATATACGCCAATATGGGTTATACAAAAAATCACAGAGAACAAAGGTTGAATGACTTACCTCCGCTAAAGAACATAATGATAGTGGCTGAAGAAGACAAATGAACACATACGCCGACAAGCAGAAGACAAATCAATGACAAATAAATGGGAAGAATCGACGACAAAAAAATGAAAACAAAAATGCGGGGCAAAGGGAGGATGTCTTCGGGTAGGTTAAATGCATAGGAAAATGACATCATTTGGTGCTAAAATAAGCGATGTCATTTTTTTATATTAAAAACATTGAGTTGAAAGAAACGATGATGTTTACTCTAAAATTTATTGACAGAAACATTTCCGTTAGTAAACCTAAAAATTTTTTATTCTGCCAAGCATTTCTGCCTCCTTTATCGACGGGACTCTTCTATCGTCATTATATTCTGTCGAAAAATTTGTCGAGATAATTTTCTTCCATTTTTACCGACGAATATTTTTACCGTTGCAAATCTAATCTTTCCTGACAATGTTACCAATGAAAAATCTTTTTATGTCAATAATTTGCTATGGTTTCTCTTCCGTTGGTAATTTTCCATCAGTAATTACTAATTTTCTTATAGTGATCTAAAGTATTTAAGGTTTGTGATGAGAAAGAATTTAGAGTATTAGATAAAATTTCATTTATCCTTTTTAATTTATTTTGTATGGCTACGAGAAAATCTTCACAATCCTTATTTTATAATTTGGTTAGAGTTATCACTAAACAGTTTACAAGGGTTAAACTTTGGAGATTTAATGGTGGAATATTTCTTTGTAATAATAATCAATGTTTTAAAAACCATATCAAAAGTTAAACCGGTAAGATAAGCGGTTAAAGATTTAAAAGGTTCAAATGATTAAAAATTGAATAAAATTAAAGATTTTAAAATTTTTTGAAAAATATTATCCTTTCTAATTAAAATTATAATGTTTAATAGAAAAAGGAAACTATTGAATGAAAATTAATTGGTTTATTTTGGTTTATAAAAGTTGATCGATTAATTAATAAATTTATTATTTTAACAACAAAAACTGTTAAACTAAATCAAACACAAAAATTAAAAATCAAACCAGAAAATTGTCTTGTTCAAGGGTTTTATAATTGAATTAGTTTAGTTTTGAAAACATTGATAATAATAGTATTTTCTGAAGCTTTTTTCTATGATAGAAAGTTGATTCCCTAAAGTTTGTGGGCAACCTTTTAAATAACTACTTTGGAATATAATATTTTTATTTTTTTGAATTTATGTTTTCACTTTCATTTTCTAATCTTAAAGGGAAAGGGAGACTACAACATTATTTTGCTTGTAAGGAATTTTAATTTCACATAAAGGAGGATTTGTTTGATTGTATTCTTTCTCCTATTAAAGTTTCCCACATTTTTACTTTTTCATTACTATAAATATTCTTAAAGGATATACAATTTTTTTTTTCAATATAAATTTCAAACTAATCAAATAAAATTATATGTATTCTATAATTTTGTACAAACTTGTAGTAACTTTCCTGGATTTGTTTTCTTTGTTATAATTTCTTAGGTATAAATGTCAAACACTAATCAAAGAAAATGATATGTATTTTATAATTTTGTACAACCTTATAGTACTGCTCTTGGATTTCTTTTCTTTATTGTAAGAACTTTTTCCAAATCATAATCTTTTATCATTATTATCAAAATAATAGAAATATCCATATAAATATTGTTTATAAAGCTCAAATTATTTTTTAACACATAAAAAACATTGTTCATTTTTTCACTTATTTAAGAGAGTGTTGAGGAGGAAGGACAAGAATAGTGTTCATTATTTTATGTGTTTTATTGATATATTATTGAATATTTTTATTATAATCTACTCCTTGATGATTAAAGTTTGGTATGTCAAAAGTTAAATGTTTTGATAAATCTTTTTTTGAATATTTATGACATATGGTATTATTAACTCTTCCTAAGTCAACTCCTCCTAAGTCAATTTTAGAAGTAGAAACACTATTATAAAACTTGAGCTTGTTGATTTCAAATTGAAAGATATATTACTTTTCTATTTTAAAATTATTTTATTTCATTTATTTATATATTCGGACTTAAACGCGCAAGTGGAATAGGTTCCATTTCTCATTCAAAAACTTTTTCATCAAGAAGAGTTATATCTTTCTATTTAATTGCTTTTGTTACTACAATATTAAAAATTGTCACAACAACTCATAAGAATAAGATTTCACCATTTTGGCTATATATAAGGGATTTTGAAGTGAATGTTTATTAATAGGTTATAATGAATTTTATAAATTAGTGCTAGAGGGATTAAAACCTACTTCCATTTTGTATATATGATTTTTATTTATAATAATGTATTTAAGATGTTTTTATCTTTTACCAAAATTGTAAGGTTAGGATAACAATCAAAAGTGACTAGGCCAATACAAAGGCCAGATTAAATTGTGTTTAAAAGAGAAATTGAAAACTATAGAATGTAGTATCTCTTAACACTATTATGTTGATGTATTTAATCCTGATAAAGCAAACATATGCAAGAAGGGGGTGAATTGTGTGTGACTTAAAAAAATTTCAAGTACTTTCAATTTGTATAATAGAAAGATCCCAGTTTAAAAAAATAATAGGAGCTCGTTAGGCGATAAAACCTGTTAAATGACAGGAGCCTGTTAAACAATAAATCATGTTAAAACAATTCAAAAACAAAAGGAGCTTGTTAAACTAAAAGAACCTCTTGTGAAGTTAAAAATAAAAGGGGCCTATTTTAAAAGTGAAGGAGCCTTTTGGAAAATGCAAATGCAAACATCCAATCCCTAAGTATCCAACTTGAGTGTTCCACTATTAAATCAAAACAATAATTTGACGAGCCTCTTCAAGCTTACTAGTAAATACTTTTCAAGGTTCTTTAACCTTCCACACTAGTGGTATTTATCTACCCTCTACAAACTCTCAACGAATGCTCAATATGAGCTTCAATGATCACTCTCGTAAAAGAACTTTTGATTTCTAAAGCACAAGAGATTTGATAATCAAATGACTTTCAAAAATACTGATGCTATGAATATATATCAAAATTTTGGCTTCCTTGATTTTTCTATATATCTGTGTGTCTCACAACTGCAGTGGTTCTTCCTTAAATAGGCAATTTCTTCAACTTGTTGCTTAATCTTCGATATTATCTCTGCTAAAATCTTTGATATTCAAATGTTTTGTCAAGATTTTCAGAGAAAATTATTCAAATTTGTAAAAATCTTCTGGATGTCATGGAACCATTTTCAAATAGGCAAGTTCATAAAGACGGTTTTCGTAAGAAATGAATCAATTACCCTATGATTTTATTTCCTTTTAAGAACTATACTATTACTTATATAAGGAAGTAAATCTACTATTGCTTATATAAGGAAGTAAATCTAATTTGAATTTTGAAGAATTATACAGTTATCATCAAAATCGTTAATTATAAACCTCGAGTTAACAATCTCCCCCTTTTTGGTGATGACAAACAATACTAGATATATTTTCAAAATTCAAATGATAATAAAGGGTTTCTAAAGATACATATAAACTTTACTCGTAGTTAGAAGGAACCTGATTTTTAAAGGTAGGAGCTTATCGTTTGTTTATCACAGATTTAAACATAATATGTTATCAATAACAAATATATCATCAAGGTAATATTGAAAATATATCACAAATAGATGCATGCAAAGTAAATATATCATCAAATGCAAAGTAAACTATTTCTCCCCATTTTGTCATTATAAAAAAATAGAGGGAAAGAGTAATTAATGCATCAAATAAAATCATAAGTATGAATGAGCCAAGAACAAATAAATAGCAACAAGTTATTGAAGAGATTTAAAGATTCTTCTGAATCTGCATGTCAAGAAGCTGATTTTGCATGCTATCTATTTGTTCTCGCATTTGTTCTTAATTGGTTTAAATGTCCTTCACCTTTTGATGGAGACTTGCACTACTTTCATCTTGAGGAGGAATAAGAGTTTGTTATTTTGGAGCAGGATCTAAGTTTTCAACTACTCTGTTAGATCTTTTTTCTACCCAAAAATTGTTTTACAATTTGTATCTAAATTGATAACAAATGGAAGGGTGAAACTTAGCCAGTACATACCAATTTAGATTTAGAAAATGAACTCCATAATAGGGGAAAATCTTGTTAAGCAACATCCCACAAGGTGGACAGCCAATGGTATTCTTATGATTCCCTTTATCCACTATGAACCTCAAAATCAATGTAGATCCATTATATTTCCTTTTAGTAAATTATACGCTATATAAGTGTCTAGCAGGCTTCATCTTTCAATTGAGCTTCTCCTAGGAAAAATTGAAGTAACTGATAACGATGCATGACATCATGGTAGTAAATCCAATTGCCTACTCCAGGTTCTCCCATCTTAGGTGTTTTCAGCATGAAAACAAATAGATTTGAAAACTTCTACTAGCTCCAGAACATCGACATCCCACTCATGATAGGGAAAATTAGTTCTCCCTATAATAGTTACGTGCAGTATATTTCCTAAGATTTCTTCAAAAATTAAAATTTCACATTCACGTACCCATGAAATAATGTCTAGCTTTTCATCAATTTCTTCTTTTCTCATTTATGTGTAAAATGTCCTGACTAGCTCATCACATATTGTTTCATCTAATTTCAGATAATTTTCCTAATCAATGGCAACAAAGTAAGGAAAGATAGGTATATGTATGTCATTAAACATCATAGAAGGCAAGATCCGCTGCAACCACCTTTTTTTTCTTGTATTTCAATTTATAGCGGACTTTACCTTCCATTGATTGAAACATTTTTTGTGGTATTAATGTCTTTCCTTTTTGTGCAGTTATCTTTATCTTCTTTGTCATTTTTTTCCTTAGGAATCATCTCTTTATAAAATAACTTATTTTTATCAATGGGATCCTTAATAGCATCTTCAGTCACAGGTGCTCTGCCTTTCTTTATTTCTTTGCTTTTTCTTTTTCTAGATTCTTCTTCCTCTTTCTATTCAAAATCATTTGTTTCTTTTTGTTCAGAATTTTTCTCAACTTGCTTTGCAAGATTTCCTTTGGTCCTTGGTCATCTAATCGACCTAGCAGGTTCTTCATCTAAATCAATGTCAGTTGCAATATAGTATACTTTAGGCACTTTCTTATTTTTAAAACTAGGTTTAGGAAGTGTAAAAGTTTTTGGAGAAGGAATGGGCATAGACAGAATGGTGTTTTTGATACTTGAAGTTTAGAAGAGATAGGTTCAGCAACATGAGCTTCACCATGGCTATCAGAAGAAGTTGGGGTTTTCTTTTGTTCTTTTGATTTGGTTCATGTCCTTGTAATAACGAAGGGAGAGGTTTAGAAGATTTAAGATGAAAACAAAGAGTTAGAACATAGAGAGTAAAGAGTGGTGCTTCGAAGAACAATGAGGACGAGTAGAAGAGAGAAGTTTGTTTTTGATATATTAAGAGATTGTTGAGGGTTGTTCTTGTGTGAAGATAAACAATCCTACGCTAATATAGGAAGAGTGATCATTTGCTTATCTTCTGTCAATCTCATATAACCAGTTTTTAGAAATGTGTACATGTCTTTAAAAGCTAAAATGAGAAAACAAAAAAAATTACCTTTTTAGGATATGTGTAATATGCTCTAATAAACTGAGAGGAGGCTTCTAAAATAGGAGGGGCCTTCTGAACTAGAAGGAGCCTACTAAAATAAGTAGAGGTCTCGAACCTAAGAGAAGCCTTTTAAAGAAGAAGGATCCTACTAATGTTAACAGAGAGAAGAAGCATATAAAATTTATATACAGAAATAATATCAGATAGTTTGCACATACCAAGCTAATTTCTCAACAGGAAAATTCTATCTTTAGAGAGTGATTTAGTGAAGATATCATTGCAAAAGATTAATGATACCTTCTAAAATTTGATCTCTAAGAAAATGATTCTTGATTTATATATGCTTAGTCTTATAATGATGCACAGGATTTTTCAAAAGATTTGTTACACTAGTATTATCACATAATATAAGAATATGATTAAAGTTCAAAGAGAAATCCTAGATTTGAAGCTTCATGCATAAAATTTGAGCATGAGAACTAGCAACTGCTATATGTTCCACATCAGTTTTTGAAAGAACTATGTAGTTTATTTCTTGTAAGACTAAGAAACTAGACATCCTCTAAGAAATTGACAGTGCCCACTTGTGCTTTCTCGATCGAATTTTATCATCATCTGCATCACAATAGCCAACTATGTTGAAAGAATCAATTTTTGGATACCATAATCTGAAATCCATAGTTCTGTGAAGATATCGAAAGATCCTTTTGACTGTATGAAGGCGGTTTTATTTTGGATTTGATTGAAAACATGCGTAAAGACATACACTAAGCATAATGCTTGGTTTTAAGCTTGTAAGATATAGTAGTGATCCAATCACTCCTCTATACTTTGTTTCATTCTTAACTTTGCCTTCTTCATCCTTATCAAGTTTAGTTCCAGTATACATAAGAGTACCCATCGGTTTGGCATTCTTAAAGTGGTACTTCTTGATAAGTTCCTTTATGTATTTGTCTTTGTTAATGAAGATCTTTTTTTTGTTTTCCTGATTTGTAATCCAAAAAAGAAGGATAGTTCTCTCATCATGCTCATTTCAAACTCCCCCTACATTAATGTTGAGAATTCTTCACAAAAAGTATGATTAGTAGCACCAAATATTATGTCATCAATATATATTTGCACTATGAGTAAATCATTCTTATTTTTCTTAATGAATAAGTTTTTATCTAACTTTCCTCTTTCAAAGTTATTCTTAACCAGAAAATTACTTAATCTCTCATACCATGCTCGAGGACCCTATTTTAGACCATAAAGGTCTTTAGTCAATTTCACCACGTAATCAGGATGGTTTTCATCTTCAAAACCTGGAGGTTGCTTAACAAATATTTCTTCGTTAATATACCCATTTAAAAAGGCACTTTGATGTCCATTTGGAATAATTTAAAGTTTCTATAACATGTGAAGGCAATAAAATTCTAATCGATTCTAGTCTAGCAATAGTGCATAAATTTCATCAAAATCAATACCTTCTTGTTGATTATAACCTTGAGCTACAAGTCTAACTTTGTTTCTTACCACCTTACCATTTTTGTCGAGTTTGTTTGAAATACCCAACAAGTTTTAATGACTAATTTGTTTTACAAACGACGTGCTAGCTTCCAAACTTTGTTTTTTTCAAACTGATTCAATTCGTCTTTCATAGTTGAAACCTAATTTTCACCAATAAGAACCTTTCAAAGATCTTCGGTCCTAATTGTGGCATGAGGGCAAAAAAGTTATTCTTGAAGGAAGATCTAGTTTTTAGACTTTCAGAAGGGTCTCTCAGAATGTATTGATGTATATCTTGACCTCTTCATTCTTTTGGTGTTCTTTGTTGCACAAGCTCCTACTGAGAGGAAGAAGCCTGCTCTATCTTGACTTCAGAAGGACCTTATTGATCTTGTGATTACAAGGGTACTATAGGTGTAGTTAATGCACTTTTAGGAACCAAAGGATGCTCTTCATCATTTGAATCTATTGCTATTATCAAAGGTAGTGCTTCATCAAATACTATATGTATTGATTCTTCTATATTCTTTGTTCTTTTATTGTAAACTTTGAATCCTTTATTAACAATACTGTAACCAGAATGATAGCTTCATCTGATCTTAAATCAAACTTTCCAAGGTTGTCTTTCCCATTATTTAGAACGAAGCACTTATAACAAAATGCTCGAAAGTAAGCGATATTTGGTTTTCTTCCTTTCCACAGCTCATAAGGGGTATTTTTCATAATAGGTCTTATAAGGCACCTGTTGAGTATATAACAAGCAGTAGATAACACTTCTGCTCAGTAACCATGGGGTAGGCCACTTTCACATAGTATTGTTTTAGCCATATCAACTAAGGTCCTGTTCTTTCTCTTAACGACATCTTTCTACTGAGGAGTCCTTAAGTAAGAAAAATTATGAGATATACCATTTTCATCACATAACTCTTCAAATTTTCTATTATCAAATTCTCCTCCATGATTACTCCAAATTGAAGTAATGCAATATCCTTTTTATTTGAATTTTTTTTATTGCTTTCAAACTTTAGGGTAGGTAGTCCTCTTACTAACTCATTCTTGGATAATTTTGATGGAATGCTTATGCTAGCATGTCTAAATATTTTGTGCCAGATAAACAAATCCTTTTTTATTATGTGTCTTAAACAACCACTATCAATTATTCATTGATTTTCTTTTATCTCTATTTTGAAGCATATCTGCAGAAAGTATTGTCTCAATTTTTGGTACCCACATTTTTTTTATCCTTTCAAGTTAGTGACTTGACCTTTCGGTATCTAAACAAACATTTGAGATAATTTCTCCATTTTATGAAATTGGTAAGAATGAATAATGTGACCATGTCTACCACTGTAGAAGCATAAAATAGATGAATGAGAATTAATATAATTTCTACTATGTATTGGTTTCCTATTATTTTGATTATAGCCATTGTTGGATTTACAAAGTAATTCTTGTATGGCCTAATTATCTATTCTAGCCTTATCAAAAATGCATTGACAAATCCCAAGTAATACGTCCAGGTTATTCCTTCCATTAACTAAATTTATAACATCATTTTTTAGAGATAAGATCTTTCTAGAATATTTATCTTTTTTAAGTTCCAAGGTAGCAACTTTTTCTTCTAACTATCTCACTTTATCATAATCTTTCTCAAGCAAAGTATTTTCCAACTTAGCTACTCTTTCCAAAACTTCCTTTTCAGATACCTTTTATTTATAATCAATGTTAAAAGGCATATTTTTAGTCTCCAAACTTCCATTCATAGATTTTAATGATTTAATAATACTCTTTAGAGATGCATCATTGTTCTTGGCCTTCTTAACTTCTTTCAAATACTTCACTGTCAAATTTTTTTACTGATTATATAATTCATGATATGCACTTTTCAATTCATCAACTTTAATATCAGAGTCAGAATAATATTCCTTATCATCTCTTGATTCAGCCATAAAGCAAATGTCATTGACTTCTTTTGGCTCTTCTTTTTCAAAGTTTTCATAATCCTCATCTAACCAAGTTGTAGTCATCGCTTTCTTTTTGAGTTTTTTGTGATGCATGCACTTTGATTCGTGCAACAATTGCATAAATTGCATGAAAAAGACTTAAAACACTTCTTTCTAACTCTAGAACTCTTTTAGACATCTTATTCTCTCACTTGAGTGTGTTTATGATTGGTTAGCTCTACTGTACATAAATGAAGAACTCACTTATCTATGTAAGCCATGATCGTGGCCTATTTAATTGATAGCCTTACCTTCGGTCACGATCGTGGCCTATGAGCCACAATCTTGGCCTATTTAAAAACAACCATACACACTTTGTTTTTTATTCTAATCTTTTATGCATGTGACCCTTAGGTTCCCAGTTATTTTAGGCACTTGAATTGACATTTAATCTGTGTAAATCATGGATGGTATTATGCCACTTGAATTAATTATTAATTCAATCAAATAATGAAGGGTTTCATGATGCCAATTTACTATAATATAAGTGGATTAACACAAACTCTTCAATAGTTAATTATCCAATTTATGAACCTTTTTATAGATAATTATTGTGCAATTTTTCCTTTCACCATACTATACCCCACCTATGTGTCAACTCCCACGAGACTAACTACATCATATCTAGTCCAAGTGATGTTAGTTCTTGTCCTGAGATCTCATTAGTCTATGTGTTATATCTAGTCCAAGTGATGTTAGTTCTTATCCTAAGGTCTCATTACTTTATGTGTCATTGAAGATGTTCTTTATGACATATAATTGCTCTGGCCAAAGACTCCAGAGTAATGACCTTGACAAGAGGTCGTGGGTATCATCACCTTCTATTAGGAGTGGTGAATCCTTTATTGACTACCTAATTACCTTCGATTATTAATAGCTGTACCCAATCACCACCTTATGAGCGACCTCATCTTGAGGCAAAAAGGAATGATGTCAAAGCATAGGATCAATATCCAAGATATCCTTAAGTACATCAAGTCTAAGGATATTTACACCACTGGAGCTTGCCGATGTCTTAAGCCAGTCATCCTGGTACCTATATTATACGCAATAAGTT
>JANSVB020000120.1:1341-11728 GCA_025504935.2 Erythroxylum haughtii | reverse complement strand
GGTTCCTGCACTCCGCTCGACGCCGAGCTCTGGGGCATCCTCCATGGCCTGACCCTGGCCCACCAACTCGGCTACACACTAATCCAACTACACTCTGACTGCAAGGTGGCCGTCGACCTCCTCACCTTCGACGACAACGACCATTGGGGCAACATCATTCTTCGCCGCATTCGCCTGCTCCTGAATCAGAACTGACATGTTGATATTCACCATGTCTACCGCGAACAAAATGGCCTCGCGGATGCTCTCGCCAAACTAGGCTTCAATTGCCCCTCCGGCCTCCATCTCCTGCCTTCCCCTCCCCGACTGGTAGAGCGGTGGTTGTCTCCGGCGCCCTCTCCTCTCTAAGCAGTATTTTTGCTCCTTCAGTATGTTAAAAAAAAAAACAGTTAACGTAAGCCCTACATACGTGCAAAAAACCTTGTCCTTTTCTCTGTTGAGTTTCCATTTATATTTTTTAAAAAAAATCTTGTCCTTTTCCATCGCTTATTGATACGTTTGTTATATATAACTGTTGCGTCTCTCACTACTCACATATATGATCTTCAATAACCTACATCTTCATTTCCCAAAAATAACCTACATCTTCTTCTTCTGCTTCTTCCAATGTCAACCCCAATACCTGAATCAGTGGCCGAGAGCCAGCAGATCAATCTTTGGTTCGTCGATCTGGAGAAGCTAAAGCCACACTTGATGTATATTTTAACGAGGTTTCATGCAGGTTATTTCAGGATTAGCCTGTCTCTGGGTAGTCAAGCCTTGTTGTGGAAGAATCTAACGGAAGTGTCAGATGACGCGAAATTTATTGACCATCTGATGCGTATGATCCAACCTGTTGGATTCATCATCCTCTGGTCTCTCGCTCTCTTTATTCTCATTTTACTTTCTCTTCTTTACGCCTTCAAATGCTTGTTTTTGTTCGACATGGTGAAAGCAGAGTTCTTGCATCATGTAGGGGTCAACTATCTGTTCGCTCCATGGATTTCATGGCTCCTCCTGCTTCAATCTGCACCTTTTGTTACGCCAAAGACCGTGTCCTACATAGTACTCTGGTGGGTTTTTGCAGTTCCTGTATTGGCGCTTGATGTGAAAATATATGGACAGTGGTTCACACATGGAAGGAGGTTTCTTTCAATGGTCGCTAACCCCACAACCCAGTTGTCGGTGATCGGAAACATGGTCGGCGCACAAGCGGCGGCTAACATGGGGTGGAAAGAAAGTGCTGTTTGCTTGTTCTCTCTTGGAATGATTCACTATTTGGTTCTTTTAGTGACTCTATATCAACGTTCGCCGTGTAATGATCGGCTTCCGGCTATCCTGAGGCCTGCGTTCTTTCTGTTTATTGCAGCTCCAAGCGTCGCAAGCTTGGCTTGGGAAGCCATAGCTGGAGGCTTCGATACTGCGTCGAAGATGCTTTTCTTTGTGTCACTGTTCCTCTTCATGTGTCTCGTAAGTCAAATTTCGGCTAAGACAAACTCGAAGCGTGTCATAAATGCTTATCATAGTCAAAACTGGAAGATACATCACGTTTTAAAGATCAGTCCCCACTTTTTAGTTAGTTCGTATTGAATCGTTGACAATACTAATTCTTTTTCAGATTGAAAGTAAAACAGTTAAAATATTCTCACAACGGTGAATCTAAAACTCAGAATTTTAATCATCTTATATAAGATTTATATGCAGTAATTAAAATATATAACATCGATCGATCTTTATGTTAAATCCTAACCTTTTTTAAAAATTTTGGGTCTGAGTCTGGGTTGGATGCAATCCGAACCTACCCTAGACCGTTGTCATGCATAATCTTAGGGCTACATATCACCAGGTGATCATTCTCTTCGTTAATCTTTGCTTTAACAGTCATTTTTACCAGGTTTTATTCTCCAATCTGAACTCACTTGTTATCAACCCTATATTAATCAGATTTGCAGACCCATACTCTTCAAGAGATCGATGAGAAGATTCAATGTGGTTTGGTGGGCTTACTCGTTCCCTTTAACGGTCTTGGCTTCAGCTTCAACAGAATATGCACACGAAGTGAAAGGCAGCATTGCAAAGGCTTTAATGCTTCTGCTTTTGGCACTCTCTGTTCTGGTCTCCCTCACTTTGCTGGTTTTCACTCTGCTTAAACCTAAAATGCTTTCACCCGATAACGATCCCATTGCAAATCTTCTCTATAATCTCCCTCCACTGTTAAATCAAGCAACGGACCAGAAGCTTCAAGAGAACAAATGATTTCTTCAGTTACTTTCTTGTTGTTGTACTCAGTTTGATCTTCAGCAAAAGCCTAGATGTTAAAGTTTATAGTATAATGAATTACAAAGAGTTGAACCCTCTTAATTTACTTTTATTTTTGTGTTTAACTTTTTAAATTTTTATCAAATGTTCAAAAATTTAAAAATAGATAATTTAGTTGAAAAATTATCTCTACTCTCAAGTAAAGATTAATATTTAAAGAAAAAATAAAAAACTATATTGTGAAAAATAAAAAAATTATTTAACCATTCTTATTAATTAATGTTTACAACGTCGTTTTGAATTAAATTAATATCCCGAACTGTTTTAAGTTGATTCTTCACTCTTGATATATAGTGTATCTTAGAAAATTATTAAGCATGGTGAGAAATATTGTAAAAAGAAATATAAATACAAAAAAATGGTTATGTTATGCAATTTAATGTATTCATTCATGAAACATAAGATCCATAAATGCTAATTTTAATAAGGTTTTAAACTATGAATTACCAACAATGTTATAAACAAATAGAACATATAAGATTTTGACATTTTTTATAATCTTGAGATATTTTTTAAAAAAGTTTTAAATTATAATTTATAAGTAATATTGTGATAAAAAGCAATAATGAGCTATAAAATTTTCAAATTTTTAATAAAAATAAAAAAATTTCTCTCTCAAGATCGAGAGAGGGATATTAATATATGCAACCTCTCTTTTATATTTTTTAAATATTTTTTCTAATTTAATTAGAGCAAGAAGAACAGAAAACCAACTTCGAAACCACTTCTCCGAAAACTATAAGCTAATACAGCTTTCATTCAGACATTGAAATTTTCTTATTTGTTGACTGAAATGCAAAATTTATTATTACACACCCACTTGCAAGCATTCGTCTTTATCTTAGGAGTTGCGTGTTCTAATTGGATTTTTACAGAAACCAAAAGTCAGCACAGGAACAACAAAGTACGGCCAATGTTTCTGTGCGTTTTTTAACTAGGGTAGAAGACAGAGTAGATCTTAAGTAATAATAGTCTATTGGACATGGACATGACATCCTCAAAAAGGTTCAACCAGTGACCCTGTTCTGTCTTCTTTTGAATGTAATGAATGCAGTTTTCAATTAAGTACTAAATTTTGAAAACGAGAACGAGTGCCAAAATGACAAAATATGCAGTAAGATGCACAAAGGAAGGGGAATATGTCCTTGAAGGGTTTGGACCACCATTATTTAGTAACTTTTAATGATCATTGCTATTAGATAATTTTTTAATTTTATAAGAATATTTTTTATTATTTGATCTTTTTTAAAGATTTAAATATTAGATACATTTAACACTTTTTTTTTAGATTACGAGGCAAACCCCACATAGGGCATACTTCTTTGATGCCCAATCGAACTCACCATCTCCAGTTAAAACTTTTGGCTATCTCAGACTTTTACAAAAAGAACTAACATAAGATCGCATCTAAGATCAGGTTAAAGTCAAACCCAACTCACAATCATCTAATTACGCCTCTCGGAGGCATTGCATTTAGCATGTTAAATTTGTACATCTTAGTTGAATAGAATTTAAATTATTATCTCATCAAATAGTTTATTTGAAATAATTAGTTTACAAATATTTCGTAGAAGTAACATTTTATTAAGGTGATTTGAAAATTTCCTTTAGTTTAGATTGCTAATTACGACAATATTTCACATTTATTAAGAGTTAAACTCTCATAAGCCATAACCTTTTAAAGATTTAGGTAATCTTCTTATCTCTAAGGTAACTTAAAAAAATCAATGATTAAAATATCAATATGTATGGTCGATATAATCGTAAAAATTTTAAATTTTTCAATTTTTAAATTCGGTTGTCAATTTTAGATTTTATTTATTTTAATAAATTTTATTATTAAAAATTGATCAATTTATTAATTAAACAGTCAATTTTTTAAATTAATAACTTCCTATAAAAGAAAATAAATAAATAAATTTTTATTTAATAATATCTTTTTAATTAAACTTTAAATTATATAATAGATAAAGCCAATATCTTTCAATCATATTTTAAATTTTTTAATTTTTTAATCTGTTATCAATTTGATAACCGTTTCTTTTAAACTTTAAACATTTTATCTTAGCGGTTTAACTTATTGTCCTATGCCTTTGCTAATGCTAATCTTATATGTAAATAAGTTGAGGTCAATAATGCTATCTAATGTCAATTTAATCTAGAAAATCGTGATCAAGCTCGAATTATGATTAATTTATTAACATATATTAGCATCAATATATATTATAAATTTGACAGTTGGATTATCCAAATAAAATATAACTGTAATTCTTAGCCGTGAAAAACATTAGTGTGATAAAGTAAAACTGGGAAACAGCTTAAACCCAAAGCGTCTAGATTTAAAAAATATAGCAACTTGTGAAAGCAACTTCAGAGCCTAATTAACATATGGCAGACAGCTAAGATCTTTGTCCGAGATACGAGTTTTTGTAGACGATAAAACCATGCCGTGTAAGCTAGTCAAACCTAGGATCGCTTAACTGTAATGATTAAAAATGGAATAAGTTAAATTATAAATATTTAAAATTAATTATTTTTAGTTTATTTTATTAAATTAAATAATTAATTTTTATAAAATAATCAACTTTATAAATCAGAATAAACTAATTAGTTTTTATTTAACAATTTCTTCTTTAATTAAAGAAGTTTTAGATTGATAAAAAATATTTCAATTTTATTTTAATTTTTTAACTTATATTTAATTTTTATTATATATTAATTTAATTTTTTAAATATTTTATTTTATCAATTTAATTTTTTAATCTAATTTTTAAAATGTCGAGTGTTTGTGAAATTGACATGCAAAACATTATCTTTGGTTGTACTCAAAGATGTCATAATCAAATCGAAGCCTGTCTAAATCAATTGAATTAGGTATTAATGTAACGTAATTTCCAGCAGCCAAATCCGGCAGAAGAACGATCGAGATTCTGTCGAGGCCTCGAGGGGCTTTCGTCATATCATGAGTTGGAAGCAAGCAATCCGATTTTACTCCCAAAATGACATTATTTTAGGGTTGGAAGAGAGTAACAGCTATACCTATAGATATCTGAAACTAGAAACAAAACATAGCTGTCAAGCTTAATCCAGGATTAATTCATTAATTAATTATAACATGTTTCAATTTTTTTAATGAGCAATCGTAAATGATGTGGTGCACACCGGAAACTGTCCTCCACCTTCTCCAAGATTGCCCTCATGCCAGGCAACTTTGGGCAGCAGACCCGCACTTTCGTCCTGCTTCTTTTTTCAGTGAGCAGCTCTCTTTTGCGTGGCTTAAAGCCAATTGTGTCCCACCTAACGGGATCGTCCACTACTCGGGGCGTTTTTTTATTACTTGCTGGGTCATTTGGTGCACTCGCAATAAACTAGTGATTGAAGGTATCCAATCTACCTTGCCAGCCCAACTTAATCAGGTACACCTCCTTTTTAGCGACTTTCTTGCGGCATTCGTCGTTGACCACACCAGGTTCCCTCCACCTCTGCCCCTGTTCTTGATTACCTGGATTCCTCCTCCGACTGGGTGGCTCAAACTCAATGTTGATGGGAGCGTTTGGGGTCCCTCCGAACAAGCCGGGATTGGTGGCTTGCTTCGAGATAGCACAGGTCTTTGGCTGGCGGACTTCTCCTGTGGGATCGGTATTACTACCATCATGGTTGCGGAGCTCCTCGCCCTACAATATGGGCTCGTATTTGCCAACAATTACTCCTGGGCCGGCCTTATGATCGAATCCGACTTCAAGGAGGCATTGCACTGTCTCACCCTCCCTGATGATATTTTATTCTTTCATCCTCTGGCTCATCTCATGCATGATATACGCTCCTATCTAGAAAGGACTCCTCCTTACAACATTATTCATGTGCTTCGCGAAGGTAATCAATGTGCGGATTTTTTAACTCGTCTAGGCTCGGGATGCCCACATTCAAAAAGCGTCTGGAGTACACCCCCACCTGGTCTTCATCACTATCTGCGCGCTGATGCGCAAGGTGTAGCGTTTACTCGTTAATATTTTAGTTTTTCTGTCTGCTGTAACAAAAAAAAAAAGAGTAAGGTTATCAATAGGTAAGCAAGGACTAGGGACCTGAACCCAAATCTTTTATTAGAATTGACTTGATTAGGGATAGCAATTCTTATCTAATGATCTAAATTTGGTTGTTTTTAATATGTCGGTTCATATGTTAGACTCAAGTTCATATTAATTTGAAATTCAATTATTTTAAGTAAAACAAAATCATTTTATTTAAAATAATTAGATTTCGGGTAAATTTAGACCTCAACAATTCAAACTCGAACTCGGCAATTCATAGGTTGACAAAGGTTAACCTATGAGCTAGCCTCAGACTTGATCTTAATTAACTTGAAATTGATTATGAATAATTTGTCATTCATATATTCCATAAATCAGTTAACAATTTGTTTAGAAGTGTTAACGGTTGTTAGAAGAGACCTTTAAAAAATATATTTATTTAATATATATCTAAAGAATAATAATTATGAATTTTCTTATTGTATATAAAAAAGAAAATCATGCATCATACTTCATATTCTTGGTGTATTCTAAAATAAAGCAATAGTTCAATTAAAAATTGTCTGAAATGAAGTTAGCCGATGCATGTACATATAGAGAACCACTCCCTACACGAATTATGTTAAATAACCATTTTATTATAATAGTTTAAGTTATTATGTGAGACCAACTTAATTAGTTTTATATGTTCACTTACACACTCCTTTAAGTGAAAGTCTTTTGAACTTAAAATTTGCATAGACTTATTCTACCTTGTGTTGAGTAATAGGTAGGTGGTAGAATTTGAACTCATAATTACTTAATCACAAAGACTCAGATACTATATTAAGTGACCGTTTTATCACAATAACTTAAGCTGTTGTGTAGGGTCAACTTAATTAATTTTATATATTAACTGACAACAAAATATATTAATAATAACATTACAAGGAGGAGAAAAGCTCTCTTTTTAATTATCATTATTCTTGATTAGACACGTGAAATCAAGTTAACAAAAAATAGGAGGAGAGTATTTATTTTATTTCGTAAAAAAAGCCAGCCATATTGGAAAATATTAATATTTATATAATAATTAAGAGAAACATGAGATTAGGTCCTTTAAAAAATGTGTAATTTTATTTTTTTTTTCTCATTTAAAATTGAATTAAAAATTGAATATTTCAAACTCAAAAATTTTGATTAACTCAAATTTAAATCATTAATTTTTTTAGTCGAGCCAAATTATCATCAATTCTATCAATCATCCAATCATAATCGTAGATTCATCAATTGCTTATAGTCAATGTTTTAAAAGTTAAATTGGTTTAGTCAGTTTAATAGTCAAATTTATAAACCGATTAAATTTTTGTTTAATTTTTAACTTTTCAGTTTGATTTAATTTAATAATATTTGTTATTAAAAATCGATCAATTTAGTAATTATTTATTCAATTTTCGTAAATTAATAATTTTTTATAAAATAAAATAAATCGATTTATTTTTATTTAATTATCTTTTTAACTAAATTTTAAAATTTTCGATACTAAAATTTTAGATTATTTAATTTAATAAACTTTCAAACTTTAAATTCTTTATAACTGTCGGTTCAATTGAACAGAGTCTTCAAGAAGTACAGATTTTCGTACGCTGTGCCCACCCTCGTGTGACACACGAAAACGACAGATAACAACCCGTCTCCGAGAGCCGTACGCGGACATTGAAAGCTGCTTGAAATCATATGATTAAACTGAATTATATTTGAATATTAGTCTCTCTCAGAAATCATAAGGTCCAATTCTTACAAGGCCCTGAATCCGTAAACTGTAGTATGGCCTCACTGCTTATCCTTTGTTTTAGACATCGGAAAAGAACACCGGACGGTTGCTGTGTGGTTCAAACGATGGCAATCCATGGGCCGGGCTAGACCTATCTCGACTTCATCTTTCAATAAAAACGATTTAAGTTCGATTTAATTTCGTTTGATTTATTTTTAACATTTCCAACCTAATGATTCGCTGCCGAGGAGACACGACACGACACGATATGATGTTACATCCTGATTAAACAACGTTATTTGCTCCAAACATTCCTCACCTGAGTTCTTGGGACTAGTTGCTACAAGTTTATATATATATATTGAAGCATAATTAATTTTATTAATTATATATAACAATTAGCTAATCTCTTTAGTCTCCAATCTCCACTATTATAGTCCCATTCTAAAATAATCATTTTTATAAATTATGTTGTTAATAAATGAATTTTGTTCTTATCATAAGTTAATTGAATTATATATTATATTTTTTATTTATTATAATATTATCTTCTTTCATTAACGAATTTGATTTCATCTTATCTATTTTATTAATATATGTAGGTTTTATATATACATTCATTATAAAATCTCAATATTTATTAAACAATTAAAATTATTAATTTCAATTAATTGAATTTTTCACTTTACATATAATCTTTTTTATTCCTATAATTCTACCATCCTTTATTAATGAATTTGACTTCATCTTATTCATTTTATCAATATATGTACTTTTATATATTTATTCATTATGAAATCTTAATTTTTATTAATCAATTAAAATTTATAACTTCAATTAATTAAATTTCTCTCTTTATATATATTTTTTCATTTCCTATACTTCTATCCTCCTTCATTAATGAATTTGATTTCATCTTATTAATTTTTTCAATATATATACGTTTTATATATTTATTTATTATAAAATCTCAATTTTTATTAATCAATTAAAATTTGTAACTTCAATTAATTGAATTTTTTAACTTTATATATAATATTTTTATTTCCTATAATCATCCTTGATTAACTAGCTTGGTTTCATCTTATTTATTTTATCAATATATGCACATTTATATATATTTTTATCTTAAAATCTTAATTTTTATTAATCAATTTAAATTCATAACTTCAATTACATATATTTCTCACTTATATATACCTTTCGAATAATTAACTCTGAAAATTTTTGTTCTATCAGTGATGATATTGAAAATTAAAAGTCAACTCAAAATTAAGATGAAGCAACAGTTAGATGAAAAAATTGACTATTTAAAAAAGAGCAACAATACTTGTGAAGCAAGGAGCCTACACTAAGTTTCAAAATATTTGAGCAACAACTATTTTCTTGAGAGTCATATCATTCTTATTGTACCTTAAAAAGTGAAATCACTCTATTAAGAAAGAAATTGTTATTTGAGAGCTAATTTTTTATTTTACATTTTATTTTTCTGTAAACTTTTAGAAAATTGTTATACACTTCGAGTGTAAAAGGTTGGAGAACATTGAAAAATATAGACTTGTGAGCTTGGAGAGACTCATCAAATTTAATATTTAAATTCTTATAGTGAAATACTCAAGTTGGATACTTAAGGATTGGACGTAGGCTTAGATTGTAAGCCGAATCAGTATAAATTGATTGCGTCCTTCTTCTTTGTCTCTTTTAAGTTTCTATATTATTATATTATGAGTGTGTTCTTTTTAGCAAGAGACTCGTTCACTTTTATAAGAGACTTCTTCTGTTTTTAACTTGCAAGAGATTTCTTTCAATTTTAACAGGTGTCTTGTCTTCTGTTTTTAATTTATTTTAATATGATTTATCATTCATTAGTCTCCTTTTATTTAAGCAGGGTCCTATCACACAAAAGACTCTTATCACCTAACAGACTCATTTTGCTTAAAAGGCTTTATCGTCTGACAAACTCCTACATTTTTTATTCGTTAACTAATATTTGTTTATTATACGAATTGAAAGAACCTGCGAACAAAATTTACATACAATTTACCCCCTCTTGCGTATGCTTTCAATAAATACATTTTATATATTCATTCATAAATAAAATTAAGCTTAAGAGATATGACATGACATGATATGACGTTACTTCCTGACCAAACAACGTTGCATCTTATTTTGTCCATTTATCATCCATCTATTTAATAAATGGATGCATAAAAAATATATATACCAGTTAAGTACTTTTTTAAATATATATAATTACAGGACTTGTAGAGATGAGTTCTTAAACATGAATATATGTTGTCTGCTGTGT
>JANSVB020000119.1:1012793-1030836 GCA_025504935.2 Erythroxylum haughtii | reverse complement strand
CTGTTCTTGTCGTTCACCACCACTTCAGTGTTAGTTGACTCGTTCTGGCTTCCTTGTCCCATGTCTAGAGAAGTGACATTAACTTGAGAATGAGCAGCAGCAGCACCACCACCTTCTGTTGCTTCTTCACCTCTCAGTTGGATGGTCATCACAAAAAACAATAGAAGCCATAGCAATAAGCTTCTCGTAAATATCTCCATCCTCATACCCATAACAATATTGTCAACTTCGTACTGAGGATTTATATAAGCCGTTACAGACTACTTAAGCGTCCAACCTAAACCAATTAATCGACCTCTCTTCCAAAGTGAGAAACGAAACAACATACCTTAAGACACAATTTGTCCCCACCTACATACAATATACTCCCACCAAACGCGCCCACACATGCCCACTTCTATATCACGCGCTACCACCAACTGGTTTTGACAGGGATAGCTAGGAAAAATCAAATTAAACAAAAACTTTGCTAGATTATTCAAGTAGTTAGTACGGAAATACTTGGGAATCACTATACTTGATGGTGTGCATTGTGAAACTAAACCGTTAGCCCTATCTTTGCTTGTCAATAACGTCTGGAAATAGAAGTGTACACAGGACGTTGTAGTCTACAGAAGAGCTGGTGGGGGTGGTTCGATCTCTGTTACACATACATGAGATGAGAGGTTCCTTGTGAAGGTGTAGAAAGTTGATTTTTCTGATATGTTGGTGACCATCTTGCCTGATGCTTCCACTCTACGTGGTGGGAGTAATATATTTCTTCATACAATAAGCTTGTCAGGTTTAGGTTCAAGTTTTGTCGTCTGTTAATATAAGTTTTATAACATTTTGGGTTTGGACATCTTTAATTACTTGTAAAATTTCACTATAATAAGAAATTTACTTTACGTGAGATTATTTGAAGATAGAGGTTTATTTGGAATAAAATCATCATATCTTAAGATAAGATGCAGGCTTTTTAGAGTCTTCTTGATAACCTATTTTGATAGTTTTTATTTATTTAAGGCATTTGATTTTTTAGTCACATTATTTACATTGGACAACTGTGTTATCTGCCTATTTGCTTAAATTTTTGGGTTGTACTGTTGTTGTTTTTGGATGAAAGGCGATAAGTATATTGTCACTTGACATCTGTAATTTTGGAGAATCTTAAGTTATCTTTGGCACCTGATTTTAAAGAGATTCCATCCACATCTAGCAATTGCATTTTTTCCCTAGGTTGTGTGATTTTTCCGAACTATCTTCATTATTGTTTTGTGGCGAAAAACTCTTAACAGTTTTCGTGTGTTTTGCAGCTCCATTGGTTAACATTTTGGTGATAGAACGTTTATTTGTTTGATAATTTTTTTGCTATTAGGCGTGAGATGTTTAAGTGACAATATCAAAGGTTCACAGCAGATTTTTTCGAACTGTTTTCTATCTCAAGTGTTGTCGTTGTTATATCTTTATTGTTTAAATCACTTGAGTTGTCTAATTCTTATTTTTATTGTCAAAAAATCATTTGTTAAGATTAGCATAAGATGGTACTGTTATTGGGAGTGATTTACTTTTACGTGTTGTGAGGATAAAGGATAGCGTCAAGGGTTGGATGAGTCGGCTCTGTAACACTTTGAGTAAAACTATTATTATTCTTTGGTAAAAGTGATGCCTATTTGTTTCAACTTTTGGATGGTGAATAAGCACTTTTCTCCACGTCAAAAGCTGTTTTTAAGAAAATTGGGTGTTTGACTGTAAAATCCAAAATCACTTTTTTTAATAGAAATGACTTTTTTTAAAACTAAAATATAACTTTTTGATAATCTCAAATTTGGAAATTTTCAAAAAAGCACTTTTTCAAGTTGATTTTTCAGATCAATTAGTGAGCTTATTTTTTAGTCCTCTTCACTCTTATGTTTTTATACATAATTCCCACAATACTCACAAACACATCTTCACATTTATTTTAAAATTTATATAATATTATTTGACTTTTTTATATGCTTTAATATTTAATTTTGATATTAGTTTTACTTATATTATAATCCACATAAAAGATTTAGTTAGATATATTTTTTTATGTTTCATATGGTTTAAAATTATATAATACTTAATATATGGTGCTTTGCATATTGTTTAATATATTTTAAATAATATTCATACGCATAAATAATTTTTATTACAAAGTAAAATATAGTTAAAATTAAAAATGCGTTTTATGTCTAATTTATAAAGCTCTTTCAGAAAAGCTCTTTTTTAAATGACAGCCAAACAACCAATTGATTTATTAGAAAAGCTCTTCTTAGAAAAACTCTACTGATAAAAGCTCTATTAATAAAAGTTCTACTGATATAAGCTCATCCAAACAGGTACTAAGTTGTAGGTAAGGTGTATTGAATTGCGTTACCAAATTTCGAGTGTTGATTTTTTTTATTTCGTATTTAATTTTTTTGTTTTCGTTTATGTTAAAAATTTACAGTTGTTGATACAATTACTTTATATCAAGCAGTTCAAAGCAATTAGGGCTAAATCATATTTTTGCAAAAATACATTCTTCCTTCGGATTTTTATTAGTGTCCAAGAATCCGTCATGTGCTAGCTAAACTTGCACTTGCATTGTTCTGTGACCTGCATAGATTGATAGATAGATGGAATTCTTCATTGTGGTGAGCATTTCGAGGTGTTGAGGGATGAGCAAATGAGGTTGTGAATTGCTTAGAAAACAATGGGAAAATAAAGTCCCTTTTTTGTAAGGTATTATAACTTGTTAAAAAAAGTATCAAATGTAAAGCCACGTCCTTTCACGCTCTTAAGCACCTTTTTTTCCATAAAGGAAAACTAACAATAAGTTACATAATAAGTCTAGGGGAGGCAGTCCCCGACAAATCCTCTTCTAGGAGGAGATGGCACCCAATGGGTGAAGTCATAAAATAAGTGACTCCTACATCAAAGTGACAGCATAGTTTGCAAACCAGTCAGCGCATCTATTATCCTCTCGAAAGATATGTCGATGAGTAACAGCCCAGTTACAGGTAAGGAGCTCGTTGATGCCCTGGACAATGGGTTTGAGCGCCTGAGATCTGTTGGCTGCTAAAGAAATAGTAACTAGCGCTGCAGTAGAATCAACTTCCAGTTCGATCCTTCGAAAGCCCAGATTCCACACATATGTGAGGCCTGTAAAAATGCCCCAGAGTTCTGCGGACATCGAATGGCACCAGCCTAGATTCTGAGTGAACCACCTAGCCAGGTGCCAGCATTGTTGCGGAGAAGACCTCTTGCTAAAGCTGAGGACGACGATCGTTTGCATGCTCCGTTCGTATTTAACTTTATCCATCCTGTAGGAGGTTTGGTCCAGCCAGTTCTCAGAGCTTTGCACTGACGATGTCCGGGTAGGGCCTGACGTGGCCCCATGTTTGCCGGGTGAATAAGACCTACATAAGAAACAATGAGAGAAATAGGTGAGGAAGGGCAATTAAATTGTGCATTAAAGATGGTCTGATTTCTCCATTACCAAAGGAACTAACAAGTGAATCCGAAAACACATGCCCAGTCATGGCCAAACACACGCTGATTCTGATGGAGGTTGTGAATGAGCCACTCCCGGGACGGTGTATTGAAGAAATCTAGATCAAGAAGGTGGGAAGGGAAAGTGTTCCACACTTGACGCGCTCTGAAGCAGTCACGCATGGTGTGCATTGAGGATTCCTCAAGGCTACAGTGGATACACCAGCCATCCGTGGTGAGTTGTTTACATACCCGATGTTGGTTCGTAAGTAACCTCTCGTGAGCAAGGAGCCAAAGGAACGTACGAACACAGGGTGGGCCCTGCCAATCCCAGATAGCCTTCCAGACTCCGTGGGGTGAGTCGTTGGTATCATCTATTATCATGGAATAAGTGAATGCTACGGTAAACTGTCCACTACCATTCAATCCCCAGCTTACCTTGTCCTGTCCTAAGTAGGCCTTCGGAGGAAACATTCCGGCAATAGTCCTACAAATCAAGACCGGAAGGTACGATTGAAAGGTATCTCATTTCCAGTTGCCTGCGGAGTCTACAAAGTGTTTGACGCTAAGGCTCAAAATGGAATTCGGGATGTGGGTGGTAGCATGGGAAATAAAGGGTTCGGTACCCACAACCCAAGGGTCTACCCAGAAATGAGTCCTAGTACCATCGCCAAGCATCCAATTCGTTCCTTGTCGAACGAGGTGTCATGTAGCCTTGATGCTCTTCCAGATAATAGAACCCCCTTTATCATCTAAGGTAGTGGGGAACTGATGACCGTCAAAATGATATTTGGCCGAGAGGACATGAACCCATAACGCTCAGGGATTAGCAAGCATCGTCCATCCCAACTTGGCTAAAAAAGTGTCGTTAGTCGCCCGAATGTTCCAGATGCCTAGACCCCCCATTGCCTTTGGTTTGCAAACTTCCTCCCATTTAACTAACGGAAGCTTGTTCTTGCTGTTGGATGAACCCCACAAAAATTGTCGCATGAGCTTCTCCAACTCGTCACAAAGACTATGGGGCAAGCGAATCGTCTGCATCGTATAGCTGGGGAGGGCCGCTATGATTGATTGAGTCAACTTGATGTGTCCAGCCATAGATAACAGGTTGGCAGTCCAGCCAGACAAGCGTTTCTGAACCTTATCAAGAATTAATTGGTAGGTTTTTTTGCTTACGCGCTTCTGAAGGAGGGGCACTCCCAGATATCTTCCAAGATCAGATGTCTGTTGAAATCCGAAAGCCCGGGTTAAGTAGTGGGTCTTCACAAGAGGGACATTTCTGGAAAAGTAGCATCTGGATTTGTCAGGGTTGATTCATTTCCTGGAAGCAGCACAGAACGTGGTTAATATGTCCATTATGGAGGTCATCTGATCGATTTCTGCTTCCGTGAACAGAATGAGATCAGCCGCGAAAAATAAGTGCAAGAGAAGCGACCCAGTTTTGTTGAGAGTAATAGGCTTCCATCTACCCTGAGTCACTGCTTGGTTGATCAGGTGGCCTAACCGTTTCAGACACAGGACAAACAGGTACGGTAATATGGGGTCACCCTGTCGAATGGCCCTGGAAGTACGGAAAGCTTCGCTAAGATCGCCATGCTAGCTTACTTGCATGGAGACGTTGGTAACTCATTTCATGATGAGGCTAACCAACGAGTCCGGAAGCCCGATGTCAATTAGAGTATCCTGGATAAAATCCCAAGATAGCCTGTCGTACGCCTACTCTAGGTCCACCTTTAAAGCCATAATTCCTCACTGACCCCTTTTCTTTTTCATGGTGTATATAACTTCTTGAGCGATAATGATGTTATCCGTAATTAAACGCCCAGGTACAAAACTGCATTGGGTCGGAGCGACCAAATCGTCCAGGAAAGGTTTGAGTCGATTCACGATGATCTTGCTAAGAGCTTTGTAGAGCACCGAGCAAAGCATAATCGGACGGAGCTGCGTAATAGATTTGGGAGACTGGACCTTCAATATAAGGACTAGAATTGTACGATTGAGGCCTAAGTCCCAAATTTCGTGTCGAAAGATGCGCTGAAGATACATAGTCAAAGAGGGGCCAATACTGTTCCATTGAGATTGGTAGAAAAGTGCTGTGAAGCCATCAAAGATGAGAGCCTTGTTAGGGGCCATACTGAAGGCAGCTTCCTTGATTTCATCTAGACTGAGAGGACCACCCAGTGCTCTACCAGCATGTGAAGAAAGGTGCGGGAATTGTCCTGGAAGCAGCCAAGGGGTGTGTGACGGACTGTCATCCGTATATAATTACTCAAAGTAGTGATGAGCTAAGAGGCGGATACGCATAGGGTCGGAAACTACATTGCCATTTTCATCTTGGATAGCATAAATCCTCCCCTAGCATTGTCTGTTCATAGTGACCGCGTGATAAAATTTGGTGTTTCTGTCTCCGTGATCTAACCACTAGCGTCGGGATCTCTGGTGCCAATACAGTTCTTCTTGGTATAGCACCTGTTCTAATTCTGTTTGAAGATATTCCAGATCCCAGATAGAGGCCGAGTTCGAGTCTTCTCAAAGTTGCTGGATGCCTTCGAGCTTAGCCAGGAGTCGCTTCTTCTAATGGAAAATATTGCCAAAAGAGGTGAGGTTCCATTGTTGTAATTTGTCGGTGAAATTTTGGAGCGCACTACAAATATTCTAGCTAGGAGGGATCCAATTGTTGGAAACCAACTTCCCAAAAGTGTTGTGGGTGAGCCAGGCAGCTTGGAAACGAAAAGGCCTACTCATCGGAGTAGAGGGGGGACTATGGTTAAGAGTAAGGAGGAAAGGGTGGTGATCGGATTTCAGGAATGGAAGATGGGTAACGGAAGAATGCGGGAAGGTGGCATGCCAAGTGGGGCCACAAAAAACGTGGTCTCATCTAGCTAGGATTTGGCCTCGTTGCCATGTAAATCAAGGTCCGGAGAATCTGGGATCTTGCAACTGGAAACTATGTACACAGTCTCGGAATTGAGAGTTAATGGTAGGTTGCTGACGGGAACCTCGATGTTTATCAACACTTTCCAATTTGGCGTTGAAGTCCCCACCCAGGACCCAAGGTTTTATAGTAATGCTAGCAATTTGCCGGAGGTAGTATCATAAATACTTTTGTAATGAGTATGTCGGGCTAGTATATATGGTGGTGAAGGCAAAGGATTTGCGGTCCCATTCTATATCGGTATGCACAAATTGTCGATGGGCCACAAGAATCTGAACAGTGATATCCTGCTTCCAAAGAAGCCAAATACCCCCTGAGTAACCTTCAGCTTCTACCTGGAAAGAGTTACTAAAGCCCAAACTCCTGATAACCTTAAGCACGCGTTGTCCACTTATGCGAGGTTCCACTAACAAAGCAAGCACCGGCCTATGGATTCTAATATAATTCTTAATGATAGGCTTGAAGGTTCGCTCACCAGCCTCTTGACAATTCCAAATAAAGATAGACATAAAAACGAGATAGGGAGAGAAAGTTATTCTGCATGAGGATTGACTGTAGGACCAGTCTCCTCCTCCACGTGGCTTGGCGAATAGTCCAGAGTTGATTCCACCATTTGCGTGTCGTATTCGACATTTATCAGTTGCAGTGCATTGGAATCCAAAGTCGGGTCGGGTGGCCGCGATGGGGGTATCAGTTGATGGTGCCCAATAGAGGATGAGGCTTCCAGGCTATTGTCCCGAAAAGGTTCAGCCTCTATGTCTTCACACTCCGAGGCCTTATGATTGGGCATCGTAAGCAAAGGTTCCTTTGTTATAACCTCGGCATGGGAAGAAATAGTGAGGGCCACATGGGAGGCGATTGGGCTGGGGGCTTGCTGGGTATTGGGCTGGGTGGGCAGTGGGAGGTTGGGCTGGGCCGTAGGGGCTAGGACCTAGAGGGGCCTGACTGTGGGTTGCGTTGCTTGGGCTGGGACCATTGAGGAACTGCTGGTGGGCTGGGCCTGGGAGAGGGGAAACCTATCACCAAGCTTTAATAACTGTGGGGGTTAGGGATTTGGTTGGGTTGCGATGGGTTAGCTGATTCAGAGCGTCAGGTGGTTGCGTGGTCTCCGAGGCTTGGGGATTAGCCATTGTAACGTTCAACGGTTCCAAATCACTCAGAGTCGCGAAGCGTGAACCTTGGAGAGAGGCAGTAGGGGTGGCGATTGAGCGATCTGGCCGGCGAGTGGGAGAGATAGCGGGTTGGCGTCGAGGGCATCACTGCACTTACATCCAAGATCCGAACGCCGGTGGGCTGGGGTCGACAGGGGTTGGAACGACTTGACTCTCAGGTGGAGGCGTTGGCTGTAGATCGGTGGAGGGGGTTGAGGCATCGGCATTGGTCTGTGGGTGTTGAGGGCAAGTCGGTGCATTGTGACCCACCAATCCGCAGCAAAGACATATGGGAGGCAGGCCTTCATAGGTGACCTTGATGGGTTCTCCATCCAATTCAACGATAGAACACAGAGGTAAGTTTAGGTCTATATCGACCGCGACATGGGCAAACTTGCCTCGAAATGTGTTCTAGGTATTATTATCTATTTTCACTGTTTTTTTCCACTAAATTGCCTAATGTTGTGAGGATAGACGGGTGGTAGCGGGCAACAGAGAGTTCAGGCCCGGATGTGTTGTAGGAGGGGGGTCCTCATCCCTCTCCCTTACTCGAACCTTTTTGGCAGCATGGCCATCGTGGCTATTTGGATTGGGAGCAATTTCCATGTCTTCGTAAGAAGATTAGAGGTAGGCGTTTGCATGTCTGCGACAAAATGGTTAGTTGCATTACAATTTGATAGAGTTTGAGTTTGATATAGGTTGAATTTCTAGTTTGGACGTATTGACTCAACTCTATCCAAACCTTAATTTTTATCTTTTTTATTATTTTACAAACTTATACTTTTTTCGTTCCACTTAAATCTCAATCAATTTTAAATCTTTTAAGTTGATTCAAAGTTTGATTAAGGTCACACCTACTTTTTCGAGACTTGACACCATTTTGTGTCAAATTGAAATTTAAATTAAATTTAAGTTCTTAACGGAGTCTTACGAAACTCAGACCGAATTTTATATTCAACTTCATGAATTATCATCCTTAAGCAATCCTTAAGCCATCAACTCTTTGTTAGGGATGTCAATAGGTCGGGCCGGCCTGTGGCCCAACGAGCCAGAGCTGGCCAGCCCGCTCTATCCTTATTTTTTAATAAAAAATACAAAATGAAGTAGTTTTTGACAAAACGACATCGTTTTTGTTATCCTAGTTGGGCCACGAGCAAGCCTGTGATTCAATAGGGTCGAACTATTTTGACGTGTGACCCGCACGTAGCTTGATTAACTCGAGCCAAAATTGATATTTCTATTCTTCGTTAGGCTTCTGCTACCCGTGGCCTGGTAGACTCGAACCATTTTAACCTGTGGTCGTCCATAGCTCGGTCACCCCAAGCTAAAATCAAGTCGGGTCAAAATTGACTTCCCTATTATTCATTAGGCTTATGTTGTCCAGCTAAGACAAGCCAAGGTGTAGTCCCTGATGCTACTTTGTCATCACATTTGGAGCATAAAGGCAGGGATGGTTATTGGGCATGAGTCCAGTTCAATTCGATTCGGATCAATCTAAAATTAATAAGTTTGGTTTGATTTGAGCAAGATTTTAGATCGGGCTTGGGTTCTTGTATCAATGCGAGACTCAACTCGATCGGACTAAACAACCTAAACCTGTTCAGAATAACATTGTTTTAGACAATTTAACTGAATTCAACATTTTACGAATCCAATTTAGAAAAAAGCTTTCTTTTGCATTTTTTTTTCCCCGTCAAACATCCGTGAATAGTTTAGCTACAATGAAGGCTAACAGCGCCAGTTTTCATTGGACAGAACTGAAATTTCCAAATGCTGTAATGAACTAGCAATCTACTTGTCCGACTGAAACTCAATTGTTCGGTCTTGTCTCGCATAAATAAGATTTGCCAGGTGATCTTGGCAATGAGTTCATTACCGAGTTAGGTGGGGATCTTCTGTTCTTGGACTATTATATTTGGCATCCTAAGAACTGGATAGAAGTTTTCAATCTCAAGTTTTTCGAGTATTTGCTTTGTCTTCCAAAGATACGAAGAATGCCCATCAATATGCTCTGTTATATCAACCTGCAAAACCAGTGAGATTCAGTTGACCTCAAGATTGAAAGAATTTGCAGACTACAAGTTATTTGGCAGTTCTGGGAGATTATGACAATGAAAATGTTTTATAGAGAACTATTAGTGTCCATGATCAACTTTATTTGGCCATGTAGTTAGATTGGAATGACAATTGCAGACGATTTGAGCACAGTTGCAAGAGATACGACTGTAATTGCGAAAAATTATAGTAATAATCCAGACAGCAGCCACGATTTAAAACCATGTGAAGTACTGAAGACAGTTGAATCTGAAAATGAGAGATCTGAGTTCTTACATTCTCCACTCCAGGTACGATAACAGGTTGAATCCCAGCTAACCCTTCTGAAAATAAACTGCGCATATCAAAGCATTCAGAAACTCCAAAGGAAACAACCCAAAGTGCTTATGAAAATAGAAGGTTATATATATATGTACTATTTTGAAGCCTGTTCTACATGATCTTCAATTTGGAATTCTACTGAGTCAAGATGTGAAACATTATGTATCAAAAGGATATGATCTTAAACAACCAAAAATATTCCATATGGAAGAGGTGTTCATTATTATCAGAAAATGTTGGGGTTTTCAAACAATTTCAGAGTGCAATGGAAGTGCAACTCCAATCCGCCATGGCTAATTTGTAACGCCAAGGTAGGATCACCCTTACCATCTGTACTGAGCACAGAATTCTTGTTCAGTAGTCTCTGATTTAATATGTCCTAAGAGTTCATCTTTTGCAAATGCTGCAAATTTGCAAATAGTTATCTACCTGGCACGGAACGTAATTCCAAGTGTCCAGTCGCTTGTTGAATAAGCATTGATAAATCTACCAGGAACCAACTACACATAAATGTCTGGTATTAATGATATGTATTAAGAGATGAACAGGACACGAATAAACTTGCTTGCATATTGCCATGCAGAAGTCCTACCTGGCGAACATCCTCCCATTTTTCACCTTTTATTGGAACCGGTGCTCCAAGAAGAACAACTCTTTCCACCAATCCACCTACAGGAAAATAAAGAGGGATTGCTTTTACCAAACTTCCCCTATCATAATATGTGAGGAACTGGATAGTTTACTACCAACCATTGTCTCCTTTTGTTTCAGCCAAACACTGAAGACATCTGAATATAACTCGGGCTCCCAGTGAGAATCCTACGAGTGTAACTGGTCTGAAGCATGCAGACCAAAACAAAATAACCGATTCAAAACAATTGTGATGAATGAGTTTAAATTATGTTCATGACAACAGCGGATCATTTTACCTGTTCCCTTGGTATCCTTTCAGCAACACCTCAGCGAGCATCTTTCCAGCTTTATCAGATCTGGGAATATTTAGTTAACAACAGAGAAGTTTAATACAAAGAGCACATGTTTCTTTCAACCAGAGGAAGATTCCCATGGATGAAATGAATTACGTGCGTGCAGTAACTAAACTATTCAGCAACATTTGATTCCAACCTATCGACTGCAATTGCCCATTTGCTGTCTATAAGATCAGATGCTGTCACCAATGATGCTGGTAGAGCCAGTGTTGACAGAAGAGCGCTAAGCACTGCTACCATGGCGCCTTCTTTCACCAACTGCAAAGCAAATTCTGTAAAAGAGAGAAGATCATCAATAAAAGTGTATAAGCTTACACAGAATGACAACAGTAGAAGTTGCAGAGTTTATTAGTACTTGAAGTAAGCCATTCCTGTATGGCAGTGGTAAGTGCAATCAAATTCTTAGTTTCCCACTGCAGAAGATACCTAGAAGTCGTACAATTATATCAGTAACGTTATTTAAAGGGGAAAATGCGAAGCAAATCAGTCAAAGGTGTCATCATTTTAACAGCAGGGAAAACTTTCAATTCCATTTCAAAAATTAGTTTAAGGTTCAGCTCCAAGTTTATCTACCGCTGGTAGTTTGAGTTCATGAGTAATAAGCTGCAGGAGAAGATTTCTGAAACAAAGATGCTCTAATACTTCACTTAGAGTTGCTCAATAAGCCCAATTGGGAAGTAAGTCCAAACACAAGACAGCGTCCCCATAAAAATGAAAAGATATGCCATGAGATCCCAAAGCTCTCCAAAAAGCTTACTTACCTTTCCAAGTTATTCATATGACCTTCCCAGGGCTTAATGGGATCTTCATTTTCTAATACAAGTCCCGGGACCATGATTCCAACCGCTAGCCGCTGACAAGAAAAGTCATCATCATCATCATAGTAAATCACCAACAATGAAAGAAGAAGCTATAAAGCCCACAAGGTAAATGCTAAACATAGAACTCCATTGATTAAGTGTTAAAAGTTTAAGCAAGCAAAGGCACGAGAGATGAACTCACGCCTTGCTTATGATTGTCTCCAATTTCAATGAATTCAAACTCTTCCATGCCACCAATTCTTCTAGCCATTTTGGTCCCCACGAGGCCAGCCCCAGCAACTGTTAACAGAAGATGAGAAACAATATCTTTGTTAGCCTCTTAATTTATCCTGCAAATAAGCATGACAAACTAGCTTGCTAATTTGCCATCCGTGTAGTATGTCAGTGTTAACTATCCCTGCTATAAATGAGCTTCTCTAACTGTATCTGCTCCATTGTTCACTCTATTTGCAAACTGTTCCTCTGCTTACAGTTGTCCATTTGACCTAGAAGCGTGCAGCTTGCTTAACAACGTGATTTACACATCACCAGTTTCGGACGGTTTGGGTGCATGATTACCTTGTATAATGAAAAGATCTGGTGGTACAGGCAATTCCGTATCCTTAAAACTTATAGAACTTCTATATGTAGAACTTTTCCAAGACTGGATGTTTCTAAGAGACTTCTAATATTTTCACAATCCTGATCAGGAACTTTCTGAAAGTTCGGAGAGTTATTTTACAAGCAAATGGCATATTTTCAAGCATATAAGCTCATCAATCGATTTTTTGAAAAGCTAATCCATCCTGCATATCAACTTTGCAAAGTCCAGATAAAAGTAACTCAGTGGCCAAAAAGCATGAAAGGAGACATTAAATGGATACGGTATTGTTTTGAAGAAATTGATCAACTAAGGTGCAATTGTATTCAAATGTCAGTTCAGAGTCAGAAAACTTACAAGTTATGGACATGAACACAACCATTAATTAGAAAGGACTTGAGCAGAATCACTTAAAACTAGTTCCACCACATGAAAACCTTCAAAATGAATCTATACCTCCAAATGAAGCAGCAACTGCAACAGAACCATAAAATGACGTTGTAATAGTAGCCAGTGCAGGAGCCACTATCATCAATCCTTGAGTAATTGCTGGGGCAGCAAGGCCTATCAAGATATAACAAAAACATGACGTAAAGCTAACCAGAAAGTCCAAGAAATCTTCTATCAGATGCAGATGACGAATATACGTACCACCGGAAACTGCCATCAAGGTTCCTCCGGTTAATGCAGCAACGCCAACAGTACCCCCACGCTTCATTTTATCCCAGGTGCTCTCCGAGGGTACATCTTTATCATCAATGCCGTCTTTATCTTTTTCTGAATCCATCAGAGAACAAGCAACCAGGATCTCCATGGCTTCCTACAAAAAGAAATAGAAGTGCACAGAAAATTGGATTCACGGTCTTCTTCCGAAGATCACACAGTGTAACAAGAGAAAATCATAAAACTGTTGCTTCATTCGAGATTGGAAAATGACTAGTGTTGCTAGGACAAACCAGTTCTGTCCAATTGATGTCCAGCCATGCAGCCAGTAGTCGCAGAGCCACACGGTGGCGAGCATCATAACCTTTTCCTGATTGTGAAGACTTACTTCCACCTTTATCAGTTTCTGCAACACAAGCTGCAAGAAGCTCATAGAGTACAGTCACTTTCCTCTCGTAACTCAATCCATTTCCCTCTTCTAGCGATTTCATGGAAGTCCTATGTCCAGATCCGTTGGGGGATTTTGCGTCATGAGATTCTGCAACCATATCACAGAATCAATGGTGTCCCAATACTGATCAATATCAGATTGCAATTAATGTCAGATCAATTACTCTCCTACCAATCCCCACCGAAGAATCAGAGACTCCCTCCATGTTAAGTGCTGTAGCATCAACAGTTTTCGATAAAGCCCGCTCCTTGTCCTCTCTCTCTGAACAACTTTTCTCACTTTCCCCTGCCTCCGAGAGCAGTGTTAAGAGCTGTCACACAGAAATTCAACATCAAAACAAGAAAATTAACTGAAGCATCCAAAAACAAATGAACAAATTCCATCATATTTCCACATGCAAAGAAACAGTTTCGTTATCTTTTCCAATGACATAAAGATACATAGATCAAAAAACAAAATTCCATACCGCTCCTGCATGATGCCTCACTTGCGTGGAAGAACCAGCAGTCTCTTTCAATCCATCCCAAGCTTTATCGTCAACTCCTAACAACCTGTTATTAATCAATTAATCACGTATTACCTCATAGTCTTTCCCATTTGATTATTTTCATAGGATATTGGCTTCGATTTAATGTCTAGAATAATATTTGAGCCACTTTCTCGCCTCTTTCAATAACTTTAAGCTCAATGCCATTTGACGCTATACATATCCTTATAATGTGGCCCCAAGAGCTTCCGAGATCAAAATATTACCTGAAAACTGGCAAAAGCAAGCCAGAGCTTTCGTGGATCCAAAGATTAGGATTATCGGAAACCGAAGCGGTTTTACCGATGGTGGCGCCATCACCGACGGGCTCCTTATCGAGAGAAGGGAGGGACTTGGAAGGCTGAGTGAGGTGGATCTGAGACTGGTGAAGAGCAAGAGCGAAGAGCGAAGCAGCTGCATATTTCTGAGTCGGCGTCAGTATCGAACCCTCCATTGTTATGATTCAGAGTAACGGTTTCAGAGAAAGAGAGAGAGTGTGTAATGCAATTGTATAACCGTTTTCTGATTTTTTTTTTAATTGCACAGAATTCGCGGGAAAGTAACGGCTACCTCTCCCTCCACCACACGCGGGACACGTGAGCCAATCAAAGCCTTATTATTCGTTCTCAGTCTTCCTACTACACAAAATTAGTTAAGAATATATTTCGTAAATTACAAAATCGATAAAAAGGAATTTTACAATCTAAAATATTACTGTTTAATATTTTTATTATTCATTATAATTATAGTCTTCTCTGTAAATAATTTCTCTAATAGTTAATGACAAGATTGCGTATTATAAGACCTCCTTAAATCTCGTAATTAAAATGATATTATTTTAATTTTATTGTAGCATAAATAATTTCTTATTAGAGTTAACGTAGAAAATTACTTAAATTTATTGATAACATTTTAAATATAAAAAGTAACAATTTAAAGTCCCAATAGAACAATAAACAAAATCTTAAAATTACCAAAAATCTTTCACCACCTTAAATAGTGAAAAATGATAAAATTAGGGATCCTTTAGTTCTACTTTTGTTTTTCTGTTATTGTTTTTTGTTTTTGTTGTTGTTTTTTGTTTCTATTTTTTTAAAGAAAAACTTGCTTAGTTGAGATTTATAATATAAAAACTGAAAATAAAAATCTGTTTAGTTGAGATTTTTAATAAACTAATTATTATTATTATTATTATTATTATTATTATTATTATTATTATTATTTAATTTTATTATATGAAATTATTATCTTATTATCATCATCATCATCATCATCATCATCATCATTATTATTATTAATTATTGTTATAAATTTTTTACTTATTATTATTCTTATTATTAATAATATTATTTTTTATTATTTTTATTATTACGTTTATTATACGAAATTAATTATCTTATTATTATTATTATTATGCAAAATTATTTTTCTTATTATTATTTTTATTATCATTATTATATATAATTAATTTTCTTATTATTATTGTGATTATTAAATTCTTTATTATTATTAATTTTCTTCCTCTTCTTTTATTATTATTATTATTATACAAAATTAATTTCTTATCGTTATTGTTATTATTTTTATTATTTTTTAACTTTTTTATTCTTATTATTAATAATTATTATTATAAAATTTCTCCATATTATTATTATTATTATTATTATTATTATTATTATTATTATTATTATCAATTATTTTTAATTTCATTTTTGTTATTATTATTATTATTATTTGTTATTTATTTATTATTATCAAGAGGAGATGACAGAGATACTTCCATGGCCTGTATAACGAAGAGTTAGTGGGCAACATAGAGTTAGGAGAACTCTCGGTGTCAGGGCTTGCTCATGATAGGGGCACATGGGTAAGGATTACGAGGGAGGAAATTACAAAGGTGTTGAGAGAGATGCGAAGTGGTAGGGCCGTAGGGCCAGACGAGATCCCTATAGAGATATGGAAACGAATGACTGTTGGAGAAAAGCGTTAGAATCGAAAGGTTTTAAGATGAGCAGGTCTAAGACGGAGTATTTAGAATGTAGCTTTTTAGGAAATCACGTGGAGCATGAGGTGACAGTTGCAATTGGTACCGACGTCATACCACAGAGGACGAGTTTTAAGTATCTCGGGTCTGTCATTCAAAGTGATGGTAATATCGATGCTGATATTGTACATCGTATTAGATCAGGCTGGACCAAATGGCGAAGTGCATCAGGGGTTTTATGTGACAAGAAGATTCCTTTAAAACTTAAGGGGAAGTTTTATAAAACGGTGATTCGTCCAACCATGCTATATGGGGCGGAGTGCTGGCCTACTAAACGTAGGCATATAAGACAGTTGTTGGTAGCAGAAATGCGTATGCTTAGGTGGATGTGTGGTTTTTCCAGGAGAGATAAAGTTAGGAACTGGGTGGTGAGAGAGAGACTACGGGTAGCCAACTTTGCAGACAAGTTAAGAGAGACTAGGCTTAGGTGGTATGGGCATGTGCGGAGGAGGGCCTCCGATGCTACAGTACGGAGCTATGAGGGCATAATACTTAGTGACTATAAGAGGAGGAGAAGGAGGCCGTACAAGAATTGACGGGAAGCGATCAAGGTGGATATGTCAGAGTTAGCCCTTAATGAGGTAATTGCTTAGAATAGAAAAGTTTGGCGTGATCGGATAAGGGTAAAGGATTAACTGTTCTAGTTACCCAAACCCCTTACTTCGTGAGTGACAAATATGGATGGACTTTGTATACTACTAGGTTCTCACAGATTCTGTCCTCCTTCAGGTATTCCCCATCTTTTTTTTTCTTTCTTCATGTATTGTTTTTGTATACCACATCATTTTTATATTGTCTTATTTACATGCGAGTCCACCGGAAACAACCTCTCTATTATGTAGGGGTAAGGTTGCGTACTATCGGACATCCCTAGACCCTGCCTTATTGCGGGATTTTAGACTGGGTGATGATGATGATAATGATGATATATAGTTCTTAGAACCCTTATTGTAGTAGGAAAGGTCTCATAAAAAATTTAAAATTTATTTTAATAAAAATTTTATAAGTCCTAAACAACTCAGATCTATTCTTAATTGAGAGTCCAGAAACTCTTAACCAAGCTATACTACCATGTTAAGAAATGGTATTTATTTTCTCACGTTTCAATATATATATATATATTTACACTCTTAGATTGTACGACATCTATAACGAAAAACATGGCTGGCCCTTAAATTAAAGGATTTCCTATAACTAAGATTTCTATATTAAACTCTTATAATAACTTAGTTATGCTAACAAAAATCAATAAAATAAAACTTGAAATTGATTTTTTTGGCAAAAGAGAAGAAAAAATTAAGATTGATATTAATGATGTGTTTGTAAGATTGTTGTATTTTCTTATTTTTTATATTCTACTTTATTGAAACATGGATATAGTATGTTGTTATATTTATTCTCATTGAGTTATATGTATATACATTTAATAGAAAACTTAAATCCAATTCAATAGGAGACACTTCAAAGCCAGTGTTTACTTAATGGTAATGATATGGGAAAAAAGAGAGTTTATTCTATTGGTTTAAGAATTTTTATAGGGTTATGGAAGCAACAAAAGTATTAAAAGTTGAGCTCTAAAGATTGATTTTGCCGAATTATTTGACTCTCTCAGATGGATATTTATCATTGACTCCCTACTTGCTTTTAGCTTTCCTAACATGTTTGTTTAATGGATACAGGCTTATGTTACAATAGTTTTTTACTCAGTTTTAATTAATAGTAAGCTAACCAATCTATTTAAAGCTAGTAAGGGCTTAAGACAATGATACGAAATCTCCAAGAAAATAAGGTTCTTGAAACCCCCTAATCCTATTGAATCAAAATCCCAATCTTTCTATTATAAGAACATGCTAGTTGAAACCCCAATTATACAAAATTGAGACCCAAACCCAAAGAATATTGAAGAATTGAACACGCCACAAGTGATTACCTTGATAAGTGATGCAATCTTTGAAGTAACAATAAGAAGAACACACCTTACTTGAAGAGAATATCTCTCAATTTCGTTAATCAACCAAATCTAATGT
>JANSVB020000119.1:978728-989668 GCA_025504935.2 Erythroxylum haughtii | reverse complement strand
TAGACCCTGTAGGAGTCCCCGCGGAGCATTTTGGATACCCTCTACAGGGACATGCAAGGCACCCTATACAACAGAGATATTCGTAGGGATTTAGATTTTCCTAGCTAGTAACTATTTATTTTCTTTCTCTTGTAAAAAAAATAAAATTATTATTTGTAAAAATTAAAATTATTATTTATTATATGAATTTAAATATTATATTATTAATAATAAAAAAGATGATAATGGCGAAGGAGAAGGAGAGAGAGTGAGAGAAAAAATAGAGAAAGGAGAAGGTGGTTGATTAGGGGTTTAAATTTTTCTTTTTTTCATAAAATATTCTTGGTATTTTTAAAAATTTCAGTGCCAGCCGATATTTCAAATATCCGTAATATCGGTCAATATCAGACAAAACAAGTTAGTATTTAGATCCGATATCAAAACGTCTCATTTTATATCATTTTTTGACCAATACAGTATTAGTACAAAATTCATTACACTTAAAAAAACGACGTATTATGTAAAAAATGATGTAATGTTTTATTTCTATATAAAAATAAAAATAGGTTTACCCAAGTTTAACTTGATCCATTGCCATCATTAATCTCGCGAGAGTTGTAGAGTATCTTCTATTTATATGCCTTCTACTTCTAATAAATCATGAATTATATCATAATCATTCTCAATAAATCAAATTAATAATAAATAATCATGTTATTCCGTGGAGTAACAATCCCATTTTCTCATGCCTTTTGACTAACAATCAAAAGTCTAGAAATACTGATCCAATAAAACTCAAAAAATAAAGATGCATAATTAATTTTCTCATATCGATTCAATTTTAAAAATATTATTTATTTACTAAAAATTCTCTCTACAGCATGACTTTTTTGAAAATAAAGTGATTGTTTTTATTTTTGTATGTCACCCTGTGTCTACCCTCATCTATTCATTCATTAAAAATATTATTTATCTAATAAGAATTCTCTTTACAACATGACTTTTTTGAACATAAGGTGGTTGTTCCCGTTTTTTTGTGTTACCCTGTGTATTAATTTTTGAACATTATTAATACATCTTTTGGGGAACTGTAGTCTTCTTAAATGAAGCGGGTAAGATCATGACAAGTAGATGATTCTAACGAACATGTCTCATCAACCCCATCTTTTGGGGCTGATTCATCAAATCAATGTGAAGAAGATAACTACTGTTGTTGGTTTATTTACGGTTACTTTGATCAAATCCTTTTGTTTTTTGCATAAGCCCGTCGGGATGTAACCTATCTATGTTCAAAGCATCACTGTTATGGATATAATTATTACTCTAATCAACCTTTAGAAATCATTTTTTTATTCACTAGCTACTGTGCTTGATAGACTTTTCATCACAATGATCCATTAGTCCTCTGTTCACTCGGAAGTAGATCTGTTGTTTCCGAATTGTTATGTTAGGTTGAACCTTTAAGATCTAAGTCATCCAATTTATTATGTGGATTGTGGATGATTGGGATTTATTTAGGTGTAATGGGCTCCTAAATTCCTGTGCCCTAACGTATCTTTAAGATCTAAATCATCCAATTTATCTTTAAGTGAGGAGACTTACTCTCCTCACTTATAAAAAAAATTGAAATTTAATTAAAAAAAATTATTAAATAAAAAAAAATAATTTTTATATAAAATTTGACCTATTTATAAAAACAGACCAATTAATTAATAATTTAATCAAGCGAAAAATAAAAAATTAAGCAAAAAAGGCCATTGACTTAAGATTTTTACTATTGAATTGACTAGATTACTTGGATGTTTTAGTCATTGCTCTTAAATACTTAAGAAATATATATTCTCAAAAAGTATCAAATAAATTAATTAAAATAAATAATCATATCTTTCAAATAGATTATCTAATGAATTAGGGATTCTAATTTGAGTATACATAAGACATATACCAAAATTTAGTATAATATTTTAAGTCAAAAATTTTTTAAATTATAAAAACCCAATTAGGGAATTCAGAGTTTGAGATTTTTATTTTCTTGAAATCAAATAATTTAGAGTTTGAAAATTTTATTCTCTTAAATTCAACATATTATTAAATTTTGAGGGTAATATAATTATTAAAAAATCTATAACTTAATTTTGAGTTATAACATAATAAATCCGACTTAAAGTTAAAACTAATGATTAAAAAATCTAATCGGTTCAGTTGATTCAACTGTAAAAATATTGAATTATCCAAATTTTTTATTCGATTTATTTTAATAATTATAGTTATTAAAAATCGATCAGTTTATTAATTAATTGAATATTTTGTGCAAATCAATTAAAATATCTTTTTAATTAAACTTTAAATTATTCAAACAATCTTTTTCAATCATACTATTAATTTTTTATTTTATTAAAATTTTAACCAAATTTATGATAATTTAATATCAATTAAACCTTTTAAAACTTAAAAGTCTTGTCTTATCAATTTAATTTCCGATTTGTTTTTAAACACATCGGTTAAAAGGACATCATATGACATTTTAGTTCAATGAATTCAAAATATACCGGATTGATTTCTTATCTCAAATCTAATGACTTTATTTGGAAAGTGTAATTTAACAAACCCTATAGGGGATGGTTGAGTTAGCGAAATCGAGAGACATGATGTTAAAATGTCATGTGTTTGATTCCCCTACTTAAACTCTTTCGATCGAACCTATCGTATGAGATTTGTTTAGTACAGGATACTCGGTTGATGTGATTTATAAATTATTGCATTAATTCGGAGATTTATTTTATGCGTATTAAAAGAATAACGACTGTTAATTTCTCTTTAAAAAAATAGTGTAATTTAACAGTTTATTTAAGATGGTTTAGTTATTATTAAAAATTATAGTTATAAAACTAACGTGAAAAGCTAATTCAATAAACTATGATGCCAAACTTAGTTATGATCTAAAAGTCCAAAGACTGTACTCACCAATCCTTGCGTTTGTGTCATATGATTAGAATCTAATGATCAACCCCATTAGAACCTGAAAAGAAAAAGTTGCAATCAAAGTCTCCAAACTAATTCTTCAAAAAGGGATTTCCACCTTTTGAAAGAGAGAAAGGAGAAATCCAAAAGCTAATAATTATATTTATTAAATAAAATATTTATTATTATTATAATCAATATTTTAAAAGTTGGGCAAAAAATTAAATAGATAAAATAAGATGTTTAAAGTTATAAAGATTTAACCGATATTAAACTGCTATCTATATTCAATAGAAATTGAACAAAACTAAAAAACTTAAAATAGAATTAAAGATTGAAATTATAAAAAATTGAAGTTTAATTATAAAACATATAGATTTATTAGAAACAGTCTCTCTATTATATGAGGGTAAATTTACGTACTATTAAACTTTTTTAAACCTTGCTTTATTTAAAACTTCAGACTAAATGTGATGACGATGAAAAAAAAGTTTAATTAAAAAAAAAGACTATTAAATAAAAATTAAATATTTATCAAATTAATTGAATTATAAAATTATTCGTTTAATTAAGAGGTTGATCAGTTTTTAATAATAAAAATTATTAAAATAAATTAAACTAAAAATAAAATTTTACTTGAATAATTAATAACTACTAAAACCGAAAATAAAATATGTTTCTAAGTCAAAAATGAAAAACCTATTAGAAACGACACCGCTTCGCAACATTGCAGCACGCTCCTCCCTGCTAACTATATTCTTCCGCTCCCATTCTCTGTGCTGTAATGTCCCTTCTCTGTCTCTCAAATGGCAACGACTCTTTTTCTCTTCTCCATTCTCGTCGCTTTAACCTACGCCCAGAACGACACCGTTCCTCTCCCGGAGATTCAAGCCTTAACGGCGTTTAAACTCGCCGTCCACGACCCACTTAACGCACTAGACGGCTGGGACCTGTCAACGCCTTCAGCTCCGTGTGACTGGCCGGGCATTCTCTGTTACCAAAACCACGTCCGCGAACTTCGCCTTCCACGGCTCCAACTCGGCGGCGGACTCAGTCACCAACTCGGCAACCTACGGCAGCTCCGAAAACTCAGTCTCCACTCCAATAAGTTCAACGGTTCTGTCCCTCACTCGCTCTCTCAATGCTCCCTCCTGCGCGCTCTGTACTTGCAGAACAACTCCTTGTCCGGCGACCTCCCTCCCTCTGTTCTTAACCTCACCAACTTGCAAGTACTTAACGTCGCCGGCAACTTCTTGTCCGGTAACGTCTCCCCTGATATATCGCATTCCCTGCGGTTCTTGGATTTGTCGTCGAACGCGTTCTCCGGCGAGCTTCCGTCGAACTTCTCGTCGAAATCTCATCTCCAGCTCATCAACTTATCTTACAATGATTTTTCTGGCCAAATTCCCGCGAGTGTCGGTCAACTTAAAGAGCTTGAGTATCTGTGGTTCGACTCCAACATGTTGTACGGTACTTTACCGTCGGCAATAGTTAACTGTTCTTCGCTTGTTCACTTGAGCGTTGAAGATAATGCTCTTAAGGGGTTGGTTCCAGGGAGTGTTGGTTCGATTCCGAAACTTGAAGTGCTCTCTTTGTCGAGAAATGAACTCTCTGGTTTGGTTCCTTCGAGTATATTTTGCAGAATCTCGGGGAATCTTTCGTCGTTGAGGATTCTCAAACTGGGGCTTAATGAGTTCACGGGTGTTGTTGAGCCGCCAAGTGAAGAGTGTGCAAGTGTTTTGGAGGTTTTGGAAGTTCACGAGAATCACATAAGTGGGTTGTTTCCTTCTTGGTTGACTAATTTCACCACACTTAGAATGATTGATCTTTCCAAAAACTTCTTTACCGGTGCTTTACCGGCAAATATTGGTAACCTTTCCAGGCTAGAGGAGTTGAGGATTGGTGACAATTCATTAGTTGGTGATGTCCCAGTTCAGATTCTACAATGTAGTTACTTACAAGTTCTTGATCTTGGACAGAACCGGTTTTCCGGTGAGATTCCTCGGTTTTTGGGCGAACTACGGCGTTTAAAAATGTTATCTTTGGGAGGAAATATGTTTTCTGGTTCGGTTCCAGCAAGTCTTGGAGTTCTTCATCAGCTTCAGACTCTGCATTTGAGCAACAATATGCTTACAGGAAATTTACCAGCTGAGTTGATGAAGCTCGGCAATTTGAGTACTTTGGACATTAGTAAAAATGGTTTCTTTGGGGAGATACCTAGCAACATAGGGGATTTGACAAACCTGCAAATCATAAATATGAGCGCATGTGGGTTTTCCGGGAGAGTTCCGGCGAGTATTGGGGGTTTGTTGAAACTTAACGTTTTGGATTTGAGCAGACAGAGTTTGTCAGGCGAGCTGCCAATTGAAGTTTTTGGTTTGCCAAGTCTTCAAGTTGTTTCTCTGCAAGAGAACAGTCTCAGTGGGGATGTTCCCGAAGGTTTTAGTAGTTTAGTTAGTTTACAGTATCTGAATCTCAGTTCTAATTCATTCACTGGTGAGATTCCAGCAACCTACGGGTTTCTAAGATCCTTGGTTGTTCTGTCAGTATCGAATAGTTCTGTTTCCGGTGAGATTCCAGCGGAAATTGGTAACTGTTCTAGTCTTGAAGTTCTTGAACTTCGTTCCAATCGCTTGAAGGGTAATATTCCAGGTGACATCTCCAAGTTATCTCGCTTAAAGAAGCTTGATTTGGGTCAGAATGAGTTAACAAATGCAATACCTGAAGATATCTACAAATGCTCCTCCATGAATGCTCTGTTCCTGGATGGTAATCATCTCTCAGGACACATACCAGTCTCATTGTCAAGGTTGTCTAATCTAACAGCATTGAATCTTTCTTCTAATAGCTTGAGTGGACCAATTCCCGCCAATCTCTCAAACATTTCCGGGTTGAAGTACTTGAATTTATCAAGAAACAATCTTGAAGGAGAGGTTCCACATCTTCTGGCTTACAGATTCAATGACCCTTCAGTGTTTGCAATGAATGAAAAGTTATGTGGGAAGCCACTGGATAGAGAATGTCGATATGTAAAGATAAGACGAAGGAAAAGGCTATTTCTTTTAACTGGTGTGGCGGTGGCGGGAGGATTGATCTTAACGTTGTTCTGTTGTGCTTATATTTACAGTCTCTTGCGGTGGCGCAGGAAGCTTAGAGAAAAGGTCAGTGGTGAGAAGAAGCCGAGCCCAACTCGCAAAAGCTCAGGAACAGAAAGAGTCAGAAGTAGTGGAGAAAATGGAGGGCCAAAGCTTGTGATGTTCAATAACAAGATAACATATGCAGAAACCTTAGAAGCAACAAGGCAATTCAGTGAGGAAAATGTGTTAAGTAGGGGAAGATATGGATTGGTTTTCAAGGCATCGTATCAAGATGGAATGGTTCTCTCCGTTCTCCGACTACCCGACGGATCGATTGACGAGTCCAATTTCCGGAAAGAAGCCGAATCGTTAGGCAAGGTTAAGCACAAGAATCTTACAGTCCTGAGGGGCTACTATGCTGGACCTCCTGATATAAGGTTACTTGTATATGACTACATGCCTAATGGAAATCTAGCTACTCTACTTCAAGAAGCATCACACCAAGATGGGCATGTTCTAAACTGGCCAATGCGTCACCTGATTGCTTTAGGCATTGCTCGTGGACTAGCTTTCCTGCATTCTATATCCATAGTCCATGGTGATGTGAAGCCACAGAATGTTCTTTTTGATGCTGATTTTGAAGCACATTTGTCAGAATTTGGGCTAGAGAAACTTACTCTACCAACACCTGCCGAAGCTTCGTCGTCTTCGACCCCAATCCCGGTTGGTACATTAGGCTACGTATCACCAGAAACAGTACTAACAGGTCAAGCAACAAAAGAAGGGGATGTGTACAGTTTTGGGATAGTATTGTTAGAGATTTTAACAGGAAGGAAGCCATTGATGTTCACACAAGATGAAGACATTGTCAAGTGGGTGAAGAGGCAATTGCAGAGTGGGCAAATATCAGAACTAATGGAACCAGGAGGTCTGCTTGAGCTAGACCCTGAATCATCAGAATGGGAAGAGTTCTTGTTGGGGGTCAAAGTTGGTCTTCTTTGCACAGCACCTGATCCACTTGATAGACCATCAATGGCTGATGTTGTCTTCATGCTTGAAGGTTGCAGGGTTGGTCCAGAGATTCCTTCCTCCGCTGATCCCACCACTCTTCCTTCTCCAATTTGAAACAATTTTATTCCATGCCATGTTGTATTCAACCCCATTTAATATCCCAAAAAAACAAAAAAAGAGGCCATTCTTGATTATTTTTTAATCAAATTCTGTATTTTTCATGATTCCCAATTCAATTAATGGGTTCTTTATCAAAGTGTTTTTTAATTTTGCATCATAGGCCTCGATTGGTAGGCAACCAATCAGCTATTTTTTTAATCGATTGGTTGTTTTCAACTATTTGAAGTTACAAAAGTTGTTTGGAGAGTAGCAGATCTAATGACTAATTTAAGATAAAGAGCTAAAAATGAAAACACTCCTACATCAATCAGCCAAAATTTTAACTATCAAAAGTCAATTGTACATTTTAATTAAGGTTTTTAGATACTTACTTTTTATGAACAATGTTTATTCTTATAATTGTTTTATGCAATTATAGGTTAGAAATAAAATATTGACCTTAAACGAAAATAAAAATAGAAAGAATTGCATAAAATTTTCATAAATGATGAAACAGTACAGATAAAGATGACTTCTCTAAAATTTAAATTCTTATAAAAATATTCAACGAAATATTAAGATATATAATATTCATATTCTTATAATTTTTTTTAAAAGTCATATTCTTATAAGTCATTTTATAGATAAACAACTAATTTTATACGTATTTCTAACAAATAACTAATACAATTCACTGATCAAATCAGTTGATATAATCAGCTAACAATTAATGTAATCAGCTGATTGTCAAATAAGACCATAATCTATAAATTGAGTTCGTAAACCGGTTTAATATATTAAATAAATAAGTCAAATTATAGGCAAATAACAAATTTTTATCTTCAGAATTTAAGAGAAATTAGTCAAATCATATATACATTTTAAAAACTTTAAAAATTCTTACGAGATGCTGAAAATGATTAAAGTATTTCAAATATTTAATATTATAAATGATTAATTAGGATGACTTGATCGAACTACTATTTACAAGTCAAGGTCCTGCTAAGACAGTAAGGTGAACAAGGTCATGGTCAATTGGTTGGACCACTCAAAGAGGAGAAAGTTACAAGTCTTTTTATCCTCATTAGTATAGTGACCTTTCCCTAGTTCTTTTAACTTTGACCAGACGGCGCCGTTTTCCAGTTACGTTGACACTGTCCCATTCCGCAATTTAATGGTCAACGTCCCGTGATTCCGTAGCCCAGAGGACCCTCCGTAACCGTCAGGCCACTTCCCGCCAAAACCGGAACGTGTAATCCGCAGATGACACGTGGCGCGATCTGAAGATGATGAGAAAGTAGCCGTTAACGTGACTGGATAACGTGTGTGTCCTTTGTCGGAAGCACTGGATTCTGATACATCAGAATCCGTGAACATGTCTGCCTGCGCTCATTTTTAAAAACCAATCAGAATTTCAGATATTTGTTTTTACCTGAAAATTGTTCAAATTATATATAAGATAAAAAAGAGTTTGCCAAGTCGGATATTGACCAGCACAGTGCACATGGTCCCTGTCAGATCCTGACCTGGCACAGTGCATTAATAATATGATTTGTTGAATTAAGTTATTTGTTAATCTGCGGTGAATTAGTAACGAACTCTTCTAACTTAAATGAAGTCACAAATTTAAATGCCTCTTATATATATAATTGTTTAAAACTTAAGACCAGAACTTTTAAAATGACCTCATTTGAACAATTTATTTCTTAGATTTAAGGTTAAAATGGCATTATCTTACAATTGGGAAGAGCAGAAGAGATAGACCATTAGGACGAGGTTCAACCCTGCCTTCCCCTAAAACCCAATTTAAACAAACCTAATCCCTTTAACTTTAAGCTGAATTTAAGCCGAATTGTAAGCAACTGGCCGGCCGGCCGGCTACCAACCCCACAATTTGCCATCCATAAATAAGGTGGCAAGGAAAAGAAGGTGTGAGACAAACAACATGACATGATTCTATTAAAAACTCTTGATGGATATATGACATTATACGTGACAAATGAGAGGGTGTGTGTGTTGTGTTGTGATGTTAATGCGGTCTCTGTCTCGTGACTTATTTTCACTGTCCAAAGTTCAGACCTTTCAGCTTCTCTCCTGTCCTCAATCAATTGGCGTCAGGGAAAAATCGGGGGAGAGTCCACAGTTGATATTTAGCATCCGTCATTTTCAGGGTTTTCACTGAAAGATGGTTTACAAAACCATTAGAAATTACTCACAAAAAGGCTCGTAATATTAAAAATTTTGAGAAATAGATACAATTACATGATCATTTTGTTTTAATCTTATTTTCAATTATTTTATACTAACCTTATTTCTGTCTTGAAATGATATCATTTTATATCTAGTTACAAATAAGTCATTTTGGAGAAAAATAAAATTAAAATAGAATATTTAAAATACCATTGCATATCAAATATTAACAGAATTATTCTTCAGACTCTGCTTCAATGTGAAATTTCAGACTGGATGTGATGACGATGATAATTTAAAACACCATTGCATATCATTATTAATTTAAATTTTAATCTTCCCATCTTGTATGGAAAACAATCTGTTTAATGCTTAATAATAAAGTATATAATATACTTTGTTAAAATAATAAATAGGCATTTAACAAAATATTATTTTTAGACTTTTATATATTATTTTTAAATAATCTTTGAATGATGAAGCAGAAAAAAAGCTGCATCTTTTGCTTATTATTACTGTTTCTCACCTGACCAGAGTCGTCACTACCTCTGCCTTTACTCCTTACCTGCAGCTTTTTTACTTTTTCCTGAAACAGAAGGTAATATTTTATTGCTCAATATTCTCAAGGCATGTGCAGAGTGCAGTTGAGTTACAAAAGGTTACAGACTTAACAATGGAGCCCTCCCATAGGCCGTTGTTGTCATTGAAAGGAACCTTACCTCAAACGGAATTAATAGCTATCAAGCAACCCAACCCAATCGACTATTTAAACTGTACGAAACTACGTTTGCCTGAAAAAAGTAGTAGCCTGATAAAAGTAGTAGAGTCATAAACAGAAGCTCCATGTGTATATACCATGCAAAGAAGCTGTCCAACTTAAATGCTTTTGCCTACTAGTACCAGCATGTTCGATAAATAAATAGCAGCAGGACCAACTCTTCCGATATTTTGACCCTGCCATAGAGTTGTTGATCCTGATCATAGTCAGCGAGTGTATCTTGGGAACGTTATGCCTGCTAGTGCCATTTCTATGTAAAACATAGTCAGTTCCTGAAAATAATTTTAAAGCAATGCAGAAAAACAAGCAAAATCAGCATGGAAGAAAATTTAGCTATTATTATTTTTTGTTAGTGAAATTCTTAAAACAATATGTCATTAGTTATTAACATTGTTCAAGCTCACTGCATTCATCACTAATGGGCAGAAGATGAAAATCTGCTACATGAGGATTGTGCTACAGATAATAAGCTGTTATCTTTTAAATGCACACCAAATAAATTATTTTGACAATATTATATTAATTACTAAAATAGTTAAAGTTTATTGCATTCTCCAGTCCAGATAGTTATTACCAATGTCATGAAGAAAATGAAACATTTATAGACTTCAGTTTCTGCTAAATATCCAACATCCAACTCAAAACTCTTCACAATCTCCTTTCAACACTTCTTGTTTTTTCCTTTGTCAGTGTTGTTTATTTTATGGGATTCGCTTTACTAACAATGTAGACCAAAAGAATGTCTTAACTTCAAATGCTGAATGAATTACAACCATATACACTACTAAGCAAACTTTACAAAAGAATGTCTTAACTTCAAATCCTGAATGCATCACATAACGAAC
>JANSVB020000119.1:942374-954055 GCA_025504935.2 Erythroxylum haughtii | reverse complement strand
TATAACGGAAGAATAGATATGTCAATCGGCGCGCCATGAAACTTGACAGGCTGTGATAGATCAGCCTATGACTTGGTATGTTATATATATATTAAAAAAAACTTTAAAAATGGCATTATTTTTAAAATAACGATTAAATTACAGGCTGGCCGACTTATGACCCACCCGACTTTGGCCTGTGATCCAATCGGGCCGATCATGATCAGCTCGACCTTAACTATGGCCTATAATTTACTCGTGATCTGATCAATCTAGATCAAAATTAAGTTGAAACGAATAAATCAGACATTTTTTGACATCTTCACAAAATAATCAATTTTTTCAAACAAACAATTGGCTGCTTTAATTATCCTCATGATTTGTCAAAATTAAATAAAATTACACATTTATACATAATAATTAGTTGTATATTAATTTATAATAAAATACTTTAAGTGACTTTTAATATTTTTGATACCACCGGAATTATACAAAAAATATTAATTGATTATAATAATTAAAAAGGTCCATTTTATCATGTTCTTTTTTCTATTTATGTATTGACTTTATATAAGTTGAAGAAAAATAGAATCATTATCCTTATTCATTGCTGAATACTAATTGGTTTTCAAGCGAAAACGACCAATTTATGCATTGAAACGTCAAAGGAATCAGGCAAAACGGTGAGCAAATTGATCACGTAAAGGGGAGTACAAATTGTCCACCTCAAATTTAATGGGCAGAGAAATACCATTTGTGTAATTACGTGAGCGATTACCAAAGTCCGAACAAAAGTAAAATTGATAAAATAAGAGATATAAAGTTTAAAAAACTCATCCTAAAATTAGCTAGTAATTTAATAAAATTAAAAATTTAAAATATTATTAAAATTGTCATTATTTATTTAAAAATTTAAGTTTAATTAAAAAAATTATTAAATAAAAATTAACTAATTTATTTTAATTTATAAGAACTTATTAATTTATGAATTAATCAATTAATCAAATTTTAAATCACTTGTATTTTAAATTTTCTATTAAAATTTGAAAATACGAGTGACTAAAATCTCATATTTTTTAAAACATTTACATTATTAGATATCCCACAAATTTAATTATTTTCATAAGCGAAAGAGAGTTATCAAAAGACTAAATTACTAATTGTATATAGAAGTAATAACAAATTAATTAGACATCTAAAATTTAAAAATTTTAATTTAATACCAAAATTTTACAAAATTTAATTTAATAATTATTTTAATTTTTTTTATAAATTAAGTAAAATGATTATTTTTTATGGTATAGCGTATGCACCAAATATCAAATGAATGTTTATTAATTATATTCGTAAAACAAAGTTTTGATATAATTTGTACAAATTTTAAAAAGATAGTTACTAAATCATAAAATTTAAAATTTTAACAATAAATTAAAAAAATCTCAAAAATTAAATGCTTCTAAATATATTGTCTTTGGAAATATCTAAATTAATCTTTAAATATTTTACGTAAATCGAAATAAATACATAATATTTTTCAATTTTTGCAAGTTAACTTTTAACTCTTACATTATTAATAAATGTTACTTATAAAAATTATTCCGTAAACACTTATTAATGATAAAAATCAGCTTATAATTATCAAAATTTTAATAATTTAGTTTAATCCGTATATCATTAACTATTCTAGATAAGTAAAAAAGAGTCAAATAAGTTTCATTCTTTTACTAAATAGAGTATATGGAAGATTCTTCAAAAGTGAGATATCAACCTATTACTCCTATAATAATAATCAACAATTATTCACTCACTTTTTATTTGTTATCTTTTTAATTTACTTTTTATTCGTTATCTTTTTAACTAACTCGTTCTTAAACTTATCAACCAAACGCTCTCAGAATTTAGTTGAACAAAAAAGAGTCAAACATAAAACAGTTTTTGAAACAAAACAATCAGCTAATTGCCACTTAAAGCTAAACATGTGTTGTCCAAGAGGCACCGATAAACGACAGCGTCATTCGTCATTAGACATAAACCAAGCCACTTTTCTTGCACGTATCACCGAAATTGGAAGAGACAAGGTTCAATTTTCAGACAGAAGTCAGTTTCTAATTTTGCAATTCGACCTAACATTTGATTAATCTAAATTTAGTCCCTTGATTTCGAATCCAATCGGGTAAATATTGCAACCCGGCCCTACTTCTAACCGTGTGGACCCGTTATATGACATACGCCTTCCAGCTTCACTTCCTTTGTATTTTAGTCTAATAGAATGCTTGTTTAGTAACATTCCCTCTGCTGAAATGAAAGATAGGTCAAATCCCTAGTTTTAATTTTGTTCCAAACGTTATACTTTTTTTAACGTCAAACAATGACTACCAAATGTATCGATTTCCATTATTGCAATTGGAAATTTGAGCTTTAACTTTAATGCATGACCTTAATTTCAAGCCTTAAAAATTGGAATTTAATCTCTTCAATGTCTAAAAAGCAATGATTAAAAAATTAAATACGTTCAATTTATTTTAATTACCCTTGTTGTTAATAATTAATTGGTTGGTTTTTATAAATTAACCGGTTTTATAAACCAAAGAAAATAAATTTTATTTTCATTTATTAGTCTCCTTTTTAATTAAAATTCAAATTTTTATATGTAAATATAGTTTTAAATTATTTAATTTTATTCAAGTAATTAATTAATTAATTAATTAGTCAAATTTTATAAATTAATTGGTTTATAAATAAAAGTTAATTAGTTTATTAATTAATTAGTCAAATTTTATAAATTAATTGGTTTATAAACTAAAAAAACAAACATTTTTATTAACAGTCTATTTTTTAATTAGATATATAACTTTTAATAAATAATTACAGTTTTCTTTAATTATATTTTAATTTTTTTAAATTTATCTAATTTTTACTTGTTAAAATTTTTAAAAATTATTATTTTAATCGTGAATTTTCGATTTAGTTTTTTAAATACCGGTAAAAAGCCATTGCAACTTAACATTGAATTCAAGAAAATGTAAAAGTAATTAAAAAAGAAAAAGAAAAAGAAAATCCCTGTTTCAGTTATACTTATATCCCGTAGTTTCAGTACTTCTCTTCTCTTGTAGCCATCTCTGACAAATCTTTGTTTCAGCATGTAAAGGCCTAAGCTCATAACTATTTGAGTTGGATCTGTGCAAGTAGGCATTGTACTTACGAGTCAATTCCAAGCATGTGCTTCCTGAACCAGTTGAAAACACACAGAAACCCAAGGCTTGTCCTGCCCTCGAGCATGGCTAATGGTCCTTATTTCCGACTGGTATCAATCTGTACACTATACTATAGTCTATGCCATAAGTTCCTGTAGAAATAATTTATCTCACGCGTTTCTTAGAGGCGTGTGGAGATGGAGAGACGTACTGATCTTACGCAGATAAATAACGGACAAGACAACCTTAAGAAACCTATGTTTTGCAACAAATCATAACCACCTAAGCACACAGCTGAAAAGCAAAACAAGACCTCATCTCTGATGTATCACTCTTTGTTTCTTTCCTCTCTTCTGTTATTCTTCGCCACCCAACCATGTCACCGGATTCTAACCGTCGCCGCCGCCTTCCAGGGACGGTGGCAGCTTCTTCAGAAAAGCATCGGCATAACAGCTATGCACATGCAACTCTTGAATAATGACCGTGTGGTAATCTTCGATCGAACCGACTTTGGAATCTCGAACCTGTCACTCCCAAATGGGATTTGTCGGAAGGATCCCACTGAACTAGTTATCAGAGTGGACTGTACTGCACACTCTGCGGAGTACGATGTTTTAGCCAACACTTTCAGGCCTCTTAATGTCCAAACCGACGTTTGGTGCTCCTCCGGAGCTGTAGCTCCGGACGGCTCTCTGGTCCAAACTGGTGGGTTTAGCGACGGAGAGCTAAAGGTCAGGATTTTCACTCCATGCAACGTTGGGTGTGATTGGATAGAGATAGATAATGGTCTCAGAGCTAGGAGATGGTATGCGACGAATCATATACTGCCAGATGGCCGACAAATCATTATCGGTGGTAGGAAGCAATTTAACTACGAATTTTACCCTAAACATGGTAATCCAGATTTGTATAGTTTGCCATTTTTGGTGCAGACCAATGACCCCAATATTGAGAACAACTTATACCCATTTGTGTTCCTTAATGTTGATGGAAATCTATTCATTTTCTCCAACAATCGAGCGATTTTGTTCGATTACAAGACGGCTAAGGTTGTCAAGACATATCCTATGATTCCAGGTGGTGATCCGAGAAACTATCCTAGTACAGGATCTGCTGTTTTGCTTCCATTAAAGAACCTGAAAGCTGCCAATATCGAAGCTGAAGTCCTGGTGTGCGGTGGTGCGCCAAAAGGGTCCTATTTTCAAGCGAGGAGAGACACTTTTGTCCGAGCATTAGACACTTGTGGTCGGATCAAAATAACGGATCCGAATCCACAGTGGGTCATGGAGACCATGCCTCAACCTCGTGTGATGAGTGACATGACATTGCTTCCAGATGGGAATGTTCTTATAATCAACGGTGCCGGAGCTGGTACCGCTGGTTGGGAATATGGCCGGAATCCGGTTCTGAACCCTGTCCTGTACCGACCCAACAACCCTTCACGATCACGGTTCGAGTCACAGACTCCATCAACAATCCCAAGAATGTACCATTCAACAGCGATCTTGGTCCGAGATGGTCGGGTATTGGTTGGTGGTAGCAATCCACATATATACTACAATTTCACTGGAGTTCTTTACCCCACAGAACTAAGCTTGGAAGCTTTCAGTCCGCCATATTTGGACGCAAAACTCGACGACCTGCGACCCAGGATCATTGTTCCGAACCAAAGTGTTAGTTACGGTCAAAGGTTGGTCGTGAGGTTCAGGGTCACAGGGACGTTAGCTCCAGACACGGTGACTGTGACGATGGTGGCGCCGTCATTCACCACGCATTCGTTTTCTATGAACCATAGGTTGTTGGTACTTGGAAACGACAAAGTGACAGAAGTGGGGACATCTACGTACGACATCCTGGTCACAAGTCCCGGGTCGGGTAATCTTGCACCGTCGGGATTTTATCTGTTGTTTGTGGTTCATCAAGGTGTTCCAAGCCGAGGTGTATGGGTCCAAATTAAGTGATCTGCCATTTTACAATTCGATCTTTTTAGTTTATAGGTTAGATTATTTTTCATATGTGTAAGTGTAACCCAAATTACTATTGCTTGTGGATAAATTATATTTACGTTATTGTTAAGGTGCACAACTGCACACTGAATAAATTATGTTTTTTTTCTTACAAATAAAATTTGCAATCGCTATTTTTATAATATATGCAAAATTCGGATTTTGGGAGGCCAATAAATACTTTGTTCCACTGTAAAAGTCATTTTTAAGAAAAATGAGTATTTGGTTGTAAAATAAAAATTATTTTTTTAATAGATATAACTTTTTTAGTGATCAAAATAAATTTTTTAAGAAACTCAAATTTGAAGCTTTTCAAAAAAGCCTCTTAAATGACGTTTTCAAGTAAAATTTTCATATCAATCAATAAGCTTATTTTTTAGTTTCTTTTGTCCTTATGTTTTACACATAATTTTCAAAATATCTACAATAAATACATAATTTATTATATATTTAACTATTTACTTAACTTAAATATTTATTTTGAGATTTATATAATATTGTTTGGCCTTCTCTATATGTTTTAATATTTATTTTTTATATTAGTTTTACTTATGTTATAATCTATATAAAAGATTTGGTTAGATATATTTTTATTTATGTTTTATATGGTTTAAAATTATATGATAATTAATATATTGTGTTTTGTATATTGTTTAATATATTTTAAACAATATTTATTACAAAATAAAATATAGTTAAAATTAAAAATATTTTTTTATTTTTATGTTGCTAAACAGTCTACTGTATGAAGCTCTTTCAAAAAAGCTATTTTTTAAATAATAGTCAAATAATCAACTGACTTCTTATAAAAATTCTTCTTAAAAAATATTTGTAGAGAAAAACTCTACTGATACAAGCCTAACTGAATATAAGCTTAAGCTTAGACTCAAATTACCTATTGGGGGGTTAAGTTGAGCTTGAACTAGAGACAAACTTTACCCGATCCTTTGTCAAGCTAACCTTTGCCATTTAAGGAATACATGATGATAAGAGTTATTTTAGTAAAAGTCATTAATCATTAAAATGTCGAGAAGAAACGGTTTAAGCTTAATATGGTATGGAATGACATGGACATGTATATATTTTCCATAAAAGTTTACTTAAACCTCATTAACTCGGGTAAGAACCTTAGCTAAGAACTAGCATGAAGGAGAAACGTTACTAGGCCATTTAAGTAAGAACAATTAAGAATAATTTGACTTAAGAATCTTTTAATTAATAATTGGAAGCGTATTTAACTATTTATCACATAAAAACTAAGAGGACTTTTTATTTTTTGTATAAAGTTATGAGTTATTGTGCACTTAAATTCCTGAGTAAAGATCAAAGAGAATTTAGAATTATGTATTTAAATTTGGTTGAGTTCAATTTAGATATTTATTTTAAGGGTTGATTAATTATAACAAATCAATGCAACCCGAATTGGCACAATTTGAATTTAACGTGTCAAGTCAAACTTGATTGAACTTGAGCTTGAATATTCATATCCTATTATACTCAATTTTGATAAATTTTGTATCATACTTGAACTCCTGCTGTAACTTATATATATATATATATATATATCATCTCTATTAAGTAAGAGTAAGACTTCGTGTTATTTAGGGATGATAATTTTTGACTCATGGACCCAAATTTAGTTCTTTTTAATGAGTCAGCTCATGGGCCAGACTCAAGCTCATATTGACTCGATACTTAATTATTATAAACAAAATAACATCATTTTACTTAAAAAATTTAGGTCTTGAGTAGGTCTGGATCTGGGCAACTAAAGCATGGATCCAATTTAAAAAATGATGTTTTATATTTTTAATTATAAAAAATATTTCAAAATTTTGACGGATCCATTATCATTCCTACATAAATACTACATCTCTCATTTTTGCAGGAGTCTCGCTAAGAGTTGTTTGTGTGTATACATACAGTTAGAACTTTTATTTCATTAGTCCAACTTCTTTTAACGATATAAATTCCTAAAACGTTCATTTTTTAACGATATAAGATCATATCAATACTATTTTAAAATTTTTAACATACAACATGACAAAACAAATAACATAAATTTTTATAAAATATTCAAGAAAAATTCGTATCTCTTACCTTCAAGAAACAAAGGGATCGTAAGGTCACAAGTGAGCCTTGAAGTAACAAGTAAAGTTACCCTGTAAGACTATAGGTTCGACTCATGGAAACCTTCCTCAAACTCCTGCAAATAGCGAGCCTTATACATTGGATATGTTAGACTTTGACTTTTTTACCTTCAAGAAAAAAATGTTTATGTTCAATTGTTCATGGTATAAATTATATCTTAAAGTAATTTTGAAAAGACAATATTATGGTAGTTAAAAGTTGAAACGACTAAGTAATTGTTGGGATGTCAAGTGTGAATAGGAATCCCACATTAGAAAGAGATAAAATTAGTGGACATACAAGTAGAAAGGACCCATTAATCTAATGTTCTAAAGTTTTAGGTTGAAGTGTGGTGTCAAAGTTCATAAGTATGTTTCCTCACTAGGCTCATGATATAAATCTCCCAAGTAAGTGGGTCCCCAGAACTAACAAGTGGTATCAGAGTCGATAGCTCGGCAAGAGACAAATATGAAGATGGTAGTCAGATCTCATGATTGCCTCCCTACGAAGAAGAAAAAAGAGAATCATTGTAGGCCTAGACCAGTAGAGTAAAAGGGCTCTTGGTGACGTCGTATACTCGAGATGTTAAGAAAAAAACTTTTGCTCAAGGGAGAGTCCAAGCCCAATGTGGAAGTTCACACTTGAGGGAGAATTGTTGGTATGACACATGTAAATAGGAATCCTACATTGAAACGAGATGGAACTAGCGAATGACATATAAATGGAAATGACTCATAATCCTAATTCCTTAAAGTTTTGGGTTGAAGTGTGATGTCAAAGCCCATAAGTATTTTCCTTCACTAGGTCCATGATGTAGATCTCCCAAGTAAGTGGCCTCCACAGATCCAACAGTAATAATTTATTATTTACATTATTTTTAACCAAGTTTTAATTAAAGAATGTATTTGCAATTATTCGTATCATTATTGTAATTATGTTTGAATAGGTTTGTATTTTGTATGATTCAGAAACAAATATTCTATTTTGATTAATCTATTCCTACTTTGTTTTATATCATCTCATGATATACGTAACAGTACCTTAGTTACGTATTCCAAATCGAACGTGAAAGGGAAATAAATGAAGAAATGTGAAAAATATCTGATTTTAGTTTTATAACTTCAATCAAACTTTTCGAAGCTGAAACAAGCGTGAATCCTCTGCCGTCTTCACTGGAATTGATAACCGGGACGCAGTCAACATGTTTCTACAATTTTCTTAAAACGCAAGCTCTCTTAACATGTGAGAGAATCCTTATACTTACAAATAATATGAGCAATTACAAATCTTTATATATAGCTTCCCTATTTGGCTTTCCTATCATAAGCTCAATATAGGTTCGGTCCATACTGATCTAGATATATTTTTCACCCGAACTTCGACCCATTAATTTAAATCATTGATTGAGCCACTTTATTATCTTTATCTGTATTAAATTACGTAACTTAACCAATAATTTATTAAAAAACTACAAAATGCAATAAATAGTTGTCAAAATTTATGAGAAATGACAAAATTGTCCAACAGTTTTAATTTATAATTAAAGTTTTTAATATAAACTGACATAATATTGTTATAAAATCAAAATTATATATAAGAGAGTTGTTGATATTTTTTAAAAATTACTAATACATTAAACAACAAGAATTTTAAATTTAACTCTTAATTTTATTGTATATATGATTGGAGGATTACTAACTTATTTCTCCCTTTTGTCCTCAATCATGCAAAGAATGGACATGAGGTATGACGAAAAGTAGGTTTACTTGATCACGAGGTTCACTAGTTATTGGGATGATAAGAAATGTGTGATGACATGTTTGAAATATGACCAAAAACGTTTGATCTCGGTAAGTAAAACGTGGATTAAGAAAGAGGCTTAGAAGGAGCAACCATAAAGAATCTTTAGTTATAGTTATCAAATCGGAACGAATTCGATCTTGCCCAAATCGAGTCAATAGATAATTAAATTAAAATCAGTTAGATTAAACCTTAAAACGGTATTAATTTAATCTAAAATTATATCGAATTTTATATTCAGCTCCTTCTCAAGTTAAGAAAAAACGACATATTGTTTAAACCTGTCCGGACCAATTATCATCCTTAACTCTACTTGCACCTAAAACTTGGGACCTATTCTTTTGTACCCAATAAATCTGTACTTCTATTCCCCTTAAATCCAAGCCATTTATTGTCGGAGGATCTGAATGGCTAAAACCTTGCTTAGGCATATCATTCTCATTTTTTAGTCATTTTTTTTGACCTAATTATACCCTAGTGTGATTGATTTGATTTACTCTTTTTTGTTTGTGTATTTAATTATTTATTTAGCAATACTCTTACTTAATATTATTGTCATTGGGGATGAGCTCTATTTGGACCAACACAACTAGCATGAAAATCATTAAGTGAGCTTCATATACTATGAATAAAAAGAGATTGTACTTTGTAATGCATATACTATATGTAACACAGTTTTGTCAATGTGAAATTGGTAAATGGAACTATGAAGCTAATAATTAAACTGGGGAACAAATGATTAGACTTGGATTGTTCTAATCCAAACTTAAACTGTACAAAGGCAAGCCTTTCATTGAACACGTTATTCATTATATTCAACTCTTGTTGAACCAAAACAGGGCAAATGGAGTCCACACATGGAACATCTTAAAACCATACAATGAATTGGTAATGTGCACGCTTAGAGTACTTTTGGTTTGATCCACAGTCACTTCAGGATTTGACATTACACCCCACAAAGGCTGTTCTTGATAATCTTCTGGTACAACGTTGTCGTGTTCACTAACCGATCGACGAAATTACTGAGAGAACAGAGTAAAACGACAGAAACTTCTGATCACCACTAACTTGTCAGCCCTGTCTCAGGCCAGGATCTTGTAATGTATGCAATCCCACTCCTGGTTGCTTGTGCCCATGTTCGTTTTAAGTGCCAATTGACCCTTTCTTACTAATAACGAAAACTAACATCATAAGAATTAATAAGCTCCCACTTGCCTACTTAACACTAATAATGAAACTAAGAAGCTCTTAAGAAGGTAACTGATAATCCGAGGACACACGAAGATAACATAAACTCAAGGTACGTTATTATAGCACATAAATCGATAAAAATTCTTCTTATTACGACTCTTAAACTCGTAAAATATTTCACTAATAAGTGTTGAGAGTTGTACCATAAATTTTCAACCTATATATTAAAAAAATGACTTACAAAACATATTTTTATAAGAGGGTAAAGAAAGTTATACGATGAATTGCTATCTTTATTTTATTATTTTGACATGTATATTTTTATATTAAAAATAAAACTGCGTATTATTAAATTTCTTTAAATTTCGTATATTATCAAGACTTTCATTAAGTCAACGTCATAGTTGTTTTTATATTATATGATAAATTGATGATGATGAAAAATTATTTTAACACTATAATTGAAACAAACAAAATATTAGATTAGGGACGTGATCACTTATACCATTTGTACTGTTTCATCTATACTCTAATTCATTTCATTCACATATTTATGTGATTATTTATATCACTTATACTGTTCTAACTTTGTTTCGAACCATCTAATTCATTTCATTCACATATTTATGTGATTATTTATATCACTTATACTGTTCTAACTTTGTTTCGGACCATCTGATTCACACATTTGTGATTTCATTTGATTGGATTGGGTTAGTATTAGTATTAGTATATTTATTATTTAATGATGGATGGATGATGATAACTAATTAAAAAAATAAATAAGGCTGTTGCCTTTTCTTCTAATAAATAAATAAATAAGGCACGCTTTTGCATCAATTTCCTCACCCTTTCCTAATTGGAACACGTTGCAATTTCATATTTATGTGGCATGTTTTTTAAAATTCATGCCTGAGTAGACCTTACGCAGCCTTCCACTGACTGAATTACCCGCACACTCTCACAGTCCAATTAAATCCCACTCAAGTGACTCCTTCCAAGTGGGGCCACCTTCAGATCCCATCAACCTCTTCTCTGATTGGGCCGCGTTTATGAGGAGGAATCTCACAGTCAGTGAGTTTATCATCTGCGCAGCTCTCCCAGTGCTAAAATATTATAAGACAGAGCTCGTTAAGTGTAAATTCGAAGCTAACTAAGCTAAAGCAGAAGCTTCCCTTCTCTCTCTGTTTGTCTATCTATCCATCTCTGAGCATCAAACCGTGTACAGTTTCTCTCTCTTCTGTGTAAATGGGGTTTCCGGTCGGATACACCGAGGTTTTCTTACCGAAGCTGTTCGTTCACACACTTTACTTTCTGGGTTTCGTCAGAAACCTTATTCTCTGTCTTTTTAACTATCTGGGTCTCTCGGATTTCATAGAAA
>JANSVB020000119.1:907512-920212 GCA_025504935.2 Erythroxylum haughtii | reverse complement strand
ATTATGTATTTAGTTACTTTACTTATTTTATTCGAAATGATATCCCTTATTACTATTCAGAAACATTACTCTAATCTCCCTAATGGGCTAATATCCCATTCAAATTTAGTTAACTTTAGTTTATTCAACAAACCAACTAAATTTAAATGAGGTAGATAACAATTTTATAAATTACATCTCATGTGACTCCTAAATTTGTTAGGTGATAACTCTTGTCAAATCATGTTGTATAAGTTCTTCCTAACCCTGCCTCTAAATTCATATGATCATAAGTTTGCTCATCTAAATCACACAAATTTAGTTAAATAGGACACATTGTTATAAGACTAAACATACTCGAGTTAAAATAACCTTAAGTTTGTTCAACAAGCCTAACAATAATCATAACTTCGGTTTATTCTCGTAAGAATAGAAGACATCAATTATGATCTTAACGTGTACTTAATATTTTAATAATAGATTTTTTTTGTCTCATTAAACATTAAATTGCATATGAAACATGCAATTATATATATATACATACACATAATTTAATTATATGCATAAAATATTAAGCTTTATTTAATTCTAGCTATTATCTTCATAATCTAAAATAATATATTCAAATCCTTAAATAACTAAATTAGATTAATCTCAATAATTCCTAAATAATTTGAATTTCTATTCCAAATATAAATTGATTTGAAAGCAATTTTCAAATTCAATTAGAAATTATTTCTAATTATCTTGACTCCTTTAACAAATTTTAATTGAAAATAATTTTCAATAAATTACGCTTCTCACTTATTTTAGTTTAGAAAAACACTTTTTCCAAAATTTTATAAGTCAAAAATTCTAATCTAATATGATAATTATTTTCACTCTAATTAAAATTGTTTTTTCTCAATTAAACATTATTTTCTGATATTAAAGGAAATACTTTCAAGATTAAATAAAACAAAATTTAAATTTAACTAAGAAAGTCTTTTATATTATTTACTTGGAGATTATTTTTTAATTAATTTGAAAATTTTTCGTTAACAAGTTAGAAAATTATTCTAAAAAATATTAAAGAAAGTTAATTTTTCTTAATCATCAAATGAGAACATTTTTCAAAACTTTAATCAAGAAAAGTACTTTTCTAATAAATCAATAAACTTATTATTCATAAATAGAGAAATATTTTTTAAATAAATAGAAAAATAATTCTCTAAATTCATAAATTTATTTTATTTCAATCAAATTGAAATAAATAAATTTAATTAAAAACATCTTTTTTAATTACTTTAAAATTAATTTTTTAATTTTAATGAGTCTAATTAATTAATTTCAGACTAATTGAAATATAATTAATTTTAATTTTAGAAATAACTTTTCAAAAATTTAAATAAGAATCAGATTAATATAATTATAGAATTGATTTTAAATTTAAAACTCTTTTAAATTATATTTGACTATAGATTATTATAGTATTGGATTACTCTTAATCTCATAATGAAACAAGCTCAAAATTAGGTCTGTAATACATTATTTCGGTACCTAAACAACACTTATCTTAATTCTATAATACACAATCCTAATTACCAAACACACCTTATTATAGAAAATAGCATATATTGCATATCTAAACAAACCCATCTTCATCCTAGAAATCATAATTTATGTTTGGTTATTATTTTTTGTTATTAAAATAATAATAACAATTATTATTATTGTTATTCGTGATTAATTTGAAATTGTTATTATTATTCTAAGTTAATTTTTTAACTAATACAAACCATTCATAATAAAAATATCAATGAATTAAATATTTCTAATCATATTGAGGACCAGGGGCATATTCATCATTTGCACTATTTTTGTGTTTTGTCCCCTGCAACCAAACACATTCTGTCATTGAGACGGATACAGAAATTTTTGTTTTGTCCACTACAACCAAATACCTCATTGTCTCCAGTTTCTGTTCCGTTATGTCCTGTTCTGTTTCATCTCCAGATACTAAAGACAGCAACCAAACGCAGCGTTATAGCGCTGAAGTTTATAGTTTTGTGACCTATACACGATGAGAAACAAGATCTAGTTCTAGTGTTTTATTCCCTTTTTAAACATGTTGAGTGGTAAAACCAACCCATTCCAGTCTAAAATTTTATAAAACTTAACAAGTCGAGTTTAACTTATTAACTTATCAATCTTAAGAGTTTGACTTGGCCGGACTCGAAATCACTTTTTTGTTTAATTCACGAGTGCTGTCGAGATCAATAGAGATGGCAAAAACTGACTCAATTCAATTTATAAAATTAACAAATCGGATTCGAGTTAATTAACTTTGACTTGAGTTTGATCTTAAAGGTTTGAGTTGGTTAGGCTCGAATAATCCTAATCAACTCAACTAAATGCAAGTAACATGATGTTAGTTTAGTCTTGATTTAGTCGAATTTTGAGTTATTTAAGTTCAATTACACTAAATTTAAACCATTAAAAAAAGTTAATTCTAACTTAATTCAAGTCATTGTCGTCGTCAAAATTGAGACCTGTGGTGAGAAATAGAATATGAATTAGGGTAATGTTAATAGATTGGACACGATTGTAAACTCTAAAATAGACTTGGTAATTAATAATGAGTTTGAGCCCAGTTCAGTTTGATTAGGCTTTGAGTTAGGTTTGATGTTAAGTTGTCTGATCTAGTATGACTAGTGATAGCAATGTATAGAGTTTGGTTTGAGTATTACTCTACTAATATTTATATCTATTTTTTATAACTTAATTTATTAGTTATTTAAAATTTATCGGCTTTTACAATTTATTATCTATATTCAAATCTATAAGATTGTTTGGATTTTTTAATATCCATCAGGTTATATAACACATAAAAATATTACTTTTAAACAGAAAATATATAGAACATATTTTTGTGAATGCTTCAAATCAAAATTACTTTAATAATAATCAGTCAAGATTTTGATCTGTATGTCTTAAAAAATTATAAAATTGAAATAATAAAAATCATAATGTCTAGTGCAAAGATAACATATATTTTTCATAATCAAGAACTGGAACAAAGACAAAAATATCCAAAACTTCAAATTATCTTTGCATGAACTTCACAACATTTAAAACTCCATCTTCGTATCATTTGCAATATTGTTATCCTATGAGAAAATAAAATATGATGAAAAATGTGAGGACAGAGGAGTAAAGTGGAGATTTTAAAACTGTTTCTCCTAAGAAAAGATTAATATTTTATTATGTTTAACAAAAGATGTTCAAGAAAAAACAGAAAAATAGAGTTAACAAAAAACGGGTCGGTATAGGTATCCATCGATTCGGGTTATCACTGGATCCATATCTAAATCAAAATTCATATCTACATCTATTTAAAATCAATTTTTTTAACCTCTATGTCCATTTTTTAGGATCAGGTGGTGTAAATATTAATCAGGTTAAAAATTTACTGACATCCCTAAATATAGCTCAAAGTTTATTTTTTTAAAAAAAATAATATCATTTTGTCTGATTTAGGCTTTAAGAATATTTGTCGTTAAAAATTGGTCGATTTTTGTAAATTAATTAATTTATATAAACTAAAATAAGCCAATTAATTTTTATTCAACTTTTTTTTTCGATTAAACTGTAAATTAATGACAGTCTCCTTCAATCATATTTTAAATTCTTAAATTTTATTATGATGAATTAATATTAATTAAATCGGTTTAATTTTTGATTTAATTTTTAAAAGATCATATTTAAGTCAAAATTTCTATCTTAATTTTAAGTAATTAATAAGTTAAATAATCTTTACCAATATAATTTAAAAATTACCATACATATCTTTAAAATGTTATATTTTAATAATATAACTATATATTTATTTAATAAAAAATAAAAAATAATAGAGAAAATGAAAAATTCACTTGGTATGTATTTCTTTTTATTTTTTTACTTAATAAATTTTCTTATTTTCTATTTTAAAATTAATTTAAATTGAGTAAGACAAGTCCATTAATGACAAAGACAGGCAGTTTCACTGTCCTTCCTTCCAAAGCATCGAAACCGTGAGCCTTTTAACTTTGACAAGTTCTTTAGTTACAAAAGTACAAAACAAAAAAGGAAAAAGACCAAAATTGTCCGAAAGAAGTAAATGAGAATTTATTATGTAAATTAATTATTTAAAAAAAGACATTGAAATTAAAAAGAATAACAAAATTTAAAATTATTTATTAATATTAATAATAATAATAGTGTTTGATAATAAAGTGCCTATTCTTGGAAAACCCGAAGGATCCCTCTTTTTTCAGCCTCTTCAGAAAGTCCCCATTTTTGAGTTAGGGTTTCGCTCTGCTTCGTCCTTTCATCTCCGAGACTGAAACCCTAAAAATCGATCGATCTCTTCCAACTAGCCGTTGCCGCCATTTCCCGCCAATTTCTGCGTCTTCATAGCCGTTGATTGACTCTCTGTTTTCAAATAGTAGCCGTTAGATCTTGCTCCTCTTGTGCGCATTTGGTGGAGGAGTTTGACCAGGAATGACGGCGGTCAGCGAGGGGAAGATGGTGGAGGAAGAGAAGAAGCTGGAAGAGGAGAAGGGTGGAGAGCTGTTGTTCTGTGGTGCGACTTGTTGGGATGTGATTGGCCGGAAGAAAGGAGCTCAAGAAGGGAACTTGATCTCTCCCACTAGGCTTCGTCCTCTTGTTGGCGTAGACATTCGCTTCGTTGCTTCTGGATGCGGTAGCATTCGCTTACACCATTTTCTACTTGTGTTTGTTTGTGGGTTTTTTGTTTGCTAGGCATACACATGGTTGATTTTGTGAATTGGGGTTTTTTTGTTGTTGTGTAATTAGAATTAGTGAACTTTTAACTTGATGGAAATGGGAAACATATTAAGAAACGCAGTGACTGTTCGATGTTACAGTTTTATTTAATGGTATGTTCTTTTTTTTTTTTTCTGATGCAGCATCGTGCCATTGTGTGGCATTGGATGTTCAAGGAAGATGTTATACATGGGGGCGAAATGAGGCTAGATTTGTTTAACCAAGAATTCATGTAGATGCTTTTTTTATTCTAAACTGTTAATGTTAACTCATGAGGCTTTTATTATGTGCCCAGAAGGGTCAACTGGGTCACGGAGATGCAATTCAGCGTGATAGGCCTACGGTTGTTTCTGAACTTTCCAAGTAAGCTGTGGAAGGCAGTTGAATTTCTTTTCTATTTCATTCTCATTAATGAGTTACTTTACCTGGTAGAAATTTTGTTCTCCAATGCATGGAGAAAGAACAGTTGCTTCTCATCTCTTCTGAGTTTAAGTGTATCCAAAGAATAACTTTGAGTTTTCATAGGTTTCTGTGAGATAAAAGATTTACGCTTTAAGAAGAAGATGTGGGAGAGGGACTCAGAGTTTACTCGATGAACAATGACTTTTCTGTTTGGCTACGAAACAATTGACCTCCAATAGATTCTATTGCTGATTTTTGCATTAAATAGTTGCTTTCTACTCTGAGTGGGTTAACCTAACATCAGAGTGTCTGGTGACTGACTTTAGTTCATTTTCTGGTTGCTATTTGATCAATAGGTATAAAATCATCAAAGCTGGAGCAGGGAAAAGCCACACTGTAGTGGTTACTGATGAGGGTCAGTCCCTAGCATTTGGCTGGAATAAACATGGGCAACTTGGTTCTGGTTCAGCGAAGAATGGTTAGTCAAATTCCTTAGTGGTTGTTTAAGTGACTCCTAAATTAATTTAAGTAATTTCAATATATTGATATGAATAAGATGCAGATTCACAAATCTGAATAGTAATTAGTGCTGTTACTGAAGACATATCATTCACGTTTTTCCTATATCGGAACTCCTATATTGCTTCACTTTAACCTTCTACGTAAAATTTTCACCAATATGTAGAAATTGAGTCTTCGCCAGTTCGCTGTCATGTGTCTGATGTCAAGACCACTGCTTGTGGTACTGATTTTACCGTGTGGTTAACTTCTGTTGAAGGAGCTTCCATATTGTATGGTTTGTAAATTTGTTTGAGTTTTGCTTTACAATCTTCAACTAATTCCTTACGGCTACCAATTTACTTCTGTTATTCCCTAACTCCATTTCCATCTATTCTTGATTTTTGATCTCTAGAACTGCAGGACTCCCACAGTATGGTCAACTTGGACATGGAACAGATAATGAGGTCAGTTGAATAAAGATGTTTATTTTGTTTGAATTTTTATCACTGGCTTCCAGTCTTCTGGTCTATCTCCTAATTATAATTTCAACAGTTGTTTGGTAACTAAATCTTTTTAAATTTGAATATACCATATTAGTTGGCAATATTCTGTGGTTAGTCTGTTCTTCCGAAATTCTACGTATGCAAAATGGTTTTTGTTTGAATTAAACATGATTTTTGCACATGCAGTACAATACTAAAGATAGCTCAGTCAGGCTTGCTTATGAAGCCCAACCTCGACCAAGGGCAATAGCTTCGCTTTCTGGGGAAACCATCGTCAAAGTTGCATGTGGATCAAACCACACAGGTTATTAGCAATTTAAACTCCAACTTTTGAAATGCTAACTGCTCTTATCTGATGCATTTACTGATTTCTCATGGGCATCCAGTGGCTGTAAATTCTAGCGGTCATGTCTACACGTAAGTATTTCTTTGTTTCTCTAACTGCAAGTTGTACATCCTTCTCTATTCTTCCCATGTTCTACTATGCACCAACATTTGATAATTGCTTGCGATTCTGTATTTGTAGATGGGGCTTTGGTGGTTATGGAAGGTATGTCTTCACTGTCTGTAATTGGATCAGATGCAAAATATTGTGAAATTCAAGTATTGCTTGGGTTTTGACTGAATCTTTGAGAGTTTAAGTGTCCGTGATGGTGCCTGATTACTTACTGCCTCCTTGCGATATAGACTTGGACACAGAGAGCAGAAGGATGAGTGGGTACCTCGTCGCGTGGATGTTTTCCAGAGACAGAATGTTTTACCTCCTGATGCAGTCATTTCAGCTGGTTCTGTGAACTCTTCATGCACTGCAGGTATTGTCGTGCATGCCTACATGCAATATTGGACTCGTATAAATAAAAAAAATGTATTACTGCCTGCTTTTGGTTCGTCCTTTTTCTCTTGATTAACTGAACAGATGCCTTTTTATGGCTTTTAAAGGTTTTTAGGTTTGGATTTGTAGGTGTTGCTACAGATGGTAGTAGTTTGTTTATGGTTGTTGGCTTTCATCATTTCTCTCTCTCTCTCTCTCTCTCTCTTTTAAGGTTATTCTTGGTTGCATGGTTTCATCTTTTTTGTGGCAGTATTGAAATACTATCTTTAGGTTGATGGTTACGGATGACTTGATGGTCAAAAGTCCGGAATGGAATGATGATGGTCAATTTTGAGGAGCCTAAGAATATGGTGTCATATCATAACTGTAATTAACAATCACATTAATGTTATCCATTCTGCAGTTGGCATTTAGGGTGTTACTTGATTAATAGGTAGAAATTGTGTCTTCTTTGTAGCCATCTACACAAGTTTTATTGGGATGCATACAGTTTACATTTGTGAAATGAAATTATCCATTTACCCTCATGCATGCTTATATCATCTCCTGTGATTTCAATTTCAATCTTTTAATTTTCTGAATGATTATGGGTTCATTGGCTTTGGCTAGATTCGAATTCATGTTTATTTACAGCTTGTACCATGGTCAAATATGAATTTCAAGTGACCTGTTTTTTCTTATTCCTTCGTCCATTCCAGGAGGTGGCCAGTTGTATATGTGGGGAAAAATAAAGAACACTGGAGACGACTGGATGTATCCTAAGCCGCTCATGGATCTAAGGTTCTTCTCAGAGCTATTATGTTGCTTCACATTTCTTTTGACAGCATTTCCTTGTGTGCTTTCACATTTATGGGCAAATCGGCCATGAATTTGTTTTGCTAGTGCTGCTTCTTTTAGTTGTTGAAACCTACTTTCGTCTGTTTTCTTATATATTAAAATTTGTTTATGCCCTTAAAAGCAGAATGGCTCTTCACTTTGTTGAAGCTATGATTGTACTATCTATTCTGATGGTTACTTACTGTTTAAATGTTGCCATATTTTCCATTTATGTGATATTTTGCAGGGAATATGACGATCTTGATTTAATCTCAAGTAGTTAAATCAATTAGTTTCAGAATCAATTTCCTGGATAATAACTACTATTTTTTCCTCCTCTGAGTGTAGTGGTTGGAATATACGCTGCATGGATTCAGGAAACATGCATCATTTTGTTGGTGCTGATAACTCCTGCATAAGTTGGGGCCACGCTCAATATGGTGAATTGGGATATGGCCCTAATGGACAGAAGTACGTGTTTCTGATTTGAGATATTCGGTAGCTAAGATGTGTTTTTACTCAATGGTGCCTTTAATTTCAGGTCTTCGGCCATACCCAAAAAGGTGGATATTCTTGAAGGCATGCATGTTATAGGGTAAGCCGCCTATCACTTTTGTTTTAGGAGATTCAAAGCATTGAATAATACTGTATAGTTTCATCCTTGGGGCTAAGAATTGACCATTCATTTTTCAGTGTCACATGCGGCATGGGGCATTCCATGGTTATAGTTGATAGAACAAACGTAGGTGAACGTCTTGATGAGGTAATATTTTAAGATGCTTGCTTCTGCTTGGTTGTTGATTTATTTTTCAGTTAAGAAATGCAGTGTGATCTAAGTTTTGATGATTATTCTGGTTGTGATTCTCTGGTAAACCAATGCAATTAAACATGGTACAATTTAGCAGCAATTTGCACTTCAGAAGTACATAGAGAAGTCTATTCTGATTACATAGAGACCTAGATGATATACCTAACTCTCAGAATTCAACATGCAACTGAGAGAGTTTAGGCTGGTCACTGTAGGAACTAACTTGCCCTGTTAAAGAAGTATAACATATTCACTGATTTGCTGTTGAACAAGTATCAAATAGTTGTCCTTGTGATCAATCAATGGTAGTCAGAGCTGACTCCATTTCCATCCTCTCTAACCCATATTTTGTTCCCTCTCAAGTTTACAAAACAAGACACCACAATTCTTTGGCAACATGTAGACCCACATCATATGTACGATACATTTCTTTGTAGAATACCAGTGTGATGTGTGTATGCATAAGTTAGCTGCTGCATATTGCTTCACTAGTAATTATATGTCTGAATCTGTATGACATGCTTTGTGTTCACAACAGCTTGATATATATGATGGCAAAGCATCTGGTGAAGGTACGTGCTGTAAACTGTTGTTCTTCATGATTTTATCTCACTTTTCATTGTTAGATTTCTTCTTGTTTCTTCCGAGCTGAAAAATGATTTGAAGGCAGCTTAGGTCTTTTTGCCTTCATTGCAATGAACTTTGCTTTCGAACTTCTTTTTAAGACCTCAACAATTGAACTCTTTTAGATCTTCCTGTAGTGAGTGAAGAACCTGAAAGCAAAACTCCAGTTGTGAAGCAAAATACGAAAAGAAGTGCTGCCACAGTTTCTGATAATTCAAAAAAGAGGAAGAAATCTAAAAATAATTCAGATTCAGAGGAGATGAGCGATGAAGAAAGCGAGGACGAGGAGCAGGCCAATGGCAAGTTGGGGAAAAAGGGTAAGAGGGCTGGAAAAGGTTCTGGTAAAGGTCCAGGTAAAGGTGGTAAAAAATCGGAAACAGTTGACAAAGGAACTGGGCGTGGACAGGGCCGCTCATCTTCAGCCAAAAGTGCCCGTTCCGCGCAAGCAAAAACTGGTAAGAGAGGAAGGCCGCGCAAGGCATAACTTGTGATTCAACCGTAATGGCAGAAATTTTGTTCTCTCCAGGTAGAGAAAGTGAAGCGCTTCATTCCCGGGATGCAGTATTCGCATTCTTTTAAATTGTTTTTAACATTTTAATCTTTTCAATTTCCCTCAACATCTTTTGCTGCAATCAAAAGGAATTATCCTGACTTACCAACTGTATGGAGTGGTAGGATCATTGAGCAGATGCTGAGGGGCGGCTTGTACCAAATATTTGTAGGGAATCGAATTCTATGATGCGGATAATTTACTCAAGTCTGGTTAATTGCCAGCATCTGACTGTTTGATCTTAATTGTGTTTTGTCGACTTTATAAAAGCTTATGTTTAGAAGGTTCACTTGAAGACGACAACCGAGAGCTTGAAAGCCTAAAGCTTTCAAGTTCTACCTCTATTTTCAGAACTTTGTTTCCCACAGTTTTGGAGGATTAAATTATTAATTTTATTGATTTCTTAGTGATATACTTATATCAGTAGAATTTTTAACAGTAGGGTTTTTATTAGTAAAGTTTTTCTTAAAAGAGTTTTTTCAATAAGCCAGTTGATTTTTTTATTGTCTATTAAAAAATAACCTTTTAAAAAGAATATCATATAATAGGCTGTTTATTAACACAAAAATAACATTTTTTATTAATTTTAACCATATTTTATTTTGTAATAAAATTATTTATGTATATAAATATTATTTAAAATGTATTAAACGATATGTAAAATATAATATATTAATTATTATATAATTTTAAATCATCTTAAACATAAATAAAAATATATATAATCTAATCTTTTATATGGAATATAACGTAAGTAAATCTAATATCAAAAATAAATATTAAAATATATTTAAAAAATCAAATAATATTATATAGATTCTAAAATAAACATGAAAATAAATTTGTGAGTATTGTGAAAATTATATGTAAAATATAAAGACAAAAGAGGCTAAAAAATAGGTTCATTAATTGATCTGAAAATTTTATCTTTAAAAAAGTATTTTTTTTAGAAAATTTAAATCTAAATTTCTTAAAAAGATATATTTTGAGTGCCAAAAAAATAGATCTACTAAAAAGGTATTTTTCTATTTTACAATCAAACAATTTTTTTAAAAAAAAATGACAGTAAAAAAAATATTTATCCACTCTCAAAAAATTCAATTCAACCAACCAAAGTAACACTTGGTATCTATGGACTGACAAGCTCACACAAATATTAAGTACACTCTTTTCATTTAAACTTATTTTCACTGTGTACTTCTAAGGGCCACCATTCAAATTGGGTTCAAGCCCAATCTGAGCTTGCCCGGATAAGATTCGTCGATGAGAGTGAGCATTGAATCAATTGATAAAGTGAATTACAATTTCATAACTAAAAATCGAATTTAAGGCTTTTAAATTTTTATATATATATATAACCATTTAATTATCCGTAACTCTACCAATTGAATAAGAACTCCGAATACGATTGGAATCTTGTAACCAAGTTGGTCCCATGTGTTGGTATTGGACTAGTGAATCATAATGTGTCCAAAGCAGAACAGACACACATACCGTGGAACTGTCAGCTGGCACTATTACTTTACTTTAGCTCCTTTTATATTTTAAGAATTTTTCAAAAAAGCTTTTCCATCTTTACATTTTTTTTTAAAAAAAGTTTTTTCATAAAAATACATTTTCTTAGACTTCAGTTTAAAAATAACGTCAATGTATAGTGGTTAGGCTAATCTGATCTACCTTATATATATATTTTTTAAAAAATAAAATAAAAAAATGATATTACTTTTGACAAATAATGTCGATTTTTAAAGTTACGGTTAAGTCACGGGCTTATCACTTTTGGCCTGTGCCCCACCTATGGCTCGGTCAAACCAGGCTGGGCCAAAATTAACACCCCTAATAATGCCCTTAATCAAATTAAGTTTTCTAATGATATTTAGTTTAATTGGCTTAACCTATTTATATATTTATTAATTTAAATATTTTGATATCAATCATATCAAAATTAATTAAATTACTTAAATAATGATTTGTTAAAATGAGATGTGTAATATTTATAAATGTTAATTAAATTAAAATTAATTACTTATTGCATTTAGTTTATATTACTTCCCTCTTTTGTTTGTTTACTTGTCCTTTTTATATTTATTTATTTATGATCTTTTATTTTTATTTCCTGTTTTGTATTTATTCTATTAATTATTTTATGTTTTATTTATATGTATTTATTTATTTTTATTACTATTTTTATATCTATTTATTTTTATATTTATTTTATTATATCTATCTATATATTTCAAGTAAGCTTATAAAAAATAATCTTTTTTAGTTAAAAATAAGGTTACGTATTTTTAGATCTTTTTAAACCTCGCATGTTTTTTATGGGACTTTTTCACAATTTATATAACTCATAAAAATTATATATTCCTCACAATTAATTCCATACAAAATTAAAAGGTGTTGAGTGGGGTTCTACTCTTAATAAAAAATAACAGGTGGAGAGTCATATTTATGGCGTTGTACCTAAATCTGTCATTTTGATTGGAAAGACAATTATGAAATACAGCTATGAGCATAAGAACACTGCCTATGCTTTTCATTAGCTTAAAATCTCAGCCACAAGCTTTTGGGATTTTAGATGATGAAAAGGTTGTTTTGTTTGTAAAATATAGCCATAAAGCTTTAAAGCATTGGGTTGGTGTGATTGATGTCTTCGTTCTATGCCCAAAAGAGGATGATTTGGAGACCAAGCAAAGCATACAAGTTTGGAGAAACTTATAGTTGGTAGCACCTAATACTGTAGAGTGACAAAACCTCCGACTAGTAAGCATGTCCTGATTAGATCAAATGCTGACTTGAAATTAATACGTTAAGTTCAGAGTTAGCTAAGTACTGATTTGGAAAGGTCCACTTGTAGGCTCAATTCAATTGAGCCTACA
>JANSVB020000119.1:888068-906778 GCA_025504935.2 Erythroxylum haughtii | reverse complement strand
ATAAGAAATAATCTCTTTATTAGACAATAGTAAAGTTACGTATTATTAGACTTTTCAAAACTTAACGCATCAGTGGGATTTTAAGAAAATATTAATGATTATATATATATTTGCTAGGCAATGACATATTTGGATGTGAATATTCAAATTTAATAATTTTCATGATAATTGAAAATCGTTATTTTAAAATTTTTTATTATCATCATAATGAGTATGAATTAAATTATCTTTTCATACTGATAAATAATTTATGACGTAAAAATAATTTAGTGAATGTGAATTATAATGAGCACCAAAATAATATACCATCTGATTAAGCCATTAATGAAAATTTAAAAATAATCTCATACTTAAAAAATATGAATGTCTTTACAATAACTCATATGGGAGAAAAAAAAAGAAGTGCCAATGTGTAACAACACAACTGGACCCACCTCTCATCACATTGTAATCCTTGTCTTGACTTAATAATAACAAAATTAGGGTTAAACAAACAACTAATGATTGTTGATTAGGGCTAGATACATTTATAACTATAAAAAGTGTCATATCATTTAGGTCCATCTCATGATAGATTCATAGCATCCAACTTTTAAAGATTAAAACATTGCATCCCACAACTATGACATGATATTTTTTATATTTATTGTATACATAATAAATTAAAATTTGTTTTTTAATTTTTAATTCAGCATTCAACTTTTTAAAAATTTTAATAAATGTTCAAACTCTTAAAAATTTAATAATTCAATTCAAAATATTATTTATATTAATATTTTATCAATACGAGTGGTCAAATGTGTAAAAATGAATATGTAAGATGTCATATTATTTTTATCTTTATAAATATAATTTTTTAATTTTATTTGATACTATATATTTTATTTTAATCACAATAAAGTGCAAAATGATACTAAAATAATAATAATAATAATAATTTTTTTTAATGTTAGAATACAAATGGTTTGTAATGAAAAAATTTGAAAATATTTTTTTATAAAACTTTTAATTGACAATATAAAATTACCCTAAAAAATATATTTACAAGGCCATTAATCATGTGCATACAATATCATATGACAGTTATGCTTCAAGAAATTTTTTTGTACACGTTAAATTTTAATTTTGTTTTATTAAATTTTATCCATATATTTATATTGAGTCTCAATATAAATATATGAATAAGATTTAATAAAACATGATAAAAACACTGTAATCATGTAACCAAAACAGAGATCTGATCGCATATTTGTCTTGTATGTACATAGTATATAAGTGGATGCAAATCTCCCTTATTAAATGACAGCCTTAATCACTAATTTACATTATCCAAATACAAGTCAAAACAGCTGGCATGTAATAAAAAAATAAAATATTATAATTAAATTTAATTACTCACAGAGTTCAAAAAGTGAATTGAATAATTATATTAATAATATTGAATTATTAAATATTTAATTTCGTAATTTTTTTAAAAATAATTATTTATAAGAATAAAAAAAACATTTTAATGTTCTGACAGTCCCACGCCGTTTTTAACAACAAACGGTCTCTGATAAGTGATAACACGTCGGATTCCAACGTAGGACTTAACTACATTTAATCAAAGGGTCTTGGGCTCCGTTACTCACTTTGTTACAATTTCCAACAAGACACCCACGCAAGAACAGAGGTGTGCTGTCTGAGTCTCGGATAAAAAACAGAAGAGAGTGAGTGTGCATGAGAGAGTAAAGCTATAGATAGAGCTAAGTGGAAGTGAAAAGAAAACTTTTGGAAGCGAAGAAATGGGAAGATCTAGTCCTTGTCTGAAGATAATAACGTGCGGCGGTGGCGATACTGCTGATAAAGATGATCTCCATGTCTCAGAGGCTGAGGTACGTGTCTGATTGGTCAACTCCGCTGTGGCCGTTTTGTCTGTTGCATCTTTCTACGAGGTTTTGATGGCTTGTCTGATTCGTATCTTTGTGTTGCTCGCGAGTTTTGTTGTTTTTCTGAATCCGCGCCGTTTTCAGTGTTTATGTGTTAAAATGGTTTAGTTTGGGAAGAGGCATTGAGCTTTGTCTGGTGTTTCAGTCCAGTGTCTTGATAGTAAATGTTGCACGAAGTATTGTCTGTGTTTCAGTTCAGTGTCATTCGAAGTGCTTAGGAGATTTATGTCTAAGTCCTGTTATCTGCTCAGAGGTGCTTTCATTTTTCTTATGAAACAAGTTTTAGAGCATTTTGAGGAATTTAAGCTAGTGTGGAATTAGATTCAAGTTGAATCTGTATCTGTGAAAGCTTGCTCTGTCTGATCTCAATTTCCTAGTCAGAAACTGGTATTGATCATCAAGCAGAATGTGAGATCAGGTTCAGGTTTTTATTTTATTAGAGTTTGGACTATCTTAGATCTAGAAATTCTAATACCATTTCACCTGTTTTTGTGCTGATTGAGTTTGACGAAACCACCTGTCAAAGCCCATGCCATTTTGCAATTCAAGAAAGAGCGGATTATAGTCGAGATCGTTATAATGCAGCATAGGCAAATTCAAGTTTGTTCAATTGCTTGTCAGGGATTCGAAAATGATTTGTTTAAGATTTGTGCGTGCCAGAATTAGTTTCTGGAGTGTAGGAATATCGATTAATGTGTTCCGTGAACAATGATTGACAATGATTTAGTAGTTGGGTGGTAATTGAAAACTGCAATAGTTGTAGAAAATGTGAGTACTCTCATATGTTGTGCCTTTTCTCCCTATTTTATATTCAAGGTATTCGATGCATCTCCCACATCTTGCTTGTAGAATTTGCTCAAAATGGTTAAACCTTTACGAGAAATGTCCATTTCATTGCCTTCTCCATTTGTAAGGGTTACCTTCAAACCACAAGTTCTTTTGTTTGGACTCTTCTGAAACTTTGATAGACTGAATAATAAGGTGATTCTGGCTATTCTTACTCATGTTCATTCAGATGATTGATGATCCAAACAAAATTTCGTTGCAGAACGAGAACTCAAATGACAAACATGGATGGAGTTTCTGGAAGAGATCTGCCAGTCATCGGGTTCTAAACAACACTGTGATCTCTGAAGTCCCTTCTTCTGTGAGCAAGGAGAGTCCAGAGTCTGCCAATCTGAAGTCTCGAGTTCCAGATACCTCCATTGTTCAAGAGAAAGCCTCAGTCATACAATGCACTGATGGAAAACTGCAGTTATCAACTTCAACAGAGCAAAAAGTGTCTGACAAAATAGTTGTTACTCAGGACGAAGTAAAAGTACCGGAGATGACTATTATCACCAAGGATGAAGGAAAATCAGATACCCGTCCAAAAGAGTCTGTTGTTATTATTCTACAGACTGCAGTCAGAGTGTTTTTGGTAATTATGATTTACTTCCTTGAAATGTATGACACAAGGTTCACTCAACTAGCCACTCAAAACTTTTTCCTTTCAACAAAATTACTTTCAGGCTAAAAGCAAACTCTTTAAGCTTAAGAATGTAATTAAGTTGCAAGCTGCTGTACGCGGACACATAGTCCGTCGACATGCTGTGGGAACCCTACGATGTGTTCAAGCCATTGTCAAAATGCAAGCCCTTGTTCGTGCTCGTCGTGCCCGTTTGTTGTTGGATTCTTGTGCAAAAAACAAGGTAATGCTGCTGAACTCAATTAAAATTTTCCTTGTGAGGTAAACAAAGAGTATTGGCTTCAATTTAGAACTCTTTGTCAGTGTTATGTTCATTTTACTAACTCTTTATCAGTGTCATGTTTATTTTATTATGTACATTCTCTTGTGTCTCAACACTAAATCCTTGAAGCCTTTTTACTGCAAGTCTCAAAGCATAGTTCTACTTAGATATCTCTTTCTGACGTATACAAATTTGGTAGGAAAGATATTCCAAATATTGAGGGCTTTTGGCTGGATTGCCATATTCGCATACTGAATTGCCTAATTTACAATGAACTGAAGAATTTATGATTCACAAAATTGTCTAAGAGGACATTTTGTCCTGTCAAATAGCTTGTTAAGATGTTTGAAGCTTATGAATCTGAGAGTTCCTGTGCTTCGGGCAACAGTGTTTCTGTACTCTTCTAGGGATGATTAAAATGATTTTTCAGGACAAAGGGCTTCAAATGTAAGGATGAAATCTGTAGTCAACAGTTAAAATGTTCGGGTAGGGTAGTGAATCACCTTTGGTTTTTGTGACTGTTTTTCACGTCATTTTAGTTATCGCATTCCTATTACACTTCAACGGTATGACCTTCAAAATAGATAGAATCATAACCTCATCTTTCTTCTTTCTTGTTCTTGCTCTTGAATTTCATTGCGGACGGGCTTTTTGCAGATTGCAAAGTTTATTCATTTATCCTTTTGATATAAGATTTAATATCTTGTTTTAGGGTAAGGAAAACCAGTTAATCAAGCCAATTGTCACATACACTTCCATTGAGAAGCTGCTTAGCAACAGTTTTGCTCAGCAGGTATGATTCATGGAGATATACTACTTAATCCTATCTTTTGCATTTATCCCAAATATACTGAATCCTATTTCATTTTGAAGCTAATAGCGTCAACACCCAAGACCAAACCTATTCACATCAAGTGTGATCCTATGAAGCCTAACCCTGCTTGGAGCTGGTTAGAGAGGTGGATGTCGGTTTCGTCGGCACAACAAACTCCAAGTACACAGTTGGAGACTAAGGAATTGGCAATAGAAAAGAATGACTCATCCTCCTCTCCCATGGAAAGTAGAGTTACACCCAAAAATTTTCCTGAGTCTGCACATTCAAGTTCTGAGACCAGGGAAACCATAGTGCTATCTGATAGTGATGAGAATTTGATAACGCTTAATGCTGACAATATGGAGTCTCATACAACCTATCCAAGTTCTTCAGTGTTCAAAGATTTGGATCAGCATCATCCCAAAGTGACTGTTACATCTGATGTGAAGGATACATCGACAGGCACTAATACCTTTGCAAACCAAAGTGAACATACTGGCTTAAGTTCTCGAATGGGACCGAGTTCTCTTTCTCTTGAGGAAATAGAAAGTGAACAATCTGAGCATCCTAAATGCTCCACGAAAAGATTTGCCTCTGAAAAAGTGGGGACTGAAGCAAAGAAATCTAATATTGGATCAACAAAGTCCAGTAATCCTGCATTTATTGCTGTCCAGTCAAAATTTGCAGAGTTGAGTTCAACTGTCAATTCAAATAGATCAACCAGTTCACCTTATCAGGAGGGTGATTTTCAACCAAACCCAGATGTAGTATCATCCGGAGAAGGAAATATAGCTAGGGAAAATGAGCTTAATGTGATCGAAAACTTGGCTCCCCAAAATCCTAGGGTTCAATACGGTGGATCTGAATGTGGTACTGAACTTTCTATAACTTCGACTCTAGATTCTCCCGATTTATCTGAAGTTGGAACTGTAGAGGAGGAGCATGAAGCTAAAGTACCTGGGGAAGAAACTAGCAAGCCTAACGACAAGGATGATGTAATTGTTCAAGTCAAGAATGAATATATTGAACCAGCTCCAAATCTGGCTCACACTGTCATGAAAGAACCTAAAAAAATCAATGATATCATTGGTGAACTTGCAAATTCCAAAGCAGCTGAAGACTCTACTCGGGCAGAGTTGCAGCCAGAGACTAGTGCATGTGACGCCAAGAAAGAACTGGACTCTGTGACATGTGGTCAAGCTTATAGGTTGTCCCCTGAAGTTTCACCAAGAAGCCATATTAGTATTCCCGATTGCGATGGAACACCTTCAAGTCAGATATCTGTGGCAGGTAAAAAGAGCAGTACTCAAAGGGGTAGTTCTAACCAGAAACTGAAGTCGCTGTCAGAAGGTAAGAGATCATCAAATCTTCACAACTCTAACACAAGAAGTACCACAGAACAGTTGCTTGAAGACGAAAAGAATGGGAAGCGACGGAATTCTTTTGGTTCAACGAGACCTGAACCCACTGATCAAGAACCAAGAGATAGTAGTAGTAGTGGCAGTTCAATTCCCCACTTCATGCAGGCCACACAGTCTGCAAGAGCAAAGTTCCATGCTAACAACTCACCAAGATCAAGCCCAGATGTGCATGACAGAGACTACATCAAGAAGCGTCATTCCTTACCTGGAGCTGACGGGAGGCAGGGTTCTCCTCGCATCCAGCGGTCATTGTCTCAAGCACAGCAGGGAAAGGGAAATAGCAGCCATGTCGTTCATGGTATTTGTATAGCTTCCTTATTGCTTGTGTCCATTGCCTTACATTTGCATGCATTAGTAGGCTACTATCCAAGAGAAAGTTATCCATATTCCTTGATATTGAGTTCTGCTCAGACATCCTGAAGTAAATATGAAATGATAATACTAGATAGATAAAACTGACTTAAAAGATATAATTGTTCCAGATGTTCTACTCTGACATCTTGGACAGGTGAAAATATAAAAGGAACGAGGAGACCTCACTTCTCATTACCGAACATAATCATCATATTCATTCTTCCTGAGCATACATTAATAAACTTCAACCTGCTATTTAATCTTTTACTTTCTCCATTTCTTTGTCTTATCAATGTTGAAACATTTTATCATTCTGTTTGAAAGTATCATTCATTTTGTTATCTAGGCCCTATAATTCCTTCTCGATGTTCTGCCGATGCAGCCTAGCATCTCTTTTCGTATCGAAACATTCAACTCCTGGTAGATAAATTTGGATCTTTAAACTGTTGAACACAGCTGCTTATCCTGTTTTAAATTGCCCTTGTTACAGAAAAAAAATGGCAGAGGTGAAAACATACTTGAAATCAATTACATGCTAGAACCCGGATTTGGTTCTCAGTCTTGTTGATGATGCACTTCAGTGTTCCCGGAAACTTAGTTCACGTGTTTGATGCCCGGAGTTCGTAAGGGACTAGAGATAATAAACACAGGACCAGGTGATGAGTCCATGTATATTACGATTTGTTATATCACAATTATGTTACGTTCTCGCAAAGGTTTTCCTCTCTGGTGGGTATTGGTGCTTGTTAATTGGAAATTATTTTGTGTGATAATTTTTTGTTTTGAAACATTCAACTGTAAAAGTTGGAGAGCTTACAGATTCGTCTCCTACTGATTCATGGTAATAAATATCTCTAGTTCATTGTCATATTTTACAGCTATTGGAAACACGAAACTTAGTATCAAAATTATTATCTATATTAGTTAGGAAGTTGCGAATTTTTGTGTTTGAATCTTTCCAGACCTTGTGATTGGCAGAAGTTTCATTGAGTAGTTGTTATTGGAAACATGAAACTTAGTACCATGTCTCTTACTAATTATCAGGATTCTAGGAGTACAAGTATGAAACTTTCGTCTTTAATCTCAAACTTTGAAACATAATCACGCTCAGGTGGTGGATTCTTGATTCTTGTTAATGAACAACATTAGCCAAGATTGATGTCTGGTCGACCATCCGATAATCTGTACTTCTTACAAAAAGGATTCTTATTTTGGCACCTTGGAAGTTGTCCTAAAGAGTTTGGTTATGTGCCTTTGACTCTTTTTAAAATTTTTGTATTAGTCAAATTTAATGATTAAAAAAATCAACTGGTTTGGTTGGATTAATTATGAAAGTTTTGAAATGTTAAAATTTTTAGTTCGGTTTTAATTTTTCGGTTCTTGTTGTTAACAGTTGATTAGTTCAAATTTAGCTTTTCAGTTCTTGTTAAAAGTTGATATGTTTAACTATCAACTTTAAGTTGATATGTTTAACCCCAAGGCGCAAGTGAGTTGGTAAAGGGTTCTTCTAGCTTAAGTGAAGTCGCGAGTTTGAATTCTTTTTATGTATGCAGTCGTTTAAAATTTGGAGTCAGAATTTTACCTCTCATAAGAGATTTACTCAGCTTTAACGAGCAGAGATTAGTTTAGATGTGGATGGTTTAAAGGTGCCTTCTTATAGTTGGGACCTTCCTAAGACTCATGGGCAACTAAAAAAAAAGTTGATATGTTTATTAGTTAATTGGTTAACTTAAAAAATTAATAAATTATTATAAATTAAAATAAATAAATTAATTTTATTTAATAATTTTTAATTAAATTTTAAAGTTTTGAATAAATAAAGAATTTTTATTATATATTAAAAGAGGTAGAGAGAAATAAGATAAAAAATAATAAAAAAAGAACAAGAATGGAAATAAATAATTATTATTATTAATTAACCTTAAATTATTTATTTAGTCAATTTTTTTCCCTTGAAAAACAGCGATTCAAGTAGACATCAAAGCAGAAGTCTCCGCTGGAGACCGGCGGTGGTGGTCTAATCTGCCCTTTTCAATCCAGCCAATCCAGCCCATGAAGCGGGCTAAATGTAAAGAAAAGGTTACTTGTGCCAAGACAACACGGGAATCTAAACGTCATGAAAGATATTGACTTTTTTTTAAAATAAATTAATTTAATAATTTTTTTAAAAAAATTATTTTAATTTTTAGTTTTTGAAAAATAATTTTCTAAACAAATTCTTTTTATTTTTAACTTATGAAAAATAATTTCTTCGTACTTAATTATAAACCTCGAAGTAACCGATAAAATTATTCTTTTATCATTAAAAGATCGCAGGTTCAAGTTACGAAATCAATCTCTTTATAAAAATATAAAAAAAGGTTGTGTACTTTATGATCCTCTCCATACTCCTACTTAATTATTCCTCCATTGATCCAAAATATCAAATTTTGGGAAACATTATAATCATTGGTTCTATTTTTTTTAATAAACTAATTGAAGACCTATTGATTGTAACAGCTGACTGCATTAAGTATCATTAATACAAATACTTTAAAATAATTACAAAACATAAATATTATATTCTCGCTAATTAAATATTATTTATATGATAACTTAATTTAAATATTAAATATTAAATTAAATAAATTAAATTCATCTGTATTATAATTATTTTAAATTATTAACTTAAGTTAAATTTAATTACTTCAAGTTAAATTTAAGAAACAAATATATTTATTATAACCGTGAGATTCGATTAGTTTACGTGTTTATATTTTGTGGTTATTTTTAATTGAAAAATTTAAAAATAAAATTATCTAAAATTTCATAAATTAAATTTTTAAAAAATTATAGAATGTTATATGTCTTTTATTCTATTTTAAAAAAACATATTATTTGATTATGAACTTTTATTAAAAATTTTAAACAACATTTATAATTAATTTTGGTTAAATATATTTTTGAATTTTCGCTTATAATTAAAAAAATTTATAATTATAATATATGAATTACTTAAAAAAAGGATTATAAAAATAAGATTAGCAAAAAAGAGCCTTCTAGTGGTGGTCAGAACACGACCACTTAATACAACTCACAAAAAAGACCCATCCGCAATTAAAGGTGCGTGGTCAACTACCGCGCGAAACATGCTCACACTACTAGTTCACTAACCCATATCGCAACCCCACGCGACACGATCGCACGTGCGCAGTCCTCAAGTTTCTACACTTTACTCCGTACACAGATAAAATTGGATGTAAAAAGAAAATAAATATTAAGAGAGAGACTGAAACCGCAAAATCGAAATCGAAATCGAAATCGAAACAATAGCCAGAGGATCTAGGGTCCCTTGGATCTCTGCTTTACGCGCCACTATACATCTATCCATCCAATCTACATATATACATATATGTGTTTCGATATATATCGATTTCTATCGTTTGCGGTTTGCGCTTTTTTTTGATTTTTTGATTTTTTTGGGGGGCTTTTTCTATGCTTTGGATAGTCTAAATTTGTGGACATTTGGGCGATGTCAAATGGGTAAGGAATTGTAATTGTAAGATTTAGGGTTTCGAATCTTGTCGACCGCATTCGAACCCTAGCATCGGTCCATTGAAACCCCTTTAACTATCAGTGAGAAACTGGGGACTGAAAAAATTGAAGTCGGGAAATAAAAAAGCGGTTGTTTATGTATGTGTTTGCGGTTGTTGATCTGAAAATATGCGAGGATTGCAGAGATCAAAAAGAGTTTATTGGGCACCAGATGCCAATCTTTGTCAGGTAAAAACTGCAAATTCTTGGAGGAAATTATCGGTTTAATATGAGGGTTTATCACCTGTTTGGCAATTTTGTGTTGGTTTTTTGACGGGAAAAAATTTACCCAAATGAATCGAATAAAGATTAAAATGACAGAATCTTGGATTAACCGGGCTAATTGTTTTTGCTATTTAAGGATATTTTTGTTCTACCCATGATTTTAAGATATTATTTTGAAGATTGAAATTGCCTTATTTCTGATTGGTATTGTATCTAGTTTACTGCAGCTCTTGATGGTACACTAGTGTTGTTTCACTCATGCAATGTGTTATTATTGTTCTGCTTTTTGTATTTTGTCTGGTAATTGGATTTGTTCTTTGTTGGATTCCTAGTATAGGATATATTGCTTTCTACATGGATTCTGTTTTCCGGTGTTCAAATTTCATAACTTCTTATATTGTTAAAAGTGGCATGCTTTTAACTGGTGCAGTTTTTAGTACTAGCAAAATTTGTTAAAAATGGCATGCTTTTAATTGGTTGCAGATTTTAGTACTAGTAAAATTGATGGAAAATCGGTAATATATATTAGGAGATAGTCAAGTAAATGACCACCTATGAATACTGAAGGTGATTTTCTTTATTGCTCCAGAATTTTCTTGTTAGTTATGCTTATCCTTGAGGAGAAATATCATAATAACAGCTTAATGGCATTGGATTTTAGAACTCCGCTGTCAGAGCCAACTTTCATGGTGAAAATTTAGGAACAAGAATAATGGTATTCAAATTGTTGTAGATTCTATCCGTGGCAATATTGTCTCTTTTTATGCTGAAATTCAGGTAGTGCTTAAACTTTTCCATTTAATGCAGGAGCTAGATGCTTTTTTACCATACCCTTGTGAATTTATAGTAAAATCTTTTTAGAGAAACTATAATATTGCACTAGAATTCAAGATATAAAACCTAGAAAATGTACATTGCTAACTGAAACCTATGTATAACCTAGAAAATATGCTTGGCTAACTGAAACTTATGTGTACACAGACCAAGATGTTTTCTTTTTAGGTCATCCTAGTTACTTGTAAGATTTTAGATATCAAGTTATCTTTGGATCGTCTCTTTTGTTTTAGAATTGAAAATTTATCAATATGCTAAGTACTTCCACTCTCTATAAGTGAGCATTTCATAGAAGCTTTGGATGTAGATCGTTCAATCTGGCTGTTTTATTCTCCAATGCTCGTGGATTAGTATATCTTTTTGTTTTTATGCACCATCTGCAATTTTACTAAGTCCTAAAAGTGAACACCACCCATTATATTAGTGGGTTTGAAGGAAATTAGAAGGAAAATCTGTTTTTTGGTGTAAAATTTCTCACATTCTTTGAATCCCTTAAAGTTTGTTGCTTCCTAGAGTTGCCTTCATTGACAGCATAAAATATTGGATAGTGCTTTGTATGTTGAAATTTGCAAGTTTGTTCAATTGTATAGTTGAAAGTTTTGTCTACCTCATTGTTGTATTAAGCCTGCTAATGCGTTTGTACGTTTCTGAAATGACAATTATATTCACCATTTGCCTGTACTTAATTCTTTACATTCTGACTTGTGCAAGTTTGTTAGTGTTGGGAGCATTAGGTAAAAACTTTTCGTTTGTCCGTGCATTTGCGTTATTATCGAGGTTATCTTGGCTATTAGCATAGCATGTTGCAGATAGTATTAATTGCTTTGAGAGATTCTGGCTGTGTGTGTGTGTGTGTGTGTGTGTTGAGGGGATTAAATCCAAAAGTACAGTTTCTCCTATTATTCCTAAGCACCTCAAGAGTGTCTGCCTTCATGGTTGTTGTGATTGATGATCCTTGTCTATTTCTTTGGTTCATATGATGCTGATACAGGCATCCATTCTGTTAAACCTATTGACAAATTTAATAGAGATTCCACAATACTTTCAATATTTTCTCATTTTTAAGCATATTGAAGGAGAAAGTCTTAAATCTTCTAATATATATGATGTATTTGATAGCTGAATGCTCAGCATTTCAACTCCTACTTTCAACAGGTAAGATTATTTCTTTCGGAGGAATCTCCTTCGCAAGTTGGATTTGGTGCTCAAGATCACCTCCAGGCAAAGGCATTGCACCATCCAAGTGGAACTGCAGGAGATGACTTTCTTCCTCCTGGCTTTGAAGGAGGTCATCCTCCTAAGCATTCACAGATTAAGTTGCCTGAAATACCCCTAGTTAAATGGAGATGTCCACCAAGGGTAAATCACAGTTTACTGTCTTTCATTCTGTTTAACTGCATTTGAAAGTTTTAGTTCTTAACTTATTAGATCAAATTTTGTCTTGAAATAGAATTCAAGATATGAACGTTTGTATTACTATAACAGTTCATCTTAAACATAACTTGGCGAGTGGTTGCTGGGGAGGAAAGTGAAGATGTGGAAGCTCAAAACCAGAGGGAGTTGAGAGTATTAGAAGCTGTTTATCCTCGGCCTTCTGTGATTCCTCCAAAGTTTGATACTTTGCTAGTTTTCTTGAAAATTTCTGCTGTTTCCATTTTTCCTTCGGCACTCATTCAAACTGAGAGGTCTTGTCTATTTACAGCCCCACATTTGCAGCCGATGCAGAAGACTATGGTGATCACCAAGTTACTCTGATTCCTATCACTCCCATTGAAGATGAAGACACTGTTGAGACATCTTCTGATGGTCTAGAGCCTTGTAATGTTGCAATGAGCTCACACTCGCAGCTGTTGGCTTTTGTTGCTTTTCCTCATTGCAACACTTCTAGCATACCAAATACCTCTGCAAATGAGAAACAGACAGCTGGAGTCCTTCATGGTATTGAACCTGATGTAGTAACTGCAGCTTCTGCTGCATTCACTGCCATTAATAAAAATAACGAGAATGGAGGATTGATAGATCATGACCTGCTCATCAAAATTCTTAGCAACCCAAAAATGATTGAGAAATTGGTTTCAGATCATGGATCTGCGTCCAATGCCCCGAACACGGACAAGCCATATGTCTCTAATGTCCTTTCCTCAGATTATCCACCTCCTACAGCAGCTTTAGATCCATCTCACGTGCACATGAATCAGATAGAATCCAGTAAACCGTCCCTGCTAGCTGTTAATCCAAGTGCACCCTATTATGCACAAACTCCACCTGGCATGCCTCAAGGAATTCAAACTTCAGCTGTGCCATCTATTCCAGCTCCACCAGCAAAGGATGTGAATTACTACAAGAAACTCATTGAACAACATGGAGGTGACAGACCAGAAGCTCCTCAGCCATTTGTTGGCCGTTACAACAATCCCCAAATAGGCAAAAACCAAGAACTACCGAATCCAAATCCGAAACCGAGGGACTCGAAGCATAAGATTATGAAGCCTTGTATTTTTTTTAACAGTTCAAGAGGGTGTCGAAATGGAGCTAATTGTGCATACCAGCATGATGCATCATCCCAGCAAAGGGTAAGTAACGTGTCAGATGTGCCAAGTGGAAAGAGGATGAAAATGGATAGAGAGATTAGCAGTTAGTTTCAATCTTTTGCATATGTAGCTTTTGCAAATGAAAAGGGCCTAAAGTTTGCATCTTTTGGCTTTTTCTTCTCATCTTTTCTTTGCTTGTTTTATACTGCCCAATGGTTCTGCTCTCTTCTGCTTGAAAGTTTGCAACCTATAATTTATGAGCAGAAAGCTTTTGTTGTTAAGGGGAAGTTTTGGATTTTTCAGGGAAGTAATCAGATTTTCCCTGTTCTGGGAGCCGTGTCTTGCTTTTTTCCTCATCTTCTTACAATCATTTTCTTTTTTTTTTTCTTCTCATGATGAAAAAGTATATTCACTACAAAATTGCTTTCTGAAAAAACCCATTTTAAAAGAAAATTGCTTTTTGAGCATTATAATGTTGGTATCATTATTAAATTACTAATTCTGATATTATTATTATTATTAAATTATGTTATTCCAAGCTTTATTAATATTAAATATAATTTCTGATTTTAAAAAATTCAAAATTTATAAAATTTTGTTAAAAAGGCTAGTGATCCCTGGAGACTGCATAACAAGTGATTACACCTCAATCCAAAGTTCAATCGATTAAATTAATAAACTTCTTAAATATATAGATAAAAGTTAAATAAAATATAATATTGTCTGAAGAAGTTATACTAAAAGTAATACGAGGACTTAGCTTAATTTGCCAAATCTAATTATCAATCTTTTAAATATCATATTAGAAGTTAAACTAATAAAATAAGATGTTTAAGATTTAAAAGATTCAATTCGTACTAAACTATCATAAAATTAGTTAAAGATTGAATAAAATTAAAGAATTCGAAATATGGTTAAAAGGAATTGTTTTTACCTATTAAAAAAATTGAAGTTTAATTAAAAAATTATAAATAAAAATTAATTGATTATTTAATTTATAAAAATTACTAATTAATATTAATTAATTAATTTTTAACAATAAAATTTATTAAATTAAATCAAACTGAAAAGTTAAAAATCAAATCAAAAAAATAAATGATTCAAAATTGTTACGATTGATTTAAATTTAAAATAAAGTCTCCTAGACTTTTGATGCGAGATATAGAAATAAAGAGCTGATAATGAATACACCTTAATTTACCCCAATGGATTTCATTATTATTAAGTATATATATACTAAGGACGAACGGGATAGACGAACATGAAATTCATCTCATTCATCCGTTTCATACTTTCATCTGACGGTTATTTTTCTTCTGCGCTACTTTTTGTTGCATGAGTTAGTCACATGGTGTTCTCCTATATATTTAACTTTTATTTTTGTTTAATCATTTATTATTGATTAAATAATAATTAAATTATTATTAATAAGTGTTAATTAATTATAATATATTTAACACCAACCAAAAAATATATTTAATTATCTAATTTCAATTTATTAAATATATTGCTCACAAACGTAACTTCTTTTTCTTATTGCTTTATTACTCTTTCGTTTTTTGGCGATTCAGAATTCATATGTTCGTATGTTATCTAGGACATGACAAAATTAGAAAATTAAACAGAGTGTTACAAAGTAAATTAAGAGATTAACAGGAACATGATAACATCTTTCTTCACCTTGGATTGATATTGGGAGATAAACTTAATTATTGATAACAGAAGCAATCCATCAAGTATCTACATAGAAAAATTACAAATTTAACATGTTAAGGAAAGCATAGTTTTCAAAACTTTGTAAGCTCTTGTTGCTTAACTATGTGTAAGAAATATGTTGCATGTCTCTGAACTCATCTCGTTGTCCGTATTAATCACTTGCTTTTTAGTTCTCTTTCTTTTACAATCAATTACAGGTTCATATTTTGTTTCATTTTGATCAATTGCTCGTGCTTTTGCAGTTTTTAATTGAAGTGCAAGCTTTTTGCAAGAAATTGTCACTAGCCAGGTTCTCTTTCTTCCATGCACTTTGGACCTTATATTTGGAACTCTTTCTAATTTGTAGCTTCCGGTTTTGCTTCATAGGAATATAACAGCTATGATATTTTGATAGAAAGTATACTAATTTTTTGAATGAGAGTTGGATCTCTATTTAATTTTCCAAATTTGTATGGTTAAATCTAATCTATCATATTCTTTGACAATACAAATCACAAATTTGGGAGGAATACAAATCTAAAAATGGGGGTGTCAGCTCGTCAACAAGATGAGAATAGTATATTACGGACTTAAATATAGTATAATGTCATGTAATTGGTCTTTTTTTTCCCTCGTATCAATATCTACCACTTATTCCCGTATTGAGGCTTGAACCTCTACCCAGTGCCTCTCAAGAACGAGAGAGAGAAGCCGGAGATGTTGAATCAAAGGCAAAATTGTGATCTCGAGTTACCGTGTGAGGAGGTGCGATTCTTCATTCCATCGCTCGTGAATTATTGTTTCTAAATTTTCTTGACAAAATCGATAATCCGTAGAGATTGCGGTATTCAACTTGTTTCGATCTGTTTTGCCATTTGTAACATGTGGAGTTGATTATGATTCTGATGTCGCATGTATACTGATGATCACATTTACTTGGTATTGTTTATTCAACATCGGAAAGCTAAGCCTTTGTTTGAATTGAAGGAAAATAAGAGAAAAGAAAGGAAGAGAATTGCATTTCTCTTTATTTCTATTGTTTGGAAAAAAAATAAGCCAAGAGAAAGGGAGATAATAGAGAGGAATAGGAGAGAAATTTGAACCAATTATATTTCCCACCAAATTGGTAGAAAAAGAAGGAAAATTCAAGACAAGATAACTTTAATAGAAGTAAATTATCATTATATCCTTATTAAATCTAACAAGTAAAGATAAACAAGTTCTATAATCAAAGATATAAAGGTCTCAAAAAATTATCTTTCATTCAATTCCCTCCTTTAATAAATTAGGAAAACAAACAAGAGAAAGGAAATCACATTTCTCTTTCATTCTTTTCTCCTCTTTTTCTCTCAATATTTCATTTCTTTTTCTTTTTCATTCTTTTCTCCTCTTTTTCTCTCAATATTTCATTTCCTTTTCTTTGTGCAAGTAAGGATTCAAACAAAAGCTCAGCTTCAACTGCAGATGAATCGAGTCTTTGAGAAGGAGAACTCCGTCTGGGGGTAGCTTAGACGAGGAGTCAAGATCCACTGCAACTTACTTCAGTCACGGGTGTGGGTGTGACTTAAGTACAAATGTGACTTTTGACTTAAAATGTTTAAATAAATATGTAATAATTTGTTTTTATTATTTTAATTTAAATTACATATTTTCAGTGCCATGCCGTGACTAAAAATTTTGTAATAAATATGAAATAATTTTTTTTCTTATTTTAACTTAAATTAAGTATTTTCAGTATAAACCTTCAAATAAAATTAAGGCAAAATAAATATTAAATAATTTTTTAAAATTTAAGTATAATTACTCTATATTTTCAGTGTGGAAAATAGTAACTTAATTATAATTAGAAAAGAAAAAAATTATTTAACTTGTTAAATAAAGTTACAAAAGTCACGAGTGTGACATTTTTAAGTCATACTTGTGATTGAATTAATTAAAATTAAAGTAAGAAAAAAATTTATATTATAAGATTGTATCATTGAGGCAGGAAAGTAGTATAATTAAGTTAAAGGAAAGTTTCAAATATACTCGAGTGAAATTGAATTAATATATGAATGTGTTTTTAAAAAGTTTTAGTTAAATTATATAAATAAAAAGTCCTTAGATTTTGGTTTAGGAAAGGCATGATAAGAAGGAAAAAAAAATTAAGAAGGATTTATGTCATGGGTCCCGTGACATCTCCTTAGTTTCTTATAATTAACTTTTAACTATACAAATAAAATAAACGTGTAAAGAACAAATTTACTTTAGTTTCTTCTTCTCCTCCTTCTCCGGAACTTTCTTGTATTATGACTCCTCTGATTTCCTCTCTATCTTTGCCATTGGCTTCTTCTCTTTTATTTTTTTTAAAGTCTGAGTTATTAGTTCAAATATGTCAATCATTTATATTCTTTAGATCATTCAAAGAAGGTCTGTGTCAAGTTTCCACTACTGAAAGAAATGACCTGAATTAGCCGATGTTAGTTCTGAAACTACTCCACCGAGACAAGCAAGAAGCAGTGTACCGCAGAGCAATGCCCTAGTTAGATTGTTCAAATTTTAAGTTTTATTTTTTCCTCTATAAAAAAAATATAATTTTTATGTTATTCAGTGTATAAGTAGATATACAAATAGCACTAGTCACTGTTCAACACTTGGTCGAGAGAAACTTATCAACCGCTGTTGCTCGTGAAGAAAAAAATTGTAAGAATCTTTTGTTATTTGTCGACTAACTACAGTTTTGCATGTTTTAATATCTTATTCGTATGAGATTTATTATTTTGCCAGCGATGTTGGCAAGTAAACGCTAGCTTTTCAATGCATCTACACAGAGTTATGTCATATAGACAGTGTTAATTTGCTTAATCAAGAAGGTAATTGTTTCTCGTTCTTATGTTTAGTTGAAATGTAGTAACCATTTTAAAATTATTCTTGAGTTATTCTACTTATGATTCTTGGCATATATGTATATTTTTGGTTTGATGCTTATGAATGACTCGTTACCTTAGGTAAGATTTGGCATTGTTATTAATTTTTTTGATTCCTTATTTGTTTATGTATCTTTTAGTATTATATATGTATGAAATATGAAAAAATCTTTGTGCAGTTTTTCAGCGTATAATTTTGTTTGTCACAACTACATATTTGTATTAAAATATTTGCGTATAATTTTGTTGGTCACAACTGCATATATTTGTGTTAAAATATTTGTTTATATCTGTATCTTCTGATATATTACAATATCTGAGGTTTTTTTCTCTTTTCCCTTTGTTTCAGCAATTTTCTTGTAATGTCTTGTAAGAGTTATTACGTAGGAAAAGTGACTTTGCACCCTCTGATGTTGGTTCTAGCAAAACTCATACCAAGTGAAAAAAGGTCACTAATTAAATGTAATTTGTTGATAATTAATGTTGGTAGATTTCAATGATGTTAATACACAAGTTAATGCCCAGCCTATGTAGATTTTAAACATGTCAAACTTTAGCAGGTTTTTGATGTTACTTTTGAAGCTTTTAAAATTCATTGCCTATAATTCCTGCGTTTACCTTTAATTTTGGAATTTACAACAATCCTAACAATTTTTATTTTGCTATTAAATGCAGCAGTCGTCAACGTGAAACACCCTT